>JAJEJO010049101.1:12250-72128 GCA_020662805.1 Glaucomys volans | reverse complement strand
AAATTGCTGAGGCAGGAGGATCGCGAGTTCAAAGCCAGCCTCAGCAATTTAGCAAGGCCCTAAGCAACTCAGTGAGACCCTGTCTCTAAATAAAATACAAAATAGGGCTGGGGATGTGGCTCAGTGGTGGAGTGCCCCTGGGTTCAATCCCCAGTACCAAAAAAAAAAAAAAAAAAAAAAAAAAAAATTCAATAAATTCTACATCATTTACCATAATTTCTTTACAAAGTCAAAATGACCATGAGCTGCAACAAAGTTAAGTGTTAAGTGTAATCGTTGAATGGTTGATTTTTCTATGGGTGTCAGTTAATTTATTTATTCTCCCCTCCCCCCCAATGTTTTTGGACCAGAGATTGAACCCTGGGATTTAACCACTGAGTCAAATCTATAGCCCTTTTTGTTTCATTTTGAGATGAGGTCTCACTAAATTGGGCCTTAGTCTCCCTGTTCACTGGTACTATAGATAGGCATGGCAGTTAATTCATTCTTGACATTGATAAATAATAATGGTGCTTATCCCAGATGCTGTGTTGACACTCAGCATAATAATTAACAAAAAGCATTTGGTGTTTAAAGACTGACTTGGAAATTTTTGTTGTTAATCTTTGATTAAATATTATAATCTTACTGGTGTAGCTTTTATTAAAATTTATTTCAGTAAGCAGGTTCATTGATGAATGCTTATAATCCCAGCAGCCTGGGAGGCTGAGGTAGGACGATTGCAAGTTCAAGCCAGCTTCAGCAACTTAGCAAGGCCTAAGCAACTCAGTGAGACCCTATCTCTAAATAAAATACAAAAAAGGGCTGGGGGTATGGCTCAGTGGTTAAGTGCCCCTGAGTTCAATCCCTGGTACCAAAAGCAATTTTTTAATTTCATATAGTCATTTAAAAATGTGTTTTATAGGGCTGGCATTGTTGTTCAGTGGTAAAGTGCTTGCCTAGCATGTGTGAGGCACTGGGTTGAATCCTCAGCACCACATGAAAAATAAATAAATATATAAAACAGAGGGGTTGTGTCCAACTACAACGAAAAATTTTTTTAAAAATATGTCTTCTATGAATTGGGCATGGTGGTGCATGCCTATAATCCCAACAGCTTGGGAGCCTGAGGCAGAAGAATTCCAAGTTCCAAGTCATCCTGGGCAACTTAGCAAGACCCTATCTCAAAAAATAAGAAGGGTTAGGGATGTACTTCAGTGGTAGAGCACTCCTATATTCTGTCTCCAGTACTAAAAAAATAGATATTTGTTGTAATATGAAAAAAGGATAAGATAAAACATGCATCATGTAAATTGATATACAGTTACTTCTTTTCTTTCTAGGATGATCTTTGCTGAGTGTTCCCCCAACACTTGCCCCTGTGGTGAGCAGTGCTGTAACCAGAGGATACAGAGGCATGAGTGGGTGCAATGTCTGGAACGATTTCGAGCTGAGGAAAAGGGTTGGGGAATCAGAACCAAAGAACCCCTTAAAGCTGGACAGTTCATCATTGAATACCTAGGGGAGGTTGTCAGCGAACAGGAGTTCAGGTAAGATAGTAAATTTGGTGTTCCAATAAAGTAGCAAAGGTACAAGATTAGAATGGAAATGAAAAATTGAAATTAACTTTCAACCTACTCATTAATTGGCTTTAAATAATTCCTTTTCTCTTCAGAAACAGGATGATTGAGCAGTATCATAATCACAGTGACCACTACTGTCTGAACCTGGATAGTGGGATGGTGATTGACAGTTACCGTATGGGAAATGAGGCCCGATTCATCAACCACAGCTGTGATCCAAATTGTGAAATGCAGAAATGGTAAGGAAGAAGGAAAAGGTGAAGAGAAGAAATCAGCAGAGCAGAAGACATTAAGCATAGCTAGAAATTGAACTTCACACAATTTCAGTCAGTTTATACAAAGCATTGCCCATTATACCAAATCCATCAGGCAGGGTAAGCTCCTCCTATTTCTTTAGTTCATCCTAACTACTCCCAGAAAAATACAGTAATTATGATAATACCTCATATTTATTGAATGCTTACTATGTGCTGTGCACTTTCTTATGTGGATCACCTCATATCAGTTCATTTATTCAGTCTATATTGCAAATTTATTTTATCAGTGGATTTGTCACAGTAGGAAATAAAAATAAGTGAAATATGAGGTTTCTTTTCTCAAATGACTAGATTTTAGTTGAGAAGGAAAAAAATTTAATAAGCAATCAAAAAAATAACAACAGGCATGTAATGTAGGTCAGTGGTAAATCATTTGTTTCATACGCACAAGGCTTTTGGTTTGATCCTCAGCACCACAAACAAAATAGTAATATGATTGTAGTATGAACAACTTTATATTTTGTAAGTTTTATTTAAATTTAATTATAATTCACATACAAAGAAATACACAATTGTATATTTCCATCAGTTTTACAGATGTTTGCATCTATTATCCACATCCCTATATAAATACAGAATGTTTTCATCATTTCAAGAAGTTCCTTTCTACATCAATCAGTACTTCCATCTCTCAAAGCAAACCCTGTTCTGAATTTCTATCATGATAGGGGATTTTTGTTGTTTTGTTTTGTTTTGCCTATTCTATAACTTTACATATTTATCCTCTTTTGTGTCTGGCTTCTTTCAATTAGTATGGTATTTTTGCAGTTCATCCATCTTGTTGAGTAGTTGCTTCTTAGTGGAATAGTATTCTTTTTCTTAAATTCACTGGTTTCTTTTATCCATTTTCCTGGTCATCCTTATATTTGCAAAGTTAGATGAGCAGAACAAATTCTTTTAAAAACAGCTTACCAAAAATGACACAAGAAATCAGAAGTCTGACTATCCACCAAACAAGCAAACAAAAATCCTTGAAGCTGTAATTAAACCATTTAACAAAAGAAACTTGAGAACTGGGGGTGTAGCTCATTGGTAAAGCACTTGCCGAGCACGCAGAAAGCCTTGGGTTCAACACCCAGCACTGAAAAATAAAAAAATAAAAAGAAGAAGAAACTTAAGGTTCAGATACCTTCACTGATAATTCTTCCATGTACTACTACCAATCTAAGATAAATTCTTCGCGTTTTATGTCTAGCATAACTTTCATCCAAAACCGGATGTTAAAAGAAATATCTCCTGTGAACTTAGACACAAAAATCCAATAAAAAATCGATAAATAAAATCAAGCAGTATATTAAAAAGTTAATACAGGGCTGGGGTTTAAGTTAAGTAAGTGTGAGGCCCTGGGTTCACAATCCTCAGCACCACATATAAATAAATGAATGAATGAATGAATCGTTTTTTAAAAAAGGTTAATACATAATAACTATGTGGGATTTATTCCAGGAATGAAAAGTTAATTGAAGCCGGACGTGGTGGCACACACCTGTAATCCCAGCACTTGGGAGCTGAGGCAGGAGGATCCCGAGTTCAAAGCCAGCCTCAGCAACTTAGCAAGGCCCTAAGCATCTCAGTGAGACCCTGTCTCTAAATAAAATACAAAATAGGGGTGGCAATGAGGCTCATTAGTGGAGTTCCCCTGGGTTCAATCCCCGGTACCAAAGTTAATTGAACATTAAAAAATAAATGTAGCTGGGCATGGTGGCCATATGACAGTGACTGGGGAGGCAAAGGGAAGAGGATCGCAAGTTTGAAACCAACTTCAACAATTTAGCAAGGCTAAGCTGAATGGTAAAGCAACACTGGTTCAATCCTCAGTACCCAAAAGGGAAAAAAAAAAAAAAAAAAAAACCCTATCTAGCCGCCAGGTGCAGCAGCACTCACGTATAATAATCCCAGCATCTTGAGAGACTGAGGCAAGAGGATCGCATGCAAGTTCAAAGCCAGCCTCAGCAACTTAACAAGACCCTAAGTATCTTAGGGAGACCCTGTCTCAAAATAAAAAATGCAGAGGTCTGGGGATGTGGTTTGGTGGCTAAGCATTGCTGGGTTCAATCCCCCAATACCAAAAAAAAAAAAAAAAAATTGTAGCTAGCCAGGCAGGGTGGCACACAGCTCTAATCCCTCCTGCTGAGGCAGGAGGATCACAAGTTTGAGGCTAGCCCAGGCAATTTATTAAGACCCTGTCTTAAAAATATAAAAAGACTGAGACTATTGCTCAGTGGTAGAGCCTTTGCCTAGCATGTGCAAGGCCCTGGGTTCAATCCCCAGTACCACAAAAAAAAAAAAAAACAATAGAAAAGATAAGTATATTGAGTGTATTACAGTATATTAGCAACAATCAATTGGTGAAATTTAAAAGATAATGCTTACAACCATAGAAATGAAAATTTGTACCCCCTTTGTGTACAGTGAATCAAAATGAAGTCTGTAAAAAATTTTTAAATAATTTTTAAAAAGATAATGCTATTTATAATAACTTGACAAAAGACTATAGAGTAGTCTGTGGAAATAAATTGAATGAAAGTTTCTAAGACCTCTGTACTAAAAACCACTAAATATTAGTGGGAGAAATTTTAAATGACCTAAATTAATGGAGAACTACGACATGTTCAAGAATTGTAAATCTCATTATTTAGGATAACAAAACTTATCAAGTTTACCTGTAGATTCAAATCTATACAAAATTCAATTTTTATGGATATTAATAAGCTGATTCCTAATATATATATATATATATTATTAAATCACATATGTATACGAGGAACTGCAGAGGACCTAGCAAAGCCAAGATGATCTGAATGAACAAAATTTGCAGACTTACTACCATCAGATTTCAAGACTTAGAAGGGTTCATTAGACCAGTAAGTATTTGCTTGAGATAGATAATACATGAATACAGAGAATGTAGGCAAAGATCCATAAGTGTACTGTCACCTAATTTATGACAAAGCCTCCACTATACAGAAGTAGGATAAGGATGGATTTTTTTAAATAAGTGCTGAATCCACTGTTTATCTTAGTCCACCCGGAAGAATTAAAGTATATCACAGTTGAAACAATCAAGTTTCTAAATGGAACAATGGGGTAATTATTTTTCCTTCACTTGGGATAGGTGAAGATAAATAGGGCATAAATAGCATTGACCATATAATGTAAAATTTCATAAAATTAATAATTTCTATTCATCCTCGAGGTAGAGCAGTAACCTGGCCTGCACAAGACAGTGGGTGTGATCCCCAGCACTGCAAAAAAAAGAAATTCTGTTCATCAAAAGATAGCATTTTTAAAGCCAAGTTTAGTGTTAAGCTGGTGTTACATGCCTGTAATTCCCAGTAACTCAGAAGGCTAAGGCAGAAGGATCACAAGTTCAAAGACAATATGGGTTCATTATTGAGACCCTATCTCATAAAAAGGACTGAGGTTGTAGCTCAGGAGTTAAGTGCCCTTGCTGCCAGCAAAAAATGTACTGTTTAGCTGGCACGATGGCACATACTTCCAGAGTCCCAGCAACTCTGAATGCTGAAGCAGAAGGATTGTACATTCGTGGCATGCATCAGTAACTTAGCAAAGCTATAAGCAATTTAGTGAGACCCTGCCTTAAAAAAATAAAAGGACTAGGGATGTAGCTTAGTGGTAGAGCACCCCCTAAGTTCTGTTTCTAGTACCAAAAAAAAGATAACTTTCAAAGAATGCAAGGCCATACACTGGGAAGATATTTGCAATTTGTTTATTTAATAAAGGCCCTGGTGGTGGTTTTTTTGTTTTTCAGAACCTGCGAAAAAAATTAGAGATAACTATTTTTTTAAATAGGTAAAAGAATAGATGTTTCAAAAAAGGGAATATGAAAATAGTCAATAAACATAGAAAGCGTTTAATATCATTAGATATTATGAAAAATATTAAACCAAATTTAAAATCCACTACATACCCTCCAGAATGTCTAGAATTAAGAACTGATGATTAAAAAGTGATGTTGAGGGTATAAAGCAACATGAATGCTCTTAAATTGCTGGGGAAATGTAAATTGTTATAATCTCTTTGAAAAAGAGGTATTGCTTGGTGGTACTTGCCTAGCGTATAATCCCCAGCACTGGGAAGAAAAAAGGTAAAATTTTGGCAGTACCTCCTAAATACCTAGACATATTCAATAATCCAGCAACCTCACTCCTTTGTATATCCCCACCAGAAATGAGTGTTTATGTTCAAAAGACATGTACAAGATTGACGATATTTTGCAAGTAATAAATAGTAACCCAAATGTTACTGCAATTAACTTAAATGTTCATCAGCAGTCAAATAGGCACATACATAAAATGTGGTTTATTTTTGTAATAGAATACTACACAGCAACATAAAGGTACAAACTGATGCACACTGTGGAGTCAAATAGCCTGCGTTTTAATCCCCTGGGTTCAAATGCTACCATAGTTGCTGTATGACCATGAATAAACTGCTCTTTTTTTTTTCTTTTTCTTTTTTTTTTTTTTTTTTAGCGGTGCTGGGGATTGAGCCCAGGGCCTTGTGCTTGCGAGGCACTCTACCAACTGAGCTATATCCCCAGCCCTCATGAATAAACTTCTAAGCCACATATACTTCTTGTATAAAATAGGAACCATAATATTTCAAAGGGTTATTTTGAAAATTAATGCGATGATCCATTAACAGTATGATATAGTAATTAATATTTTAAAGCTGGACTGCTTTGATTTGAAACTTGATGCCCCAAATTACTAGCTATATGACTTTGGGCAAATTACTTATCCTGTATGCCTCAATTTCCACATTTGTAATACAGGGGTGATAATACTAATAATGGTACCTGGTTTTTAAAGTTGTCAGAGGCATTAAATCAGTTAATACAACAAAATGTTGTAATTAATACATCAAACACTCAATAAGTGTTAGCCTTGATAAACTTATTTATTCCATGAAATATCTAGAACACTACATAATAGATCATCAATAACTTTATCAATAATAAAGATGGAGATCCATAAGAACTGTAAGATTTTTAGGTAAGACATAGGAAACAATTTTATTTAATAAATAGACTAAAGCCATGTTTATTTTTTGTTTTGTAGTTATTTGGTTTTATTTATGCTATACTAGGGATTATTGAGCTACATTCCCAGCCATTTTTTTTATTTTTTATTTTGAGATAAGGTCTTATTAAGTTTCTGAGGTGGTTCTTGAACTTGTGGTCCTCCTGCCTTGGCCTCCAGAGTCTCTGTAATTACAGACATGGGCCACCATGCCAGCCTATACTACATCTTAACTTTTCTTGCTTAGTATTCAGTCTCTCTAAAATGTGGCTTTAACAGGGCAGAGTGGCCCATGCCTGTAATTCCAGCAACTCAGGAGAATGACACAGGAGAATTACAATTTAGCAAGACCCTGTCTCAAAAAGAGCTGGAATAGAGAGCCCCAGGATTCAATCCCCAATAACACTAAAAATAAGTATCTGTGACTATGTACACTATTTATCTAGTAATATTATATAGTCTGGGTAGAAGAGAGATTAAAAATGGAGAACTTCACCAGGCATGGTGGTACATGCCTGTAATCCCAGTGATTTGAGAGACTGAGGCACAGAATCACAAGATAAATACTAGGATGAGCAATTTAGTGAGACCCTGACTCAAAATAAAAAGAGCTGTGGATGTAGCTCAGTGGTAGAGCAGCCCAAATTCAATCCCTAGTCCCAAAATTAAAGAGACATGAGCCAGGAAACTCTTGAAGTAATTGAAGCATTTATTCATAAAAAATCAGTAATACAATGAATAAAGGAGAAATTTTAAAATATAGAAAAAATGTTTATTAGAAAATCATTAGGAAGCAACTAATTGGATACAAAGGAAAGACAAATTGAGCTGTAATCCCAGCTCAGTGGTAGAGTACCCCAGGTTTAATCCCCAGTACCACAGAAAAAAAAAACAAGGAAGACAAATTAGTGATTGTACCAATTTTTCTGGTTTTCAGGCATGATATTAAGAATCCCATTCTTTAAATGTGTTCTTTTTATAGGTCTGTTAATGGAGTATACCGAATTGGACTGTATGCACTTAAAGATATGCCTGCTGGGACTGAACTTACTTATGATTACAACTTTCATTCCTTCAATGTTGAGAAACAGGTAATAATAATAAATGCTAGAGGAAAGTTGAACTTTGTCACTTATAGCGCTATATAAGGTGTGTCTAAAGTACACATGCTTGTCTTGGAACCATTGAGAAGTACATGAGAAGACAGTTTTTTGCATTTTACTCTATCTATCTAGAATACATAGGTCTCAGTTACTGTTTAAGAACTCTGAAGAAACAAATTGCCCTATCATTTTGGGTCTCAGTCTGCTCTTTAGTGAAAAAAAAAGTTCCTTAAGTTTTTCCTTTGCTTGTCAGTGGAAACCCATATGTATTTATTACATTCTCAATCAGTTTTTTCCCCCTGTATATTCAAATTCCTTAATTCATGCTAAACTTTGGTTGTCTAAATGCTCAGTCATCCTTTTTGAATTTGTAAATGAGACTGCAGGCTTAAAAAAGTATTCTCTTTCCCTTAAAAGCAACTTTGTAAGTGTGGCTTTGAGAAATGTCGAGGAATCATCGGAGGCAAGAGTCAACGTGTGAATGGACTCACCAGCAGCAAAAGCAGCCAGCCTATGACCACACATAAAAAGTCTGGACGGTCCAAAGAAAAGAGAAAGTCCAAGCACAAACTGAAGAAAAGGGTGAATAATGAATTCATGGCTTTTCCCAAGTGCTGCATGGGGCTTCTTGAAGGAAATTACTAAAATAAGGGAATTAGCAAAGGGTGGCACCACAAGAGTGTTTTAATATTCCTGGAGGTGATTTCTGATTGATTTTTGTTTTGTTTTGTTTTGTTTTGTTTTCCTGTAATCCATCTTTTTTTTCAGAGAGGCCATCTCTCTGAGGAACCCAATGAAAACATCAACACCCCAACAAGGTTGACACCCCAGTTACAGATGAAGCCAATGTCCAATCGAGAGAGGTAAAAAGGAGATGGTGCTATCTGAATTCTTTTGTAAATTAGGTGATTTGCTTGTCAGTTTAAAATATTATTAAGCTTCTTTCAGTTGATCCATTTTGTTTTGTACAAGAGGTGTTAAGCTAAGGGTTCAGGGGATCTGTGACCTTGGGTGGGAAGAAATAATGATTTCTTTCTATTTCCTGATTTCTGAAAGTTGTCATTTTCTTCTAATATGATTCTAGGCAAAATGTGTGTGTGTTTAGAGAAAGAATTAGCAATACCCATGACTTTGTCACCAGTATTCAGTATTCACAGATATTTTCATATCACATTACAGATATTTTAAATACCTCAAAATAGCATTCATGTTCCTCTTTACCTCAAAATTGCTATAGTTCTTAGACCCATTAATCTTTTCACACATTAAGAATTAACTTGGGCTGGGGCTGTAGCTCAGTGATAGAGTGCTTGGCTTGAATATGTGAGGCACTGGTTTCAATCCTCAGCACCACATTAAAAAAAAAAAAGAGATTGTGTCCATCTACAACTAAAAACATTTTTTTAATTAAAAATAAAAAAGAATTAATTTAAGCCAGTCAGGTGTGGAAGCACATGCCTATAATCCTAGCTGCTCAGGAGGTTAAAGAAGAAAGATCTCGAGTTCAAGGCCAGCCTTGAGAACTTAGGGAGACTGTTTTAAAATAAAATAAATTTTTAAGGGCTGGAGTATAGCTCAGTGGTAGAGTACTCCTGGGTTTAATACCCTATACTGCCCAAAATAAACAAATAAACAAATAAATATATATATGCACATACACACACACCAGACATAATGGCACATGCCTATATTTCCAGCTGCACAGGCAACTGAGGCATGGGGATTGCAAGTTTGAGGCCAGCCTGGGCAATTTATCAAGACCCCATCTCAAAAGAAAGTGCTGCTAAGTGGCAAAGTCCTTGCCTGGCAGGCCCTGGTTTCCATCCCCAGTAAAAAACAAATGTATATTTCTGTATCACAAATTTAATGTTTTGGGGTTTTTTGTTGTTGTTGTTGTCCTCATTTTGCAACTCTATTTCAATGCATTTTGTTTCCTTTTAATCTATGTATTAAAAATTACATCTGAGCCGGGCGTAGTGGCGCACGCCTATAATCCCAGTAGCTTGAGAGGCTGAGGCAAGAGGATCACGAGTTCAAAGCCAGCCTCAGCACGGACAAGGCACTAAGCAACTCTGTGAGACCCTGTCTCTAAATAAAATACAAAATAGGGCTGGGAATGTGGCTCAGTGGCTTAGTGCCCCTGAGTTCAATACCCAGATCAAAAATAAAAAAAAAATTATGTCCACCTGCTTGGTAGAGGCTGAGGAAGGAGGTTCAAAAATTTGAGGCTATTCTGGGCAACTTACTAAGACCCTGTCCTCTCAAAATTTAAAAAATTAAAAAGGGTAGAAGTGTAGTTCAGTGGTAGAACACTTGTTTTTATATCATGCATAAGGCCCTCAGTTTGATCCCCAATACCTCAAAACAAAAGAAAAATAAATTACTTAGAAGTTTAAATTAATTCAAAAATAATTTTAAAATAGTTGTTCAGAGAAGGGTTCCATAGGTTTCACTAAATTACCAAAAGAAAAGAATTCATGGGACTGGAGTTGTGGCTCAGTGATAGATTGCTTGCTTAGCATGGGTGAGGCACTGGGTTTGATCCTCAGCACTACATAAAAAAATAAATAAATAGAGATCTATTGACAACTAAAATTATATATGTATATATTTAAAAAAATTTTTAAGAGCCAGATGCAGTGGCGCACGCCTGTAATCCCAGCACTTGAGAGGCTGAGACAGGAGGATCTCGAGTTCAAAGCCAGCCTCAGCAACTTAGCGAGGCCCTGAGCAACTCAGTGAGACCTTGTCTCTAAATAAAATACAAAATAGGGCTGGGGATGTGGCTCAGTAGTCGAGTGCCCCTGGGTTCAATCCCCAGTACCAAAAAAAAAATTTAAGAAAGGTCTATTAACATCTGAAAAAATATTTTTAAAAAAAGAAAGGAATTCATGGTACAGAATAGGTTTGAAATGACTGCTCAGGGCAGGGGTTGTGGCTCAGTGGTAGAGCGCTCACCTGGCCACATATGAGGCACTGATTTTGATCCTCAGCACCACATAAAAATAAATAAATAAAGATATGGTTTAAAAAAAAAAATGACTGCTCAGTTTGGGAGTGTAATTCACTGGTAGAATGCTTGTTTAGTGTGCATGAGGCCCTGGGTTCCATCCCCACCACTGCCAAAAAAATTTATGCTTAGTTGCTGAGATATTAACAGCACAATTAAAAGGATCTTTAGTGGTATTCCCTACATTCAGCTAAGAACTGTCCCTATCAGAAATAAACAAAAGTGTCCTCTGTTTTTCAATTTATCTTGGAACATATTCCACAAACTCCCTAATATATAATCTGATATCTTAGGAAGTATCACTTTATAATACTCTTCTATAATTTTAGTCCCTTTCCCCTAATCCAGTGGTTCCCTACTTTGACTACACATTAGCACTGGGAGCTTTTAAAAACTCCCAAGAGCTTGGGGATGTGTATCAGTGGTAGAGCATATACTTAGCATGCATGATGCCCTGGGTTTATCCAAGTACGAAACACATATATACACACAAACACAAACCGCTCAATGCCCAGACCACACCCCAGAAAACATAAATCAGAATTTGCAGAGGTTGAAGTCAGGCATCAGTTTACAAAGCTCGACAGGTGATTCCAGACAAAGTCAGGAACTATAAAATTAATCTTTGTTTTCTAAGCTGAGAGTTACCCAAGGTCACATTTATTTATATGGATGTTACTGTGAAAAATCTAATATAATACAATCATAAGTATTTTGTAGTATCAGATACATATAATGCATTTTTTATAGTTTCATATGGAGACACTGTACCTATTAATTACATAGTTTGCTGAGCCCCTATCCTTCTAACATGACCTTGCTTTACCTGCTAGTCCAGTTCTTGTTATAAGTGGTCCTAAACCCATATGTCATCTTTGCAACTTCCCTTAGAATTTGTGTGAATACTCCATCTCCTCTGACATACGTTCTGACTTTCACTTGCCGAAATATCTGTAGCCTTTTAATGGTGTTTGCCAGTCATTTGTAAATAACATAGGGACATGTTCTCTTATGTGAAAAAAATCAAGATGCAAAAGTAAATAATGTCTTGCCCATATAATTATCTTTACAACAACTCCATTCACATGTAAGTATTCACCTTTATCACCTAACATTAGTTTGTATGTAAACATGTAATAAATGTTTATTGAATTAATGAATGAAGGAAGTCTTTTGTTCTTTATGTGTAGGAACTTTGTATTAAAGCATCATGTGTTCTTGGTCCGAAACTGGGAGAAGATTCGTCAGAAACAGGAGGAAGTGAAGCATACCAGCGACAATATTCACTCGGCATCATTATACACCCGTTGGAATGGCATTTGCCGAGATGATGGGAATATCAAGTCTGGTAAGGCCTGGGAAACATTCTTGTTAATTCCATAAAATTGTTTCCAGGGGGCTGGGGATATACCTCAGTTGGTAGAGTGCTTGCCTCGCAAGCACAAGGCCCTGGGTTCAATCCCCAGCACCGCAAAAAAAAAAAGAAGAAAGAAAATTGTTTCCAAATTGATGTTGTAGTTACTTTGTCTATTCGAAGATTCCTTTTAGTCTGGACCAAAAAACTTAGGATCCAAGCTGGGTGCAGTGGTGCACACTTATAATCCCAGTAGGTTGAGGCTGGAGGATGGTGAGTTCAAAGCCAACCTCAGCAAAAGTGAGGTGTTAAGCAACTCAGTGAGATCCTTTCTCTAAGAGTTGGGGATGTGACTCAGTGGCACTAGACCACTGATACCCCCAAAAAAAGTTATGATCCAAACTGTCAGCATCAATAATTAATAACCCGTCCATCCCAGCTTTTCACCTGACCTGTTGGTACTATAGGGAGTGGAAAAAAATTCCCTTTCGCCAGCCTCCCAAATGTCACCTACTGTCTAAAGTATTCATGAGGTGTGACAGTTTGAGGATTCTTGTACCCACATTCAGACAGCACTATACATGCAAACCATCAGATTTCACTTCTCTTTTTTTCCCCCCTGGTCTTTTTTATTTTTTATTTCTTTTTGGTACTGGGGATTGAACCCAGGGGCACTCCACCACTGAGCCACATCCCCAGCCCTATTTTGTATTTGATTTAGAGACAGGGTCTCACTGAGTTGCTTAGGGCCTCGCTAAGTTGCTGAGGCTGGCTTTGAACTCGCGATCCTCCTGCCTCAGCCTCCCAAGTCACTGGGATTACAGGCATGCACCACCGCGCCCAGCTCTTTTTTACTTTTTGAGATAGGGTCTCACTAAATTGCTAAGGCTGACCTTGAATTTGCAGTCCTCTTGCTTCTTCCCACCTTGCTAGAATTACAAGTCTGTACCACTACACCTGACTTCTTTTTCTAACCTTTTTGAGTGAATAATATAGCAGCACTCCTGAGTTTGGCTACTCTTCAGAACAGACTGAAGGAAGAGACACTAACATGTCCTCTCTAACTGAAAATGTTCAAAGATAGTGCTCTTGTTTTTTTCCTTTTTACCCTCAAGTGAAGAATATACAAGATGTATGAAGGAATATGTTGAGTATTCATTAGTAGATGTACAAATTTACTCAAAATCTATGTTTCTAGTGATTTGTTTAGTGTAGAGTCTGAATTTATAGCCCAAGTAGTTCAGATATTCTGGTAACAATAGGAGTCATTTACTGAGTACTTAATGTCAGTCACTGAGCCAAGTAGAAGCCTTATCTCATTTAATCCATAATTTCCTCATGAGGGAAGTACTACCCCTATTCTCATTTTACTTTTGAGAGGCTGAGACACAGAGATTGAGTAACTTCCCAAGATTACACAGCTAGTAAGTAATGAAACCAGATTTCAAATATAGACTTCCCAGGTACAATGGCACATGCTTGTAATCTCACCTACTTGGGTCACTGAAGCAGGAGGGCCGAAAGTTTTAATGAGACAGACTCTCAGCAAGTTAACAAGACCCTGTCTCAAAATAAAAGAAGGCTAAGGATGTGCTGAGCACATAGTTGCATGCCTATAATCCCAGTAACTCAGGAGGCTGAGGCAGGAGGATCATGAGTTCAAGGCCAACTTTGGCAACTTAGTGAGACCCTTTCTCAAAATAAAAAGTAAAAAGAGCTGGGGTTATGCCTCAGTGGTAGAGTGCCCTGTGGGTTCAATTACCCCAGTACCACCCCCCCCCAAAAAAAAAAAAAAAATCCAGACAGATTCACTTTGAAGCCCAGGTTTCCAAATATAATACTATAGAGCATTTAGCCACTGAGTTAACGTCCCTCTTGGAGCATTTATGGCTCTGGTAAGTGCCAGTGGGTACCAGTTTTTCCTTTTTTTTCATTCCTTATGTAGTTTATTATGCTCAATGAAACTTTTGTTTCCACACTCCATTTCAGTTTTTCTTTAAGCAGAAGAAAATTCTATGCCCACTAATTCTTAATCACTTCAAGAAAAATAGAGCAAATTTGCCTAGCATGTACACGTTCTGGGTTCAATCCCCTGTAACATTTAAAAAAAAAAAAAAAGGCAGGAAAAGCAGGAGGAAAAGAAAAATAGTGGGACTGGGGTTGTAGCTCAGTGGTAGGCATTTGCCTAGCATGTGTGAGGCACTGGGTTTGTTCTCAGTGCCACATATAAATATATAAAATAAAATAAAGGTTCATTGACAACTTAAAAAAAATTTTTTTTAAAGAAAAGAAAAATAGAGCAAATGGCAGAAGTCCATTGGGGAAGAGAAAGCCACATAGAACTAATCATTTCCTGAAATTAATTTTCACCTTATCCTTCCAGATGTCTTCATGACCCAGTTCTCTGCCCTGCAGACAGCTCGATCTGTTCGAACAAGACGGTTGGCAGCTGCAGAGGAGAACATTGAAGTAGCTCGGGCTGCACGCCTAGCCCAGATCTTCAAAGAGATCTGCGATGGCATCATCTCTTACAAAGGTGACCATATCTACCTCAGATTTGTTCTTAGCCTTTTTTAGCCCTGTCACTTACCTTCTCCTGAGACATCCAAGACCAAGTGACATTTAGAAACTTAAGAGATTTACTTGTTCTACCTTTTGTTGGAGTATGGAACTACAGGACACATTATAATCTTTTTTTCCTTACTTGGTACCAGGGATTGAACCCAGGGACACTTTACTATTGAGCTACATCCCCCGACCTTTTTTATTTTTCTTATTTCCAGATAGAGTCTTACTAAGTTGCTTAGGATCTTGCTAAATTGCTGAGGCTGGCCTCAAACTTGTAATCCTCCTGGCTCATTATAATTTTACTTTAGTCAAATACTTATATTAGAAATCACATTTTTTTAGCTGGAGGGTAACTAACCTCTACATCTATGAGATGCAGTGCTCTCTCCCTTAGATAAAATTTCCCGTAATAAGATAGTGAATTAGCAATTTAAGAATGAAGTATAGTATAAACTGTGTGTGGAGGCACATGCCTGTAATCCCAGTGGCACCTCAGCAATTTAGCAAGATCCTAAGCAACCTAGTGAGACCTGCCTCAAAATAAAAAATAAAACAAGGACCAGGGGTGTAGCTCAGTGGTAACGTACCCCTGGATTCAATCCCTAGTACCAAAAAAAGTAGTAGTAGTAGTATGTGGTGCATGCCTGTAATCCCAGCAACCTGGGAGGCAGAAGCAGGAAGATCACAAGTTCACAGGCAGCCTGGACAAATTAGCAAGACCCTGTCTCAAAAAATAAAAGGACTGAAATGTCACTCGGTGTAGTAGAGTGCCACTGGGTTCAATCTCCAGTACCATAAAAATAACAAGAATAAAAACAATGAAGTATTATAAATATTAATCACATCATTGGTTTTTAGCCTTTTTATTAGCAGGTAATCTTGAAATCTAATAAAACCTATCTTTCCCCAGGGAGTGAGGTTATGCATATGTGTGTGTGTGTGTGTGTGTGTGTATACACACACTTTTTGTATGTATTTATAATTTTGCGTTTTGAAGGGATCGGAAGCCTTAAACACTACTTTAACAGCATATAGCCGGGCGTGGTGGCGCACGCCTGTAATCCCAGCACTTGAGAGGCTAAGGCAGGAGGATCTTGAGTTCAAAGCCAGCCTCAGCAACTTAGCAAGGCCCTAAGCAACTCAGTGAGATCCTGTCTCTAAATCAAATACAAAATAGGGCTGGGGATGTGGCTCAGTGTCCAAGTGCCCCTGAGTTCAGTCCCTGGTTCCAAAAAAAAAAGAAAGAAAAAAATAAAATTAGCTTTCTGCAGTTTAAAAAAGAAAAACACCACATAATGTGTCAGGCCCTGGATTTATATCCCAACACCACAAAAAAAAAGGGAAAAAACTATAAATTTGGAAAAAATTAGCCTTTACTTTAAAGGAGTTTTCATGTAAACACCTTACCCTACACCATCCCCTTCCAGGACACATCTATAGGACATAGCATAGCATGTAGAAAGTGTTTTTAATTTGGGGTAGGTAGTTTGGTAGTATAAGTGACTTTCTAACCAAGAAATTTGGGGATGTTTAAAATGAGAGATTTTGATAATTGTGACTTTTGACCCTCAGCTTTGGTTTGTCTTCTTTTCTTAAATTCTAAGGAACTTGGTTGTTTTTCTTTTCCTATCTGCTGTTCACCTCTGCACTTACGGTGCAGTTTAGTTAACCTAAGGACATAGAAAGGAAGGACCAAACTGCCCTAAGATGTAAAGGTTTTTTAGCACCTATTGCATTTTCATTCCCTAAGATCATATTTTTTGCATTCTTAAGTTGCCTCATCTGATCTAACTTGACTACTATAGATGCATGTACTATGTCAATGCATTCTGAACACAAACAACAGGCTTTATCTCTCTCATGAAATTGCCAGAAAGGTAGAAAATGAGAAATAATATGCCATACAAAATAACTATTAGAGGAAAATTAGTTTCAGAAGATATTCACAGTACTAAATTATTCATTATCTGGAATTTAATCAAAGTGAAACCATCAGTAATATTAATTATGGAAAACCTACAAGAACTGGAAAATATTTTTTTGATGAAATGACTTTTTTGCTGTAAAATCTATTAAGCAGGAATTTGCTATAAGCAGCCCACTTATCTCTGTAAGTTCCCATGTGTCATTCTTCATAGGAAGTTCTTCTCATTTCCCAACTAAAATTATGCTACATTTCAAGCATACAGACTTTGTCTTCTGTATCCTAAGCAGTCTTGAAAGTGTTGTTTGATCCCTGCCTTTACACATATATATGGCAAAAGTGAATTTTTTACATGCTGCAAAAAAATAGAATTTTTTTTTCCTAGCTTTTAATTTGCAGGGAGGGTTCTACTTTTTAGGAGATAATGTTTTGGGGCTGAAAGTGTTGCTCAGTGGTAGAGCACTTGACTAGCATGCATGAGGCCCTAGGTACAAACAGAAAAAACTGATATGGTGATACATACCTGTCTTCTCAGCTGTTCTGGAGACTCAGGTTATCACTTGAGCCCATGAGTTTAGGACCAACTTGAGCAACATAGTGAGACACATATGTGTCCCCACCTCCCTCTCCAAAAAAAAAATAAAAAGAGGTGCTGGCCGGGCTAGGTGGCACACACCTCTAATCCCAGCAGTTTGGGAGGCTAAGACAGGAGGATCACAAGTTCAAAGTCAGCCTCAGCAACTTAGCAAGACCCTTACCTAAGCAACTCAGCAAGACTCTTATCTAAATAAAATACTGAAAAGGGCTGAGGATGTGGCTCAGTGTTTAAGCACTCTTGGGTTCAATCCTTGGTACAAAAAAAAAAAGAGGGAGACAAGAGATGCTTACCTCTCTTGTATATTAGTCTTTCTACCAAACTTGCATTCTTTTTCAGATTCTTCTCGACAAGCACTGGCAGCTCCACTTTTGAACCTCCCCTCAAAGAAAAAGTAGGTTCATATTTGTGATAATCATCTGAGTTAAAAAGTACTAAATGTACCTGATTAACACCATGACTTTATGTTCCAGGAATGCTGACTATTATGAGAAGATCTCTGATCCCCTTGATCTTGTTACCATAGAAAAGCAGATCCTCATTGGTTATTATAAGACAGTAGAAGCTTTTGATGCTGACATGCTTAAAGTCTTTCGGAATGCTGAGGTATCTTTTTCACTGACTTCAAACACAGAAAACTATTAAGATTTCCATCCTCTTCTATCTTTCATATTTCTGGTTGGGAAAAAGCAGTCATTTTTATTAAGTACTCCTGGTTTATCTGTTTACAGTATGCCAAGTACTGTAGAATCCCATATAGAAAAGTATTCTAGAAGCCAGGCTTAGTGGCACACACCAGTAATCCCAGTGACTCAGGAGGCTGAGGCAGGATGGTCACAAGGTTGAGGCTAGCCTCAGCAAATTAGTGAGATCCTCTCTTCAAATGATTACAAAAAAAAGTTGGTAGCTCAGTGGTAGAGTACCCTGGGTTCTGTCCCCTGTACCATTAAAAAAAAAAAAACAAATAAACCGGGGAGAGAAAAAGAAAAAAAAACCTAGAATGGAAGCTTAAATCATTCCTCCAAAAATTTAATTTTTGTAAAAACCAAATTGACCTTAAACTTTTATATTTACACTATGTAGGCTTTTTACTATATTTAAGGCATATCTGTAGTGTCTTTCCTCAAGAAGATACATAGATGTGAAATACACAGAAATATATGTATTTAGATAGTTAAATACATTTTGAAGATGGAATTGAAGGGAATTATGCTTCTGAGTTGTACATTAGGTGAATCTCATTAGAGAAAAGGTGGCCTTGAAATGATTTAAAGGATAGGATGGAGCCGGGCGTGGTGGTGCACACCAGTAATCCAAGTGACTTGGGAGGCTGAGTCAGGAGGATCGTGAGTTCAAAGCCAGCCTCAGCAACTTAGCAAGGCCCTAAGCAACTCATTGAGACCCTGTCTCCAAATAAAATACAAAATAGGGCTGGGGATGTGGCTCAGTGGCCGAGTGTCCCTGAATTCAGTCCCTGGTTATAAATAAATAAATAAATAAATAAATAAATAAATAAATAAATAGAAAGAAAGGATGGAATATACTGTACCATGCATAGAGAAAATTATTCAATTATTTTAAAATACTCTGAGGAGGTGTTTCAAGGAGAAAATTAGTTATTTTGAAATACTCTTTAGAGACTACTAGATAACAGATGAATAGAGGATGAAACACAAAATAAAAGCAAACAACAGACAAGTGGGAAGAGAATTAAAACAATGTTAAATTATAATTTAAAGAAAATCTTTAAAGAAGAACTAATGTTGGGCTGGGGATATGGCTCAGTTGGTAGAATGCTTGCCTAGCATGCACAAGGCCCTGGGTTCAATTCCCAGCTCCACAAAGACAAAAAACAACAACAGAGAAGAGCTAATGTCATTACTCCTGATTCCATGAAACAGAAAAGGGATGTAACACTTCTAAATTCATTTTGTGAAACCAGTATCACATTCATACTAAAATCAGGTAAGAATACCTCAAGGAAAGAAAACTACCAACCAATATCCCCAATCAACTTAGGTGCAAAAATGCTTAATAAAAAATTAGCAAAAAAAAAAAAAGAGTGTGCACCCAACCAAGTTGGTTTTACTCCAGAGATGCAAGGATGCTCTGACATATGTAAATCAATAAATGTAATTTACCACAAAAATAGAATGAAGGACAAAAATCACTTCGTCATCTCAGTGGATGAATGTAAGAAGGTCTTTGACAAAATTCAGTACCCATTCATGATAAAAGCACTGAAGAAACTAGGGATAGAAGGAACCTACCTCAACATCATAAAGGCTATATATGAAAAATCCAAAACCAGTCTCATAGTAAATGGGGGAAAACTCAGAGCATTCCCTTTAAATTCTGAGACAAGGATGTCCACTCTTACCACTCTTATTTAATATATTCCTAGAAATTCTAGCCAGAGCAGTTGGGCAAGAGAATGAAATAAAAGGAAAAAGAAAGAAAGGGGAGGGGGGAAACCAGGAAAAGAAGTAGTCCAAAATATCAATGTTTGCAGATGATATGATCCTCTACCTCAAAGATCAAAAATCTCCATCAAAAGACTGCTTGAAGGCTGCAGATATAGCTCAGTTGGTAGAATGCTTGCCTCTCATGCACAAGACCCTGGGTTCAATCCCCAGCACCATAAAACAAAACAAAACAAAAAAGACTGCTAGAGCTAATAAATAAATTTGGCAAAGTAGCAGATTACAAAGTTAATATACAAAAATCTATAACTTTCCTGTATACCAACAATGAATCTGCTGAGAATGAAATCAGGAAAACAATTCCATTCACAGTTGCCTCAAAAAACTAAATAAACAAAACTCTTAGGAAAAGACCTCTACAGTGAACACTCTAGAACATTGAAGGAAGAAATTGAGGACCTTGAAAGCTGGAAGAACCTCCCATGTTCAAGGATAGGCAGAAGTAATGTTAAAATGGCCCTACTACCAAAAGCAATATATAGATTCAGTGCAATCCCCATCAAAATACCAATGACATTCTTAACAAAACTAGAGAAAACAATCCTAAAATTAATATGAAAGAATCAAAGACCCCAAATAGCCAACATAGTTCTAAAGCAAAAAAGCAAAGCTGTAGGCATCACAATACCTCACTTCAAATTATACTACAGAGCTATAGTAACAAAAACTGCATGGTACTGGCAGATACTTAGACCATTGGTACAGAATAGAAGACATTAAGACAAGCCCACACATCTACAATCATCTGATCCTTGACAAAGGTGCCAAAAACATACATTGGAGAAAAGACAGCCTTTTTAATAAATGATGTTGGGGAAATTGGTTATCCATACGTAGAAGAATGAAACTAGACCCTTATCTTTCACCCTACACAAAAATCAGGTCAAAATGACTCAATTCTTGGAATTAGACCAGGAACTATTCAAATCCTAGAGAAAAAATATAGGGTCAACACTCCAGGCCATAGGCACAGGCAACAGCTTTCTCAATAGGACCTCTGAAGCTCAGGATATAATAAGTGGGATGGCGTCACATTAAAAACTTCTATACAACAAAGGAAACAATTAGAAATGTGAAGAGAAAACCTACAGAATGGAAAAGAAAAAATCTTTGCTAGGTACTTTTCTGACAGAAGATATATAAAGAACTAAACAACAAAAGAACAAATAACCCAGTTAATAAATGGAAATGTATTAAGTAGACACTTCTCAAAAGAAGAAATATAAATGGCCAACATATATATCAAAAAATATTCAACATCTTTAGCAATTAGGGAAATGCATATCAAAACTACACCAAGGGCTGGGGATGTAGCTCAGTTGGTAGAGTGCCTGCCTCGCAAGCACAAGGGCCTAGGTTCAATCCCCAGCACCGCAAAAAAAAAAAAAAAGCAAAACTACACCAAGCGGGCGCGGTGGCGCACGCCTGTAATCCCTGTGACTCGGGAGGCTGAGGCAGGAGGATCGCGAGTTCAAAGCCAGCCTTAGCAATTTAGCGAGGCCCTGAGCAACTCAGTGAGACCCTGTCTCTAAATAAAATACAAAATAGGGCTGGGGATGTGACTCAGTGGCCTAGGGTCCCTGAGTTCAATCTGGTTCCAAAAAAAGAAAAAAACTACACAAAGATTTCATCTCACACCAGTCAGAATGGCAATCATCAAGAATACAAGAAATTGCCAGGCGCAGTGGTGCCCGCCTGTAATCCCAGCACTTGGAAGGCTGAGACAGGAGGATCGTGAGTTCAAAGCCAGCCTCAGCAACTTAGGGAGGCCCTAAGCAACTCAGCGAAACCCTGTCTCTAAATAAAATACAAAATAGGGCTGGGGATGTGGCTCAGTGGTGGACTGCCCCTGGGTTCAATTCCCAGTACCAAAAAAAAGAATTCAAGAAATAGGGACTGGGATTATTGCTTAGTGGTACAATGCTTGCCTAGCATGTATGAGGCACTAGGTTTGACTTCCCTGCACCACATAAAAATAAATAAATAAAATAAAGGTATTGTGTTCATCTACAGCTAAAAAGTTTTTTAAAAAGAATATAAGAAATAATAAATGCTGGAGAGAATGGGGAGAATAAAGAACGCTGTTATACCATTGATGGAATTATGAATTAGTAGAGTCAGTATGGAGGCTCCTCAAGAGACAAGGCATAAACCACTGTGTGACCCAGTTATACCACTCCTCAGTATTTAGGCTAAAGAATTAAAGTCATCATATTACAGTTTATAGCAGCACAATTAACAATAACCAAACTATGGAAATAGCCTAGGTGTCCATCATAGATTTTTAAAAAGTATATATACAATTGAGTTTATTCAGTCATAAGGAAAAATGCAATTATGTCATTTGCAGAAAAATGAATAGAACTAGAGACCATTATGTTAAGGAAAGTAAGTAAAACAAGGCCAGAGGACCTGTGTTTTCTCTCGTATGTGGAAGCTAGAGAGGAAAAGGAGGAAAAGGAAAAGATCTCTTGAAAATCAAAAAGAGATTAGTAGAGGAAAGGGAGGAGGGAAGTGCTGGGGAGTAATATAAGCCCAATTATATTGTTATATTGTATGCTTGTACAAATATATAACAATAAATCCCAATATTATATTAAACTATAATTCACCAGTATAAAAAAAATAGTGGAATAAAAAAATAATAAAACATTTTCAAGAAATTCTTAAAAAAAAAAAAAAATAAGGTCTGGGGTTGCTACTCAGTGGTAGAGTGCTTGCCTAGCTTGTGTGAGGCCCTGTGGTCAATCCCCAGTGCTGCAAAAAAGGTTGTGGAGGCCTTAAATGGAGAACTTCTATAATACATCTACAGAACATTATTCTTGCAACATTGATTTATATTCTGTGATCTCTGTATTCGATCCAGTGGATAGTAAGGCCCTTGACAAGAATTGAATGACAGAGCTGTAGAGCAAATGGAAAAATATACAGATTCTCATTTTAATTTATTATAGTTCAGTTTTAGTTGTTATTGACTGCCTGTCACTACATTTGATGCTATACAAAATCTGTTAATCAAAATGGGAAAGTAAGCCGGGTTGGTGGCGCATGCCTGTAATCCAAGCCATTTGGGAGGCTGAGTCAGGAGGATGGCAAGTTCAAAGCCAGCCTCAGCAACTTAGCGAGGCCCTAAGCAACTCAGTGAGACCCTGTCTCTAAATAAAATACAAAATAGGGCTGGGGATGTGGCTCAGTGGCCGAGTGTCCCTGAGTTCAATCCCTGGTTCAAAAAGAAAAAACAAAATGGGAAAGTAAAGCAATCATGCTACCTCTTAAGGCATATATTTAAGCCAAATTCAGAAAACCAAACATGGCTGCTTTCTTCTGCTTTCTTCAGAAGTACTATGGGCGTAAATCTCCAATTGGAAGAGATGTTTGCCGCCTGCGGAAGGCCTATTACAATGCCCGGCATGAGGCATCTGCCCAAATTGATGAGATTGTGGGAGAAACAGCAAGTGAGGCAGACAGCAGTGAGACCTCAGTCTCTGAGAAGGAGAATGGGCATGAAAAGGATGATGATGTAATCCGCTGTATCTGTGGCCTCTACAAGGATGAAGGCCTCATGATCCAATGTGACAAGTGCATGGTGAGGAGTCAGGAGGTGAAGCACAAGCCTGTTACTGATGAGCATGGTGACTGTATTCAAAGATGCAACCCACATGTCTTATGGCATGGTGGCCTTTTTCATGCGCTCTAACTTAACATTGGTTCCTGTTATCTCTTACTGTCAACCACATTATCTTTCCCCTTTTTTATATCTCTTTCATTTACCCCTTCCCTTCTTTTTCTACTTCCTCTTCTCTCTGCCTATTTTCACTGCACATTTATCATGTGATCTAGAGATAGTATTTAAACTGGTACTTTATCTAGAAAAACATTAGAAATAGCACACTAAGTAATGCATACTTACAAAGATTACAATATACAAATACACATAGGTCCCCTGATGCAAGAGTGAAGGCCCAAATGTGAGCCCTGATGTCTTCACTTAATACATGTGAACTCATTACCTTATCTGCAAAGTTGGTCTGTAAATAACAAATAGGATTGTTGAGAGGATAAAGTTAAACAAGGGTAAGTGAAAACATTTTTGTGACTGTAAAGACTTTCACAGTAGTCACATCATAAATGTATATTACTTAGTAATAGTCTCTCATTCATCTTATTCTCTCTCCATCTTGTTTACACAGATATATATATTATGAATGAATTTGTATACTTCTGTTCAGACCTGTTTTACCATTTATCTCTAATTTTTATCCACCCACTTATCCTGTTTTACTTTACCCTGTCATATTGCTATTTTTTTATTCTTAGCCCCTAACATTTGATATGTCTAAATCCCTTTATCACCCATCAACTGTACATTTTTCTATAGGTGTGGCAGCACTGTGACTGTATGGGAGTGAACTCAGATGTGGAACACTACCTTTGTGAGCAGTGTGACCCAAGGCCTGTGGACAGGGTAAACAGTCTTCTGATACAAATCTGATCTATATAAGTAAAAGATATAGCATGTGGTATGTTGTGCACCCTGCTCTGATTACACAGAATTTCCTCTGTGTACCTATCTAGTCCTCAGTTTCTTAAACTTTATATTGAGGATAATTCTGCCCTTGATCTTCTCACGAGTCTGCTTAAATAAAAAATAAAATACTTAGAAATCTATGGAAGGAGGGCTGGGGATATAGCTCAGTTGGTAAGAGTGCTTGCCCTGCAAGCACAGGGCCCTGGGTTCAATCCTTAGCACTGCAAAAAAAAAAATCTATGGAAGGAATGGCACTGTATATAACTAAGGTTTTGCCAGGCATGGTGGCACAGGCCTTTAATCCCAGAGACTCAGAATGCTGAGGCAGGAGGATTACATATTTGAGGCCAGCCTCATCAACTTAGTGAGACCCTAAGCAACTAAAAATAAAATATAAAATACAAGGTCTGAGGACATAGCTCAGTGGTAAAGCACCCCTGTATTCAATTCCCAGTACCAAAAATAATCCCCCTTCACACATTCTCCTAGGTGACAGTGAGCAACCATACAATTAGTGCTTCATAAAACATTGTTTGAAGTACTTAGCCTATTAATTTCATCCTCTACCTTCACTTTTCCAGGCTTAATAACTAGTTGTTTTCATCTTTTGTCATATCTGTAGTGTATTGAAATGACTATAGAGTGTGTCTTGGTTGGGAATTTTAGGTTTTAGTTATTTTCCTCTCAAAGTTGAAGAATGAGAATAGTAATTCTAGCCTTTATCCATTGGCCTTCTGCTCTTCTCAGGAGGTACCCATGATCCCTCGGCCCCACTACGCCCAACCTGGCTGTGTCTATTTCATCTGTTTGCTTCGTGATGACTTGCTGCTTCGTCAAGGTGTGTACAAAGGCACTAACCCTACTTGTCAGAACAGACCTGTTAGAATAGTAGGAACTATCTGCTATCTGTATAATAGCTATTGTTCGAGATGGCTTTTAATAGCAGTTAAATATAGATCTTTACACCTTATGTTAACATTAATATATATCACCCCTCCCTCATATAGTACTAATTTATACAGACAGGTTTATAAAGCTAATTTGAAAAAACTCGGAAAAACACATAGGAAATCCAAAGGATGGAAGAACTCCCTTAGGTCATTATCATAGTCTAGAATTGATTATCATCACAATTAGACTTCTAGGTTTCTGTTTTTATATTGGTGTAGCTTGTGAGTTCTCTCTGTGTAGACCCTGGGTCAGATAGTAGATGTCTTGTAGAATTCATTCAGGAATCATTTTAAATTTCTTCTTGTTCTGTGCCTTCCTAGGTGACTGTGTATATCTGATGAGGGATAGTCGGCGCACCCCTGATGGCCACCCAGTCCGTCAGTCCTATAGACTATTATCTCACATTAACCGAGATAAACTTGACATCTTCCGAATTGAGAAGCTTTGGAAGAATGAAAAGTAAGTCCTGACTTCCTGTCTTTCTTCCAGCTATATCCTACCAGCAGAGATGAATATTCACTAGAATTTTGCTAATCAACTAAACTTTCTCTTCTCGTTTTTCCTTTTTTTTAGAGAGGAACGGTTTGCCTTTGGTCACCATTATTTCCGGCCCCATGAAACCCACCATTCTCCATCCCGGCGGTTCTACCACAATGAACTATTTCGGGTGCCACTCTATGAAATCATTCCCTTGGAAGCTGTAGTGGGGACCTGCTGTGTGTTGGACCTTTATACATACTGTAAAGGTAAATGATCTGGTCTAGTTAGAAATAACCTTATATCTCATAATTGCCCACTCTATTATAGTTGTTTCAATGTAAAGGTTCTCCAGACCTAGCTGTGAAACTTCAGAAAGAAATATTACGTTTTTTTCTTTCTTTCTAGTGCTTGGTCCTCAATAAATATTCATTTCCAGTTTTTTAATTTAGTTAGCATTTTTAAATACTGTAATAATTTCACTCTTGTGGCCCTGGGCAAGATTCTTAATATATCCGTTTTCTTGCTGAACATAGGATTTAAAAGAGTTTTATAAAGATTAAATAATACACAAAAGGACTTAGAGAGTTTATGGCTTACAGTAAAAATCTAATGTATGTTAGTTTTCATTAATAATAGTCCATTTACTTAACTTGTTCTCTCAGCATCATAGCAAAGTAGTCCAAAATAAAATATATTCCATTCCAATACTGGCACACATCTTGCAGCTCTGTGACACTAATGATGCTTTCCATTTAAAGTGTTCGCTTCCAAATGTTCTCCCCTTTATTTATTCCCCCTTTCTTTTGTCTTAACTCCTCCATATAATAAATTGTTTTTCCCTCAGAATATTTACTCAAAAATCCCTACAACTCTTAATCTACATTTCTTGTTTCTTTCTATCAAGTTATTTTATTCTTCTCAATGTATTCCTTGTCTCCTTTTTGGACACTGATATCTGGGAACTGACCTTTTTTCTGTGACCACCAGTGCTTATTAATGCAACCTCTCCAAATAAATACATTTTCGTTTTATGGGTTTAGCTGCCCTTCCAAAGATGTGTGATGGCTTCTAGGCAGCTCATGAAAGGGAAGGGGAAATTGGATTCTTTAAAACAGTGTTTGGACTCACAGGGAGACCCAAAGGAGTAAAGGAGCAAGATGTGTACATCTGTGATTATCGTCTTGACAAGTCAGCACACCTGTTTTACAAGATTCACCGGAATCGCTATCCTGTTTGCACCAAACCTTATGCCTTTGATCACTTCCCCAAGAAGCTCACTCCCAAAAGAGATTTCTCAGTAAGTTACTTTCCTTTCTTAACACTACATGTCAGGACAGTCTGGTTTATGCATGAAAGTGGGAATCTTCACGTCTCTCTGCTTCTTCATCCTGTTTCCATCTCAAGCTGGGGAAATCTCTGTCTCTGTTAGAGACATTTTTGAACATGATAAATACATTTACTCATAAGGAAATATATTTCCTGATAGGGAAATACATCTCCTCACATATATCTCTGGAAATCGTTGATTATAGTATTATACCTTGGTTGGATTTTCCTTTTATCTCTCACCTCTCTTTAATCTTTGCTGTTGAGCCCCACATCTGTAGTTTTGTTTTGTTGTATTTTTTTTTTTTGCACTCTCATAATTTTAAGAAGCAAGTAGAAAGAATGTCAAGAACCTCAAAAAGCCTTTGATGAAAATAATTCAATACTTTTTCCTTTTTTATGCCTGGATCAAAAGACGTAAGACATGGTTATTATATAAAACTTGAAAAGCAAAAAAGTGTTAGGAAAAATTACACATTGGCTTCACTACCTAGAAAACACCCATTGTCAACATTTTCAGCCTCTTTTCTGTGTATTTTGTCTTCTAAATTGTTGAGAACATATGCCAGTAATTTGCTTTCATAAAGATTTAGTCACCCTTTCATCTCTTTGCTATAATGAATTTCTAACTAACAGGCTCCTAATCATTGAATCTTTCTTTAGTAAGTGAATTACTCAACTCTACATCATTGTGGCAAACAATAACCTAAGAAGATTTATTTTGTCTCATGGTTTCTGAAGTTTCAGACCATGATCACTTGGCTTCATCAATTTGAGTCCAGCAGCACAGTATCTCGTGGAGGGGAATATGTGATGCAGGAGGCAGCTTACTTTGCCACATCCAGGAAGTAGAAAAATAAGAAGAGAGCAGCATCCTAATAACCTCTTCAAGGACACACCCCCTGTGACCTAACTTCTTTCTACTAGACCCTACCTCCCAGAGGTTCCACCACCTCCCAGTAGTACCATAGGCTGGGCACCAAGCCTTTAACACATGGGCCTTTGGGAGACACTAAACTATAGCAGTGGGCCTGTCCAAATTTGTAGCTGTGACCCTGGCATTCTTAGAAATAATCTAACCAGAAAGTAAACCTGCATATCCATATTATTTTTTGGATCTCTCTAGTCTTTTGTCGACTCCTAGCCCACCATCATGTTCATTCTTTTTATTCATTTGATCTTGTGTGTTTGCTCATTCAGCAGCTTTACTTAAGTTGCTTGCTCAGTCAGTAGGTTTAAAACCCCAATATTAACCATTTCAAAGGTAGAACAGGGCAGAGAAAATTGTATTCTTATCTCTTCCACTGTCATTCTAGGAGTACAAACACATTGTGGCCTACAGATTGATAGAAGCCTTAAACGTCAGTTTTGACAACAGTCACCCAGTTACTTCCCTTACCCTGAGTGGACCCAGATCAGACCCAGATCAGACCTAGCATTGCTTTTGCAGTGTACTTACCACTCCCTTTTCTTCTCTGCAGCCTCATTATGTTCCAGACAACTACAAGAGGAACGGTGGGCGGTAAGTCCCTGGAATATGCAAGGGATCCTAAAGGGTTAACCAAGAGCTCAAATGGAGCAAGAGAATAAGCATCTAACCCACTCAGCTCCACTGCTGGGATTGGGTATTCTCTGCAGAATGGTGCCAATACAGAAGAACTGGACTTCAGTAGGCGAGATCCCATTGTGCAGCCTTAGTTGGACAGAGGTAGTATTTGTGGGAAGTTAAGTAAGAGAAGGAGAGAAAGATTTGGAACTCCACATAGACTCAGAAAAGTCTCTTAAGATATCTGCAAGCTTTCCCCATTACCTCAAGATATAATAATTCTTGGTACCTCTAATAAGCAACAAATATCAGGCATGCTGGTTTAAGCTCAGAAGTTTTTATTTTGTACAAAAGAGCGAAATCCCTTAAGAAAGAGCACAGAAGGACGTTCTCTCTCTCTCTTTCTCTCCCTCCCCCTCTCTCCCCCTCCCTCCCTCACTCCCTCCCTCTCCCTCTCTCCCTCCCTCCTCTGTCTCTCTCTCCTCTCTCTCCTCTCTCATCTCTCCTCTCTCCTCTTCCCCTCTCTCCCCTCTCCTCTTCCCCTCTCTCCCTCTCCCTCTCTCCTTCCTTCCTTCCTTCCTTCCTTCCTTCCTTCCTTCCTTTCTTTCCTTTCTTTCTTTCCTGTGTGTCTCCCCCCCCCCCCCCCTCTCTCCTTCCTTCCTTCCTTCCTTTCTTTTTTTCCTTTCTTTCTTTCCTGTGTATTGTTGTTGGTTTATTTTTGGTACCAGGAATTGAATCCAGGGTGCTTTAACCACTGAGCCATATCCGCATTCCTTTTTATTTTCATTTTAAGACAAGAGCTCATTAAATTGCTCAGGGCCTCGCTAAATTGCTGGCTTTGAACTTGCAATCCTCCTGCCTTGGCCTCTTGATCTGCTTTGATTAAATAGATGTACACCACCATGCTGGACTAGAAGAAGGCTTTTCTTCAATTCAGTTATCTATTGAGTGGGAGAATAACAATTGATTTCCCCACAGTAGCCAACCATGAGGCAGAAAATACTAAATAATAGGTTTGGAAAAGTGATTCAGGAAAAGTAAAAACTTTACCATTTAAATTCTTTTTATTGTAGTTGGACTTCTGGTATCATGAGGTTGTGCCATACTTTCTCTATACTCAGGAAGCAATCAGAGCTCACTAAACAATTTTATCAGCTCTGGGTATATGTGTGTTTGGTATTTATTTATTTAAATAAATAAATGATTAAATAATTTACTTAAATAAATAAATACAAACCCAGGGCCACTGTACTGCTAAGCTACATCCCCATCCCTTTTTATTTTGAAAGAGAGCCTCACTCAATTGCTGAGGCTGGCCTCAAACTTGCAATCCTCCTGCCTCAGCCTCCCAAGTCACTGGACCTAGCAAGCCCTGGTGTATTTTGTGGATCTCTTTTTTTTTTTAATATTTTTTAGATGTTGATAGACCTTTATTTTATTCTTTTATTTATATGTGGTGCTGAGAATTGAACCTGGTGCCTCATGCATGCTAGGCAAGTGCTTTAACCACTGAGCCACAACCCCAGCCCCTATTTTATGGATTTCTATCTCATTTTTGCCTCAGATCCTTGAGAAAAAGAAAAAAGGTTTAATTTTAACAGAGACATTAAATTTCAAAGCCAGGCACTGTGGCACATGCCTTTTATCCCAGTGACTCAGGAAGCTGAGGCAGGAGAATCACAAGTTCAAAAAGCCAGTCACATCAACTCAGGAACTGAGCAATGTAGTGAGACCCTATCTCGAAACAAAAAATAAAAAGGGCTGGGTATGTAGCTCAGTGGTAAAGTGCCCCTAGGTTCAATTTCTAGTGCAAAAAAGAGAAAGAAGAAAGAAATTAAATCTCAGAGAAAAGTACTCATTTGATTAATGATAAAATAAAGACCAGAGTCAAATTTCTTACCTCAAGCCAAGGCTCCAAAAACTAGGATCTCAACCATTCTGAGGCCTCTACCCTTTATTCTCTTTCCCTCCCCAGTCTTTACTCAACTTTGCCCTAAATTTGCATATGATTTTGGCAGATCATCCTGGAAGTCTGAGCGCTCGAAGGCCCCCCTGAAAGACCTGGGTCAGGAGGATGATGCCCTGCCCTTGATTGAAGAGGTACTAGCCAGTCAGGAGCAAGCAGCCAGTGAGATGCCCAGCCTGGAGGAACCAGAACAGGAAGGAACCACTGCTGAAGTCAGTGAGGCTGAAAAAAAAACAGAGGAAAGTAGTCAAGAACCCCAGTCAGTCTGTACCCCTGAGGAACGACGGCATAACCAACGGGAACGCCTCAACCAAATCTTGCTCAATCTTCTTGAAAAAATCCCTGGAAAAAATGGTAAGAAGCATCAGGCTTATATCTAGGGTTGAAGATAAGTGAGAACTGGAGAAGGAGTGAGAAAGAACAGCTGTGTGTGTGTGTGTGTGTGTGTGTGTGTGTGTGTGTGTTGCTGGGGACCAAACCCAGGGCCTCACATGCTAGGCAAATGGTCTACTGCTGAGCTTCATTCCCAGGTTCCAGAACAACTTATGATTTCTGGCCTAGCATGGAAAATGTTATAAGAAAATGGTATAGTTCTTTCATAAGCCTGCCTTTAGTTCTATTTTAGGAGTGAAACTGTGGGAGGTGAGATGATCTCCTTCCCTAGATAACCACCTTTTTCATTTAGGACTGGAGGAGGGTCTAATTTGCTTACAGGTCAGAAAAGGAATCATTGAATCCCTCCTGAGTTCTCCTAGAGCTCAAATCTGGAATAAGAGGTGGGAGAGTGGTATTTGATGAGCCTCCTTGGTTCTGTTTTCAGCCATTGATGTGACCTACTTGCTGGAGGAAGGATCAGGCAGGAGACTACGAAGGCGTACTTTGTTTATCCCAGAAAACAGTTTTCGGAAATGACCCTCAAAGAATGAGAACTTCAAGCATCTGGGATCCAGTGGAGCTAATCAGTTCTGCTTCCTGCTCTCTGGGTGTAGACAGGGACAGGAAGGGTCCGTCCAGGCAAGGGGAATGGGGTCATGTTGTTGATATTAGGTACTTAATAAGCCCTGAAGCTAGTGGGGAGGAAGAGAAGGGAATCTGTCTGAGACAGTTCAGTTTAATTAATTTTCCTCTCCATTGCTTCACCCTAAGGGTTAATAATGTAGAAGAGGGAGGTTCACAATGTTGAAGACTACAACCTATTGGTACTTTACAGCACTTGCCTCTCCTCACAGCTTGGGGTTTTTTGGGTCATCCTCTGATCCCACAGGCACTGCTAAGAAGCTGCTTCCTATGCCCAGGTATCCAAAATCCAAAGGGAAAGGACCAGGATCCCCACTCCTACCCTGTCTGTTCTCTGTTGGCTCCAAGAGCTACCCCAGAGACCTAAAACAGATACAGTAGCTGGGGCCTCTTCCCAGATCCTTGACTAGGAAAGTTTCTTTCTCCTTTCTTGTCCAACCAGGTCAAAGTTAAACATGAGTTTGACAGCTCAAAGCACTTGTAACTGCTGCCCCTCTCCCTGCCTCTATTCCCCAGAATGGAATCATGGGATAGGGAAGGCCCCTATGGGGTCAGTAGGGTAGTACTTCATGTAATTATTTTTGTTTTAATCTTCATAACCTGCCGAAACATTTTTTTTCTAATGAGAAAGCCAGGCCCCCGCCAGCACACATGCTGTTTTTGATGTGCTGTGGTTCTTGTGTGTCTGCTGTGCTGTGCAAATGAAGATTCATTTAAAAATAAAATCATTTTTAAAACTACATTAAAAAAAACTCTAAATTCCACCCCCCAATAAAAGTCACTACATGAACTGTTCAGCAGTATTCACCTATCCAAGTATTTGTTGTTAAGTGTAAATTAGAATTTAAAACACTACTTTTGTTTTCTGAATTGTATAGTTTTCCATGTCCATCTCTTCAAGAGACAGTGTGTTCTCTTCATCCCTTGTCCCATCTTCCCTCCACCCTTCTGAATGACTTCATTATCAGGAGGTATATCCAGGGTGTCTCCTTCCTTCCCATACTCTTGACCAGAAGTTACCAGACTATACTGTCTCTTTAAAAATAAAATTTAAAAAGCTTTGCTTTGTTGTCTTCTCAGACATACATATACATATATGTTTTAGATGTTCTTATAAGAGAAAAGATGGTTTTTAAATGTGCCAAGTTGTGTGTGTATATATGTGTGTGTGTGTATATATATATATATATATATATACGCATGTGTGTATATATATATACATATATATACATATATATATGTATATATCTGCTGCGTGATTGGTAAGCAATACAATAGTAAACATGTCCCCATTACTTTTTTCTAATACTGGACCAATGCTGTCCTAATTGTACATTTCCCCTTATGATGACGACGCTCTGACTCGTTTAGGTAGAAACATTGACCACCTTCCATTCCATTGACTTTTCTTTTTCTTCTTTCTGTGTCATTCTTGAAGAAAAAACAAAAATAAAACAAAAAAAAAACAAAAAAAAACAAAAAAAAAAAAACAAAAGAAGCAGGGGATACCATAGATCCCCTTGAGCAGAGAAAAAGCAAAATAAATATTTTATTAAAGAAAAAAAGAGAATTAAGAAAATAGTTTGGAGTATTTTCTTACTGTAGAGAAGCACTGTACATTACTAAGAGACCTGGGTATAAGATACTCACGTGTGGAGCTGGAAAAATCGCATGTCCAAGCCCTTTTGAGTGGTTTTTTTGTTTTTCATTGCAGGGAATGGGTGGGAGGGAGGTGGGTCTAGGGGCACTTTGGGGGTCTCCTTTTAGTCAAAAGCAAGAAAATGACAAGAAAGAGATTAAAATTCAATGTTTCTTTTAATAGTGTTAAACACTAAAATTTTAAAAAAGATGAAAAAGAAAAAACTTTGTAAAATGCAAGAACAGAAGCAAAAGACACTACGCTCTGTCATTTTATCTTTCTTTTGTTGAAAGACTAAAAACTGAAACGTTTTTTAGACAATCAAATGTTAGGTAAGTGCAAAAACTTTTTTTCTTACTGGTGTAGAAATTAATGCCTTTTTTTATTTTTCAGTTGTTTTATAATAATGAAATAAAAAAGAACCCCCCAGCTGCCAGGCGGGTTTTGGTGTTTGAAATGCGGGGCAAAGCACTACATCACTGCAAATAGATACAGAGTTAGTCTGCATGTCTGTAGGCTGTGTGATTGCGGAAAATATAAATGCTGCTAATATATTTCCTTTTTACAAAAGCATATCTAAATAGATGATTGTTTTGATGTTAATCTTTGTAAATTATGTATTACCAATTTTAACATTGGATGTAATTGCATAAGAAGCTTGCATCTCAATCCTTGAAAGTCTAGTATTAAATGGAAAAAAAACTTTTCCTAACTGTGGAGTGCTGAGCTTGCTATTTTTTTTTCCCCTCTTTCCTACTTTCTTTGCTCTTCTAGCCTCCCCTCCATCCTATTTCTAAGGGAGTCTCTCTAAAACCATGTTATCAGTGTCCTGGGCCCCTTGAGCATACTCACCACTTGTAGACTGCTGGGTAAACCACTTCTTCAGTTTTAGGATCTTTCTCTTAGATCCAACCTAACCAATCAGTAGCACAATAATCCCCAATACTAAACATCAGCTGTTTCTCATACATGCCATGCTATCCTGTACATTTGTTTGCACACACATTCATTATCTCATTTAATGCCCATGAATCTTTGAGGCTAGCAACAACTTGAGGCCACTTTTTTTAGGCTGTGTGCTAGACCATTAGTATCCTGAGCACCTTTTCCATGTCTTAATTGATTAATTCTCACAACAGTCCTTTTGGTATTGATGAGGAAATAGCAACAACAAACAGGTCAAAATAACTTGCCCAAAATTTGCCAAAGATCGCTAGTGTTTGGAACCAGATACCTGGTCTGTGTGCTCAAATAGAAATTTCAGAAAGAGTCAGGAGTGGCCCTACTAATCAAGGAAGATAAACCCACTACAGCAGATAACTGAAAGGATGAAATTCTGTCCCAGGCATAGGTCAGACATTGAGGCTAGAAGCTCATGTAAAATACAGTTGTTCAGAAGCAATAAGGCACATGACTGCAAGAGTTCAAATGTCCACTGGGCATGGTGGTGCAAACCTGTAATCCCAGACACTCAGGTTGAGGCAGGAGGATCACAAGTTCAAAGCCAGCCTCAGCAGCTTAGCCAGACCCTGTGTCAGAGTAAAAAATAAATAAAAATGACTGGGGATGCAAGGACTGGAATTATGACTCAGTGGTAGAGCACTTGCCTGGCATCTGTGAGGCCGTGGGTTTGATCCTCAGCACCTCATATAAATAAATAAAAAGATCCATTGACAACTAAACAAAAATATTCAAAAAAAAAATGACTGGGGATGCAGTTCAATGGTAAAATGCCCCCAAAATAAAAGTTCAAACCTCCTACAACAGCTTGGGGTTCAACCTAAGATACAAGCCATACACGGTGGCATATGTCTGTAATCGTGGTTACTCAGGAGACTGAGGCAGGGAGATAGAAGGTTCAAGGCAAGCCAAAGCAACTGTGCAAGAAGACCCTGTCTCAAAAAAAGGGTTGGTGGTGTAGCTCAGTGGTTGAACACCCCCTGGGTTCAATTTCCAGCATCAGAAAAAGGACCAGAGTAAGTGCCCACTGTTAAATGAGTCTCTTCATAACTGGGAAAAAAAAAAAAAAAAAGATACATTAGTGTTAAATTTTCTTAATTTTACCTTTTTTTTTCTTTTGAAGTTTGATATCACAGCCATACTGTTCTAGGTAGTTATAAAACTGTATTTTATATCATTGACTGGCCTCTTTTGTGTTCTGTAGGGAGGTTCCACTGCTCAGTTACCACCTGCACAAGCCTGAGAACCATTAGACTGTGATTGCAAAAGTCACATCAAGCCACATCTCATTAATGTCCCAACAGTGCTTTGGGTCTCTTCATAATTATTAAAATCACCACTCTAAAATCAAGCACATGGGAATAGGAGTTGGAAGCAGGAGAGGGCAGCTTGCATCATGGGAAATGAAAGCTCTAGTATCATTGTTTCTTAAAACCTTAGAAATTATGAGCCCTCCCAAATTATATTGGTCCCAGTAATAATAGCATTCTTCCATATTCATTATCACATAACTTGGGGCCTCACTTCATTGCAAGACTAACCTCAAAGTCTCCTGCTTAAGCCGCCTCCATAGCTGGGATTGCGGACATGCACCATTCCACCTGGCAAAAATAGAACTTCTTTTGTGGTGGTAGTTTGCAATTCAAGGAACTTCAGAAACTGAAGAATTTGGACTCCTAAGAGTTTAACAGGATTCCTAGAGACCTTTAAGATCCATTTTGAGAAACATTACCCTAGAAAACACCTGAAATGCAAACCAATCTAAAATTGAAAAAGCAGCTAAACACAAAAAACAAAGCAAGGAGATGGATAACATGAATTGACCAGATACTAGAAGTGGTGTCAGTTATAGGAAATGACAGAAGTATGAGACATTTGAGTCTAACCTACTTCTAACTACTTCCAGAACTTTGATTCTAAGATTTTTATCTCCCCAGAGTTCCCCCATATCACTTAGCTAGTGTCTTTAACCAAGTTTCCAAAGAAAAGGAAAACTTCCAAATTTCTTTGCCCTGTCTCACATCATAGCTGTCAGCTTCTCCCAAATTGTCCTGTTACATGATCATAATTATAGCTTTTTATTCTTCGAGCATGGTGACTCATACCTGTAATCCCAGTGGCTCAGGAGGCTGAGATGGGAGGATCACAAGTTCAAAGCCAGTCTCAGCAGTTCAGCGAGACTCTAAGCAACGTAAATCCTGTCTAAAAATAAAGAATAAAAAAGGGATAGGGATGTTTCTCAGTGGTTAAGTACCCTTGGGTTCGATGCGTGGTACATACATATATGTTTGTGTGTGTGTGTGTGTGCGTGTATGTATATATATATATTTTTTTTTTTTGAACCGGGGATTGAACTCAGGGACACTCGGCCACTGAGCCACATCCCGAGCCCTATTTTGTATTTTATTTAGAGACAGGGTCTCACTGAGTTGCTTAGGGCCTCGCTAAGTTGCTGAGGCTGGCTTTGAACTCGTGATCCTCCTGCCTCAACCTCCCGAGTCGCTGGGATTACAGGCATGCGCCACCACGCCCGGCTGTTTGCATATGTTTTACACACACACACACATATACATATAAAGATTGGGGGGGGAAACATGTGCCAGGCACAGTGGCATAGCCTTAGCTCAGGAGGCTAAGTCAGCCTCAGCAACAGTGAGGCTCTAAGCAACTCAGTGAGACCCTGTCTATAAATAAAATACAGGGGCTGGGGATATAGCTTCAGCGGGTATAGTGCCTGCCTCGCAAGTACAAGGCCCTGGGTTCAATCCCCAGCACTGCTAGCTAGCTAGCTAAATAAATAAATAAAATACATTAAAAAAAATAAATAAATAAAAGATACAGCTGGGAGTGTGGCTCAGTGGTTGACTGCCCCCAGGTTCAATCCCTGGTCCAAAAAAAAAAGAAAAACATGTTGGACCAGGGGTGTAGCTCAGTGGTAGAGCACTTGCCTAAGGCCCTGGGTTTGATCCCTAGTACTGCAGGGGGAAAAAAAAAAAAAAAAGTCACCAGGCACTGTGGTACATACTCGTAATCTAGCAGTTCAGAAGACTGAAGCAAGAAAATCAGAGATTTGAGGCCAGCCTTGGCAACTTAGTGAGTTGCCTCAAAATATAAACCTAAAAGAGCTAGGGTTGTAGTTTAGTGGTAGAGCAACCCTGGGTTCAATCGCTAGCACCACCAAAAAAAGGTCACTTCTTAAAAGCCTTTAATCCTTTTCTTCATCTCAGATAGGAATCTAATAAGTAATATTTCAAAGGCTAAGTCTTCCCTCTTCCCCCATTTTCATTTATTTCGTTTAGACTCATATCAGTCTAACAAAACAAAGCAGATCTCAAAGCATTTATGCGATTCCAGGCACCAGAGACCCATTCCTCAGAGAACATCAAGACCTGCATTTGAACTAGGAAAGTAGTATCTGCCTTAGGCCTCTGGTAAGAGAACCTCTTTCCCTCTCCCATAGCCTAGTCCTGAAACTCACAGTGACACACACACATTCAACTCCCATACTTTATTGGGACAAAGGAGGAAGGAGACAGACCACTACCACAGGCCCACCCACCAGGGGTGTCCAGGCTTCAATTCGGCACCTAGCACAGCATGAGTACATCATAAATACAGGCAACGTGGAATGGAAAGAATGGGAGAGATTCAATACACAGGAGGCTAGAGGCCCTTCTAGGCTTGGGGGCCGAGGCAGGTACCGTACTGGCACAGTCCACTGAGGGCTGGAGAAGAGGGCTAGATTCCACTTTACAGATAGGAAGGGAGATGTTCCCCTATACAGATGGGAAAGAGAAGGGCTGCATGGAAGGGGATTTCTCTTTAATTTTTGGAAGAGCAGATTTCACCTTACAGATGGGTATGGAGGGAAGAAGGAAAGTTTATTTTAAATATTAGCAGAAATGATGTGGGAAGAAATACCATTTTGCAGACTGGAAAAAAGCTTCTGGGGTGGTCAGTTTTCATAGTGTTCATGGAGCTCTTCCATTCCCAGGTGACAAAAGGGTGACATACACAGGAAAGGAAAGCCTCCCAGGGCTAGAGAACAAGGGAGGTATACCCCACTGGCACCAACCCTTCCGTGCCATCCCGCCCACAGCGGAGCCAGTCCTCATCCACTGTGGCAATGACTTGCAGCACTTCTCCACGCCGGAAGCTTAACTGGTCAGGTCCTGCAGCAGTGTGGTCACAGAGAGCCCGAACAGCCCTAAGGGGAACCAGAGTAAAACAATGGGATAAAGAGAGATATGGATGCCTGGTGTTCTCCAGCCTCATTCCCTGTTTTGTTTTTGTTTCTGTTTTTGTTGTTTTTGGCTTGGGTTTTGTTTGTTGGTTGGTTGGTACCAGGAATTAAACCCAGGGTCGCTTAACCATTGAGCCACATCCCCAGCCCTTTTTAAAATTTTATTTAGAGACAGGGTCTTGCTGAGTTGCTTAGGGCCTTTCTAAGTTGCTGAGACTGGCTTTGAACTCAAAATCTTCCTGCTTCAGCCTCCCAAGCTGCTGGGATGACAGGCATGCACCACTGTGCCTGGCTCTCACTCTCTGCTATATGGAGTGCCCCTGTTGTCTCAGCTCTGAAAACACTATGACTGGCTTCCTAAAGACACCTGGGGACTAGCCATCAACATGTTGATTCTCCCTACCCCTCTAGCCTCTCCTGAGCACCAAAAGCACTCTTATTTGATATGATTCATACTTCTTTCTGGTGCTTCATATTCAACATAAGCCAACTAAATTCCCTTAATACTTCAAACCAGTCCTGCTTCATGTCCCTTATAGTGGCACAACTTCCTGCTCATTTGCTTCTGGCAAAAATGTGGTCATCTCACTCCTCACATGCAGTCCATCACCAAAACTTGTTTGGTGTTTAACTCCCTACTATGCCATCTATTCTTTTTCTTCACTTCTACTGCCTTCATCCTAATTTAGGCTTTTATGTTCTCTCTCTGGACTGCTGCATATAATCAGCTAGTCTTCATGAGTCTCTCTTGACTTCCCTCCCCAGCCCCATTCTCCACACAGCAGTGAGACATCTTTCTAAAACCCGAGTAAGCACATCATTTTCAGGCTTAAGATCCTTCAAGGGCTCCCAGGATGCCTTAATAAACTCCAGCTCCTAGGTTGGCCCACTTACCCTGTCCACCATGTACCCACAGTTCCTCACCACACTTGGGCCTCCCCACCTTTGTCTCCTATTCCTCCTGCCAGATGAATATCACACCATCACCGAGCTTCCCTTGAGTCCCCAAGCTTCCCTTTGAGACCCCAAACAGCTCGTTCTTTGTTTCCTAGTCTTCACCATACTCAGCTGCAATTGCTCGTCTTTTCATTGGTATCTCCACTGCACTATATGCCCTTTGAGAGCAGAGACTCCAATGTTCCAATCTTTGTATTCCCTTGTTTGGCATGATTGGCATATAAGATGTACCCAAGCTGGGTACAGTGGTATATACCTGTAACCCCAGCTACTTGGGAGGTTGAGGCAGGAGGACTGCAAATTTGAGGCCAGCTTGAACAATTTAGGGAGACTGAGTCTCAAAATTAAAAGGACTGGGGATATAGCTTAGTGGTAGAACACCCCTAGATTTGATCTCCGGTACCCCCAAAAAGTTACACCCCAAAAAGTTATACCTCAGAAATACTGCTGAATGAATATCAAGGTTAATTCAGTGGGCTGAGAGAACCCAAAAGAACTCAGAGTAGTAGTGGCCTCTGATGCCAAATTAGAAGTCCCACTAAAGGGACAAATAATCCCTTAGTATACACATACCTACTACATGCCAGATGCTTTTATAAAATTATATTTAATCTTCGTAACAACCATAGCAAAGATTACAAATTATCCTCCTTTTACAAAGAAAGAAACTAAGGCTCAGAGAAACTAGTGCCACACTGGTAATAGCAAAGGTGCACTAAGGTGCACTGGTAATAGCAAAGGTGCACTGGTAATAGCAAAGGTGCAAACTAAGCACTATGATTTCAAAGTCCAGAGTCTTTCATGACTACTGTCCACTCTGTGGTCACAGAAATGCACCTATATAACAGTACACACAGGTCTGTTTCCCGAGTTCTTACCTGTGGGCCTCTGCCATACTGGGCGCTGAGGCCACACGCTCCTCTGGAGAAGGAGTCTCCACAGGTGCCCCCCGCTTCACAAGTGCCAACACACTCACTGTTGGGGGCAGCCAACTGGATGGTCTCCTGGAGGGAAGGACATAAGGTCACAGAAATCAGTCCACTTCCAGAAAAAGAATCCAAGAACCCAGGAGTTTGGAAGAAGAAAGAGGCTGAGGCCTCAAATAGGTCAGAAGCTGGTCATTGCTGAGGGCATTCGGAGCTGTGGGACACAAGTACCTTTAGGGTGATTAGGGAGATGACTGCAAAGATATACAACACCAAAATCACAAGGGACCTATGGAACCAGCAAGGTCTACACCAGTTCAAGAGAGATCCAGATGTTCACTGGACAGTACCTGAAACCACTAAAGATCCACCAATGGTCAAGCCCCAAAGCAGGGGTCAGCAAGTATTTTTTCTTTTCTAAAGGGGCAAATAGTACATATTTTAGGCTGAGGGCCAAGAGGTAAAATCAAGAGAACATTATTTAGGTACTCAACCATTAAAATTAACCAATTAAAAATGTAACTATTTTTAGTTCAAAGGCCATTTAAAAAAAAAAAGCCAGTCTCATCTAAAGCATCTGGAGTCACTAGAGTTTTGGGGGTCTTTCGTGGTCCTGGGGTTTAAACCCAGGGCTCTGTACCATGGAGTTACATCCCTAGTCATTCTTATTTTGAGACAGAGTCTCACTGAGTTGCCAAGGCTTCAATCTTCCTGCTTTAGCCTTCCAAGATGCTGGGATTAAAGGCATGCACCCCTGTGCCTAGCACTACAGAATTTCAAATGAGACTCAAATGAGGGGATCAGAAAGTCATGAAGCAGACAAGGTACAGCAATACCTGGACTTCAAGGCTCCATTCTCAGTTTCTGTGGGGACCCCAGGCACACCAAACAGTCTCCCAAGCCACAAGCTTCTGCCTGGTGCCACTTCCTCTGTAGGCAGGGGTCCTTCCTGTGTACCCTCAGCTGTGGTTCTTTGTTGCCTGGGTCCCCACCGGGGAAGAGGGAAGCCCTCAGTGCCCCCAGAAGCATAGACCCGGGAGGCCTGGGTCAGCTGCTCCCACCAGCTGACTGGTGTAGGAGGACTTGGAGGGGGTGAAGGGTTGGGAGCTCCCTCCCCGGAAGTGCCCCGGAGACTCTGGGCCAGACGGCCCCCCCAGTGCAGCACAGCTTGTACAGTCTGCTGCAGGGCTGGAGGCGGCCCTGGAGGGGCAGGGACCTGAGGCTGGCCCAGGAGTAGGTGGTGATGGTGCTCAAAGAGCAGGTCCAGGTGGAAGGTGAGCACCGACAATGGCTGTAGCAGGAGCAGCAACTCTGTGGACAGGGACGGGCAGCCACCCCGAGCCAGGGAGAAGAATCCAGTGGGCAGATACAGAAGGGACAACAGGCCTGAGAAAGAAAGCCAACATCAGCCCCTGCCCTGGACCCAGTCAAACATCTCCCAGTTTTCACTGTGAGGCAGAGAGGGGGACAGGTGGACATGTCCCTACCCATGTGGAACCATGGCCTCCAGAGGGAGAGGCATATAGATGAAGTGGTGGTAACTAAATTACAGTATAAAGACTAGAAAGGTGAAGGAGAGGAGAGCCTCTGGAGCATGCACAAGGTGTGGAGAGTGGAGCCTCACTGAGGAAGGACCCACAGGATGAAAGAAAGTTAATGAGAAAACAGGAGGGACAGAGACAGGATTCTAGATGGAAGGATAGCATAAAAGTAGGGCCCTGGGGCAAGGACCACCCAGAAAGACTTGATGGTAAGAAAGTCCCGCTTCAACAGCTTTGAATCTTTCCTCCCATGGGCAATAGGATCCCCTGGAAGAGTTTTAAGCAAAAGACTAATAAGAGATCTGGATTCATATTCTTGCAACAATGGAAAACTGGAGAGATGGCTTTCCCTCCCTCCCTTCTGGGCCAGCAACCCTATCCTCTCCCATCTGAGCCCCTGACCTGCATCTTCCTGTAGACTGGAAAACCACAGTTCCAACTGCTTGGTGCTGGGGGAGAAGAAAAAGGGGAACACAAATTCAGGGAGGTGAAGGACTTCAGTCCTCTTGGGGCAGAGGATGAGGGATGAGATTGGGGGAGGGGAGGCCTTCTCCAGGGACATGGGACACAATACTGAATCCCACACATGGTGCCCCAGTGGTCCCAGGGCCAGGAGAGGCAGTGGGAAGGCTACTCACTTGAGGAGGCCCAAGATGAATGCATGAAACCGGCTGCGGCTGCTGCTCAATGGGGCCAAACGGCTGACTTGACTGTACAAGGATCCCAGGGAACTGCTGGAGCCTGGGGGCATGGGGTACCGTCAGCCAGGCCCTGGCCCTGCTCTGCTGGGTCCCATGCCCTCCCCTCTCACCTGGCTTCACAGATGCCTCCACCACGCTCCAGGGACTGCTTCTGCGCTGCCCGGTGATGAGGTCTTTCCGGAAAGGCTTCAACCCGTCTGCCACCAGGGCGTGGAGAGCCGGGCAGAGGGTGGTCAGCACCAGGTGCCCCACATCTGGGCTCAGCCTGCTATCTCCCAATTGGGCCTGGAGGTGGCGCAACACGAGTCGGTCCAGATACGGACCCAGTCATCCCCACCCACCGACTTTGTGCTCCCAGAGCTAGATTAATCGCCACCTTCCCAACATCCTCCCTTTGGCCACCTTCACCTTCTGAACCAGGTTCCGGGCAGCCCCGAAGTGCGAGATGATTTTATCCACTGAGGCGCTGACAGCTATCAGGAGACCTGGAGGGAACAAGGAAGAAGCTTTATCAAAGCCCTCACCTCTATCCTGGGTATAGCCAGAGGGCACGAAGAAGTTAGTTTAAACAATTTGTCCCTTAAAGCCTGACGAGTGCAAAGTGAAGGGCAATTCGTTCAGAAGCCAGGGGTCAGGAGTGAGGGCAACCTACCTTTTTTCTGCTCCTGTAGCTGCCCAGTCCCACTCTGGGCTTCTGCCATCCACAGTCGCTGGGCTCCAGGAACACCCGCAAACGACCAGGAACTACGGACTGGGTAAAGGAAGAAGGACGCAGTGACGCTTACCAAGGGTTATCCCCAAGGACACCAGGCTTCTACAGTTGTCATCAGCGGGTCTGCAGATACCCTGACGATGAAAGGTCTTGGGGAGAGAAGGCACAGGGCCGCATGAAGCAGCTCTACCCGACCCCCGACCCCGAGTTATCCTGCACATAACCCAGCCCTCGCAGAGCCCCACCTCGGTTCCTATTTCCTTTCCTCAGGCCCCAGGCCCCAGCTCCCACCTCCTCCGTCCGGGAAGTCCCGGGGTGGGACAGCCGCGCTAAACCCCCGCCCAGGCGTCTGGGGCCTGTAGGGTGAGAGGTGACTAGGCGAGGGACAGGAGGGGCTGCCCTCCGTCCGGCTACTAGCCGGGCCCGGCCCGAGGAGCACGTGGGGAGCCTGAACCAATGAAAAGACAGACGCGAAAGGAAGGAGAAACGGAGGGAGGTGAGACCCAAAGATTGGGATTCAGGAAGGCGCCGGGAAGGGGAAACCCGGGTCCCACGCCAGCTGTTGGCAGACAGCACCCCCTTCATCCAACGTAGGGCAGGACTGGGGAAGGAGTGACCAGAACCTCCAGGGCCAATGGGCTCCAGGGAGTTTCACCCTGAACCCTCTCGGATCTAGGTAGGGAGGGGTCAGGCCTGAACTGCTTTGACCTAAGATCCATAACAATGGACTTGCTGAGACCCCCCTAGACTGGGTATGTAGGCCGGGTAAGCCCGCCTGCACTATGTCTAGGGCGGGCTTACCCCCGCGAAGCCGGAAGAGCAGCAACCCTCCTCACCACCCCACAGCACAAGGAACGAGACCAGGACTGATGAACTTGCTAAGAATCTGCCCAAGTTGAAGGATGGCACCTAGCTGAATACCCGGGAGAAAAGCCAACATTAAGGGCTGGGCGGGAGTGGGAGGGCGTTGGAGTGGGCAGGGCAACCCGCCTGAGGCGTGGCCCGCGGGGCGTGCCCGCGTCCGTCTTACGTAGCCTGGGCGGAGGCGGTGGGCTTCTGGTCCAGCGAGAGGCCTTCGGCGGACGAGGTGGCGGTGGCAGCGAGGGGGCGGGTACCTGGCGGGGCGGGGGAGCCGCGGCGGGGAAGGTGCTACTTCTGGGAAAGAGCGGGGACAGCAGCAGTGCCAGCTCGGGGCTGGCCAGGCAGGGCAGAGCCCCCCGAGTCGGTGGCGAATAGGCTCCCACGGGGGACAGACGGACAGGCAGCAGCTGCTCCTCTGGGGGACTTGGCGCCCCCAGCAGCCGCAACCCGGTGCCAGGCCACTCGGCCAGAGGCGCCAGAAGCAGGGACCCAGCTGCGCCTGCACCCCCGCCCTCCAACAGGGGGCGCCCGTCGGCCGAGAACCGAAAAACCAGGGGCTGAGGGAGCAGTAGGGGACCGGCTGCAGGCGGGATTGGCAGGGCAGGCGCAGAGAGGAAGAAGGGCAGCGGGATGGGCAGCCAGGCAAGAAGGAGCGGGAGAAAGAGGGAGCAAAGAGTTAGTCCCGTAACCCAATGCCCAATCCAGTTTCCCTTTCCCGGAGCGCTCGCTGGTGAAAGGGGCGGGAAGGATGGGTGACACAGAATGGAAGGGAGACAGGGGGCGGGGTTGGAAGCCTCGGAGGCGTGGGCGAGGCCAAAGCCCAGCCCTCCTCCCGCTTCCTCCAGCAGCCTCTTACCCTCGAGGCCCGTTTGTGCTCCGGGCTCCTCCGGCTCCTTCACGGTTGGGGACTCCTCACCAGCCGCAAGGCTGACCGCCCGGCCTTCCTCAAGCTGCCCCTCCGCTATGGGCTGCAGCCCAGATCGATTCTTTTTCCGCCGGGGAGGCACCGGTGGGGGTGGCGGGCGGGGCGGGACCAAGGCCCAGCCCGCCGGAGGGTCTCGAGGCGGGACAGGCGGGGGCGGGGCCCGACTTCGGGACCGGAGTTCTTTGAAGGTGGTGACTTCTCGGGGAGGTGCAGAGGAGCTACATAGCGACCCGGTCGGTGGGAGTTCAGTGTCAGGCGAGAAGACTATGAGCCAGTCGCTGCGATCTTTCTTAGCTTGCGGTATGAGGGGCAGCCCCGGGCCCCGCTTGCGCTTCTGGGCCAGCTCGTGGAAGGACGTGATTGTCCGGTGGGGCACTGGCTCCTCGCTGACGTCACTTCTCCATCCCCCATCAATTTTCCCTGCATCTATTTTCGAGTCAGAATCAGTTATTCCCGTGGTGGTTTTCCAACAAGGGTCGAATTTGCCAGGTTCAGTTTTCCAGTTGGAGTTAGTATTTCCGTTGATTTTCCAGTCAGAGTTATTGTTCTCAGTGATTTTCCATCCAGCTTCAGTTTTCTCTGTATCTATTTTCCAAATGGGGTTAATTTTCCAGCTGGGCTCTGTTTTCCCAGCATCGATTTTCCCATCCTCCGCCTCTGAGAGCTCGGAAGTAGGAAGGTCCTGCTCCCCACTCTCTTCCTCTTCCTCCAGGCCGGAGGAAGGGAGGTCCTGGCAGGTGGTCAGGGCATTGCAGTTCGAGTCCAAGCCAGGGCCCGGCGGGGAGGAAGCTCCAGAGCAGGAATCAGGAGAGCAGCAGAAGCTGTCCGGGGAGCAGTTTCCAGGGCCTGCTGAAGCCAGTGGGGAGCCCTGCTCCAAAGGGATGATACTGGGCTGAGGGTGGGCATCCTCATCACCAGGCAGGTCCCGCGAGTAGACCGAAACCGGGGACTCATCAGGGCTAAGATCTGAGCAGGAGCTGAGAGAGGAGGAGCAGCCTGGGTCTGAGGGAGAGGCAGCCCCTTCCTCTTCCTGTGATGGGTCCAACCGGTTTTCTAGGCTTGGTCCATGCTCCTGGCAGCAGCGACAGGGCACCGCTGGGCTGTTGGAGTTGGCATCCACGAGGGTCCCACTGCATGGGCCCCTACTCTCCTTGCCCCCAGTGTCTCCTGGGGGAGGGGGCGTGCTCAAAGGCCCCTCCCGTAGCTCCGGACGGCGAGACAAGTGCAGGCCTAGGGATACGTGCTGGAGGTGGATGTGGTTGAGATTGCAAAGTAAAGCCCTCTGAGGGGACAGCATGGTGCCAGCGGCGACGAGATGGCCTCCAGAGAACCAGGATAGGGCCTCTCACATCCACCTACCTGGCAACGCAGATGCAGACCTAGAAGACAGGGATGGTGAAAGACAGCCAGTGAGGGCGGTGAGAAGGACACGGAGGTGACTGACAGCAGGAGTAGGCCTGCGAAGGCTCTAGCTGCTTTGAAAAATATTTAAATGAGATGCAAATCGGCATTGACTGGCCATTAGGTTCCACTGCAGTATTTGCAGGTGGAATCGAATGTACCCCCCCCCCCCCGAATAGAGGAGGGAGGGTCAGATAATGCGGCTGCGCTCTGGATCTCTGTGGGGTGCGGAGCTTGGAAGAGGATGGGGCCCAAAACAGACCCGGAATCCTTTCTGCACCAACCTGGTCCTGCCCTCCAGCCTACCCTTCACTACCCGAGGGAAGAGCCAAGGGAGACCCTGCCCAGGTGTTCTAAAATGAGGCGGATGGAGAGAAGCTGGCGCGGGGTTTGGCTACTTAATACAGTAAAGCGAAGGAGTTGGAGTGGGAGGAGGGAGCAGCTATTAACATGTCAACTCTACATCTGCAGGTTGCCCCTCAAAGTATCCAGCCTGCAGTCGTGATACGCCCTTACCCAGCTCACAACAGTATCAGACCATTCTCTTTCCAGTCTTACCCATCACCCAGCCACCACCCCACCCCACCCTTTCTCTATTCATTTTTCCCGTTCCCCTCTCCTGCCCAATGCAGTATTCCGAACGATCCATCCACACCCAGCGGCCAAGCCCTCCTCACCAGGGTCCTCTTGGAACTGCTCCGGTCTTGAGCTGGTCCGCGGCTCCCGCGGTACCAGCCCAGCGGGGTACGGAGGGGAGGGGCACTAGGACAACCCACTCTGCTGCGCAGCCGCACCCCTGCACTCATGGGCGTGGCATAGTTTTGACCCGCCCCTAGTACTTGACGTCGTGCCTGTGTCATCCACTTAGCCCTTGCTCACAGCTTTTAGTCCCAAAGGGTTCTGGTAGCAAGCCCCCCAATATCCGGCTTCCCTTCAGCCACCTTGCCACCCTCACCCCACCTCCCATGCCCGTTCTGGACAGACTAAGGCTCCCAGCTGGAGCAAGAACAGAACAACCAGAAGGTTACACAATAATTTATTGACAGCCCTCCCTCCCTGCCCTTGCAGTCTCTAGGTCACTTTTTCCGCTTGTAGATCTTGTTGGCTAGCCTCAGGAAGATGGCGGGGGGCAGAGGCGCAGCATACTGCTCGATGAGACTCATAAGGTGACTGTAACTGTCTTCTTCATACTTCGAGAACACAGCTGGTAGATTCATCTCCTCGTACAGTGCCCTCACCTGGGCCACCTTCTTGGTGTCCTTCTGCCCATAGTTGTCCTGGAAGGGGTTGGAGGCAGGAAAGTGGCTTTGTCTTCCCTAGAGCCTCCAAGGTCCCTCCACTCACATTCACACATTCTACCCCTGCCTCCCATTTTCAAGTGTCTCTGGGTATTTCAGATCCCAAGCTTCTCGTCCCCATCCCAAACGCTGGGCTTTTGCTCAGGCCTCAGTTTCCTCTATTCTGGGGCTTTTCAACATTGGTACAATTGAAATTTGTGGCCAGGTGACTTCATTTGGGGGCACTATTCTGTGCAGTGTATGAGGTTTGGCAGCATCGCTGGCCTCAACCCTCTAGACACCTTTAGCATATGCACACTCACCAAGTTATAATGATAAAATAATCTGCTGGCACTGTCAAATGGGGGGTGGGGGAGCAAAACTGCCTCACTCAAGAACCACTGCCCTATTCCCTTTCTTATGAGTTCAGGGAACCCCTGGTCCTGTCCCACACCTGCAAGATCTGGCGCTGTTCTGGAGTAGCCCGTTGCAGACACTGAACCACCAGCCAGCTGCACTTGTTGTCCTGGATGTCAGTGCCAACCTTTCCAGTCACACTGGGGTCGCCAAAGAGGTCAAGGTAATCATCCTGGGCAGGAGGCAGAAGAGGAGGAATGAAGAGGCTGGGCGTAGCAGTAGAGCACTTGCCTGGCATGCACCCCCAGCACATACCAAAAAAAAAAAAAAAGGGGCCTCGCCCGGAGGCCATTGCCTCAGGCCCACCTGAATCTGAAAGAACTCTCCCATCTCAGTCAGGATCTTCTTGGCATTGGCATGTTCCTTCTCCCCATCAATGCCTGCCTACAAGGGAAGAGGATGAATGATCAAACCCCACAGCTGCCTTCACCTTCCTGGGTACTTCCTCCAATGGGATTCTGTCTACTGGGGTCACCAAATTGTCTCTCCTTTCAGACATTCTTCACCTCCTGATCCAGGAATTCCTGACCAATGGCCCAAGCTCTGTCCCACTTTTTTTTTTTTTTTCTTCTTCTTTTTTTGGAACCAGGGATTGAACTCAGGGACACTCCGCCACTGAGCCACATCCCCAGCCCTATTTTGTATTTTATTTAGAGACAGGGTCTCACTGAGTTGCTTAGGGCCTCGCTAAGTTGCTGAGGCTGGCTTTGAACTCGCGATCCTCCTGACTCAGCCTCCCAAGTTGCTTGGATTACAGGCGTGCGCCACCGCGCCCGGCTCCACTTATTTTTGACTAGGCCTTCTTGGGAGTCATAACAAGGAAGAATTCATTCTGGAGGCCCACAGATTCTCTTCCTTCACAAGTTTCAGTCATTCTGATCCCCCTTCCTTTTTGCCACCTCCAGCTTCTTTCAGGATGAAAAGAAAACTTGGAGAACCAAGTTCAGGATAGACTATTAATCCTGACTACCTTTGAATCCAGGCTTCTCCCTCTCTACCTGACTATCTCCTCCCCAGTCCTGCCCAAACTCCAATTTGGGATTTGCAGCTCCCCTATTAGAAGACACTTTCAAATGCCTCAGTTCATCTTTACAGTCCTGTGAGGCCAGAATTTTATCTCCATCTTGCAGCTGAGATTAAATGGATTGCTCAAGGTCATGCAGTCATTCAGTGGAGGTACCAAATGTCCAAACTGTCTTGTCTATGCCGTCCTGTCTCAGTACCCATGTGTGCAGGGAAAGGAGGGTATGGCTGACTCACCATGTACATAGCAGCAGCAATAGGCAGGTAGAAGGAGTAGAAAGCTGTCTTGTACTTGACAATGGATTTGTACCTGAAAGAGAAGATAAAGGCCTCAGGACAACCCCCACCCCAAACCCTCCCTCACTCTCCAGACATGGTTCCCACTGGCCCTTACCTCTTTTCAGTGTATCTGCCAAGATCCACATTGCCCTGGGGGGCTGTGATGAGGTCCAGGGTCTGCCCAATCTCAGTCTGATAGGAACTCTAAGAGAAAGATGGTCCATGAACCAGATTTTCTCCACATATGAGGATCCCTGATATGCTGGACTCTATATCCCATGCCCAGAACCTGCTTTTTGGGCAGAGTCACAAAGGCAGCAGGAGAGAGAAACCCAAGGCCCACATTCATGCACACAGTCCTTTACTTCTTCAAAATACACAGGGACAAAGAAGCCCTTCTTGCCATGACCACCACCCTTCCTAATCCTCTTCCTTCATGTCCCTTTCCAGGAAACCCTAGTTTCTCCTATGCCTGAAACCAGCAGATGAGAACATCCCACCAGAGGCCAAGGCTACTATGGGAAGCCTCTGAGCTCTGGGTCCCAGTCTGCAGCACACCTGCAGGAAGAGCTCAATCAAGTTCAAATAGTAGGGCTGATCCCGGCAGTAGAACTTCAGCAGGCGGTAGATACAAGCTTCCAGAAGCAGAGCATCATTGATGGCATCCAAACCTATGCCTGGCTGTTAGGAGCACAGAGAAAAAAAGAGCAATCAATCTCTAGCCTCGATTCATACCAAGAATGGTCGCCTCAATCAGGATGGATGTAACCACCTCCCTGTCGCCTCTCTCCATGCCCACTACAACCTTCCCACCCACAGTACCTTCTGATACCAGCAGAGCTGTCCCCGGCGGGTAATGGATGAATCCATGATGTCATCTGACACCAGGAAGAAAGCCTGCAGCTAGGAGAAGAAAGAAGAGAGTCAAGATCCCCCCAGGGCCCTTCATGTGCCTCCTACCAGGGACACTGCTACTGTTTCTGATAGTCACTGTGAGCTGGGAAGGAAGATCAAGGAGGGAAGACTGAGGACTTCAGTTACAGAAAACCTTGAAGTTACATGACCTCTTTGGCTCAGATTCCCCACCTATAAACACAAAACTAAAACTCTTGTTTCCCGGGTAAGAGTCCAGAAAACATCTAACTCTAATCAGCCTTTTAGATTGTCACTTCTATTGGAGATTATGAAACACCTTCATGTAGCTTATTTTCTTCTCTTGCCAAAAATCTCAATGAATGCTTAAAGGAAGATCTCTTCATCAATGAATAAACTAACAAGTTTTAAAAGAAAAAGTTTTAAAAAATAAAGATTTCTGCATGCAACTTGATCTTACCTGACTTCCCCCCTACCCAGCACTGGTGACTGAACCCAGGAGTGCTCAGCCATTGGGCTACATTCCCAGCCCTTATTATTTTTTTATTTTGAGAACAGGGTCTCACCAAGTCACCAAAGCTAGCTCAGAACTTTTAATCCTCTTGCCTCAGTACTGGAGATGGAACCCAGGGGCACTTAACCACTGAGCCACACCCCCAGCACATTTTTTTATTTTTTATTTTGAGACAGGGTCTCGCTAAGTAGCTTACGACCTAAATTTCTGAGTCTGGCCTCAAACTTGTAATCCTCCTGCCTCAGCCTCCCAAGTTACTTGGATTATAGGCATGTGCCATCGCACACAGCTACCTCCACGACTCTTAAAAGAAGAGTCTAAACACTATTACATCATCCAACACTCTATTCAAATATCCTAGTGACCAGGGACACAGCCTTACTCTTGTAGCTTATTTAAGGGTACAGGTTTAACTGAATGGAACTGAAATTTGGCTCCCAATAATCTGTATCCCTGGAACTTTAAACACTCTTAAATATCAGCAAAGGTCTTACCCTACTGCATGCCAGCCTCCGTATCTGCACTTACTCTTTCCTTTCTCTCTCTCTCTTTCTTCTTTTTAGTATGGGGAGTTAACCCAGGGGAGCTACCAGAGCTTTATCTTCAGTCCTTTTTTATTTTTATTTCAAGACAGGGTCTGAGTTACTGAGGCTGGCCTCAAATTTGTGGTCTTCCTGCTTTAGTCACTGGAATTACAATCATGTACCAATATGCCCAGCTGACTTAGTTTTCTAATTAGACTGTAAACTCCTTAGACTTGGGGACATGTTTTTCTTCGTGGCATTCCCATGGCCTAGCACAGCACTAGCCGCAGAATGGGTGCTTCCTAAATGCTTGTCTGCTAAGCAAATGAAAGAAACTCTCTAACTACTCCCATGTGATCAGGCTATTCATTTCTTTTTTTTTTCTTTTTTTTGGAACTGGGGATTGAACCCAGGGGCACTCCACCACTGAGCCACATCCCCAGCCCTATTTTGTATTTTATTTAGAGACAGGGTCTCACTGAGTTGCTTAGCGCCTTGCCCTTGCAGAGGCTGGCTTTGAACTCGAGATCCTCCTGCCTCGGGCTCCCAAGTCGCTGGGATTATAGGCGTGCACCACCTCGCCTGGCTCAGGCTACTCATTTCTTAAGCAGCTTTTTTTTTTTCTTTTTCTTTTTTTTTTTTTTTTTTTTTGTGGTGCTGGGCATTGAACCCAGGGTCTTGTGCTTGCGAGGCAGGCACTCTACCAACTGAGCTACATCCCCAGCCCTTTAAGCAGCTTTTCAAGACATGGTTTTTGCCAGGCACAGTGGTGCATACCTGTAATGCCAGCAATGAGAGGCTGAGGCAGGAGGATCACAACTTTGAGACCAGCCTTGCCAACTTAGCATAACCCTGTCTCAAAATAAAAAATAAGGGGCTTAGGGTGTAGCTCTGTAGTGCACCCCTGGTTCAATTCCCAGTACTGCAAAAATAATAACAATAAGATGTGGTTTTGAAAACTTTACCCCATCCTGATCCTGTGTGCTCTGATGGCTCCACAATGTTGGTCAAGCAGGAAACAATGCCCATCAGCTCAGGTATGGGCCACTGAAGTCACTGCTAGTGTTCCAGGAAAGACCCTGAGGGAGGAGGCATCAATCTGTACCTTTAATGCTGATCTTACCCCAGGGGAGCAGAATGGAGGTACACACAGGGGCAGGGGCTTTCTTTACACTGTATTTATTTGGAGTGTCATGGTTCTCTGCAGCCACCCATCCACACTGTCTGCTCCCAAGGACAAGCACAATTTTTGTTTCAGCCATCACCATTCAGGCACAGTCCCCAAGGGAATTCATTCTGTGGCCCCTCTCAATCTCTGCCTCTGTCAGTGACTCTAACCCCATCTGCAGGGGAACTTGACAAAAACCTCAGTGCTGTAGTCCCATCACTTAAATTGAGCATCTGTAGGAACAGCAGCTATAGGGGTAGCACTAGGGAGTTATTTTTACCTAGGTAGCATTCATATATAAGAATCAGATACAGACACAAATTAGATTATGCACCACTCTAGCAAACTCTAACAAAAGCCCGGACTTTAGGGAAAAAGTCAATTGTGGTAAAGGAACTATTCTAGATTAAAGACTGAAAAAAAAATTGTCAAATGCAATACATCAGCTTGGGTTTTGTTTGGTAGTTTTTCGTAATGCATTAGCTTTGATTGGATCCTGGGTGTTAAAAACAAAACAAAACAAAAAAACAGCCATAAAGGACATCTGAGAGACAATTAGGAATACTTGAATATGGCCCATACCTTGGATAGTATTATTGGAATCCAGTCCCCCTGCTACTAATTAAGCCTCTAGGCCAGGCTAGCAAACCATATACCTTCAAAGGCCAGGATATCTGGGTATAGAAGACAAGGAGATGCAGGGACCAGTCACACACAGGAGAGCATGTGCCATGTTTTGGGAAAGCAGCCATGACATGCCTTCAGCCAGGTGCTGCTATACATGAACATGGACCTGCACCTTATGGTCTTCCAAGTAATGTCAGAATCTGGGTTTTATGTTGTTTGTTTGGGTTTTTTGGTACTGGGGATTGAACCCAGGGGCACTCCACCACTGAGCCACATCCCCAGCCCTATTTTGTATTTTATTTAGAGACAGGGTCTCACTGAGTTGCTTAGGGCCTCGCTAAGTTGCTGAGGCTGGCTTTGAACTCGCGATCCTCCTGCCTCAGCCTCCCAAGTGCTGGGACTACAGGCGTGCATCCAGCTAGAAATCTGGGTTTTAAAGCAAAGCATCTGCTGTGTTAAATTTAGGGGATTTAAGTTGCAAACATTTTCAAAAACTCTTAGTGAGCTGCTAATTTTCAATTTCTACTTACAATAATCTTTGGGAAAAAGTATGTCACTTTTATGGCTATCTTTTGCTCACAGGAAAAAGCCAACACCTCTCTACCAAATTCTATGTACCTAATGGCAAGAGGTTGCCCTCACTGGTTAACCAGTTAGCTCTTGGAGTAATTCACTCTGCCTAAATTTGGCTATACCACACTAGGGACATAGAAATATAAGCACAATCTAGAAACAAGTTTTGGGTTCATCCCTCCCTTACCCCCAACTCTAGGAAACTTCTTCCTCTCCTGCCTTTTCCCCACCCCTCTCACCAGTTCCACACACCAGCCCACTGTCAGGGCCCTCTGGAGACTATCAGCATCCTGTTTTCCTGGATCCACCAGCTCCTGGAATGTTACCACCACCGTCAAACCCCGGTTGTACTTGCCTCCAATGGCATTATATTCCAGGACCTGGAGCAAAGGGGAAAGGGACAGGGCATCAGGGTCCATGCAACAGCAACTTTGACTTCCAACCACCACTCCACTTCACTGTCCCCAATCCTAACTCCCACTCCAGGAAGCCCCTGATTCCTACTTCTTACTCCTGTCCCAAAGTTCCAGACCTCAGCTAGAAGAGTTCCCAAGTACACAGGCATCTACTCTGCATTGTATTCCCCAGTAAGTTTAAAGGATCCATGGTGCAAGCTCAGTTCTGTCCCCAAGCCCAGGACTCAGGGAAAACAGTGCCAGCTGTGGGAATGGCTGGACTGCTTAGAACCCTGCCCCATCACCCCCCACCAGACTTCCCTTTCACAACCCATTGTTGCTTTCCCAACCACCCCCTTCTACCCTTCTACCCAGATTTCAATCCATCAGCAAATGAAAATCCTGTATTAAAGACCAGGCCCCTCCAAAGTTAGCCAGAGGAGAACACAGAGGAGACTGAAGTTGGAGGAGACTGAAGTCCTCTAATGGTGTCACCTACTGTCAGGGCCCCTCACTATGCCTTCTGTTGCCCTGTTCTCAACCAGTGCTAATTAAGGAGAACCTTCCCTTTGAGTCCCCATCCCAATGTCGACAAAGCTTCCACTTTTCCATGGTTCCCCTCAGACATATGAGACATTCAGCAATTTATGAAAACAATTCACTAGATACTTCTGGAGAATAATAGGAAGGGGGGAAAAGCAACAGTTATTACAGCCACAGTTCATGTGCCGTAGCAGGCTTCTGATGACACAGTAACTTCCCACAGGTCTCTGGGAATACAGACCACCTTAAACTGCCTCCACCCATTTGTCTGCCAAAACAGCATCTTATGATTTCAGGACACAAAAGTCAAAGCCTTACCAGGTTAAAGGCCTCTACACCTAGCAAAGCAGTTTGGATGGCCCACTTTATACAGAGCCAAAAACCAGGTTAAATAAGTACACCTGCCCAGGCCTCACCCACTCCAGAGTCACCCAGGTGAAACCTCCTCCTGCATCTGTCAAAAGCTTCCCCAAAGAGGGAATGGGGGTTGAAATCAAATTCTTGCATGTATAAGTTCGTCACAGTGAACTCAAATGCTATATGGTAATTATAATGCTCTGATTGAAAAAAGAAAAAAAGTACCCCTGAAAGCCTGAATTCCACACGTATGCAGTGACAAAGGTCCTGTTTCCTTAGGTCATAAGTCCCTCACCTCCTTGAGTCGAGCAATAGCATCTCCTGTCTCTGGGTGCCCCATCTCATCTTCAGTCAGCACCTTGACTATCTGAGAGAAGTGCTGGATGAAATTCTGCTTTTCTTGGGCATAAACATCTGATTTCTGGTCTCCATTCATTCTGAGAGAGGAGCAAAGTGATCTGAGAAAAGGAAGGATAAATGAGGAACCTGATTCGGTGCTCCCCTCCCCGAGACCCTTCACCCCAACCACACTCACCGAGGCTCCTCTGTCCACACTTGGCACCAGCAGCGGGCACTGTGCCAGGCCCCCAGGACTGGGCACCCGTGCACCAGGGAGGGCCGCCGAAGGTAACCCAGCCACCTCTCCCTGGGCGCCCAGCAGGGGGCTGGCAGCAGGAAGACCCCCGCAGATCTCAGCCAGCGGGACAGGGGCATCGTGGAGGTGGCATAGGGAGGGGGTACTGTGCACTCCCTGCAGGGGCAAGCACCGAAGGCAGAAGCATGGTGGCAGCTCTCCCTATCACCCACAAACCAATTATTTACCTATTGGCCCAGGATGTCCCGTCCTCTTATGGACTAAACTTGGGAGCAATTACACAAAGAAGGAAATGAAGGAAAGAAAAAGTATGTTTGGGTGACTGAGACCCAACACGCGGTCACTTAAAATAAGACGACTAAAACTGAGTGCCTTCAAGGCTGTGAGGACAAGACTGGAGGAGGAGGCGGTACAAAACACGGTACCCCAGGACTAGGGGCTGGGAGGACCCTTAAACCACCCTATAATTCTAGAAGCCAAATTGCGGCTCAGGGAGGTAGGAAAATAGCTAAGTAGAGGTACGACCAAATATAAAAAGGTCTCCCTTTGTCGTAAGTGGTAGGACCCGACTTGGTGCTAAACTTCAAGGAAGGAAAAACTGGGGCTGGAACCCATGGATGCTGCGGACATGTGGTCTGGTGCACAGCAACTGGGCATCCCGAGCCTCACAGAAGGGCTGGGACTGCACGGATGGCCAGGAGGGGAGGCCTCGCAGTAGAAATTAACCCGGACCCCGGCATACTGGGTGCTTCAGGAAAGTTCATAGGCAAAGTTTGGAAGTTTCCGCAGGCACAGAAGACCGGCCAGTCTGGCCCACCAACCCCCAAAATGTTAAGCTCCGACACAACCGGCTGGGCTTGCAGGACCTCACAGTGCCGCTAGAGGCGAGGCCGGCTCCGGGACCTCGGCCCCCAGTACCTAAACGCGACCTCTCTCACCTGCTCCTGGATGCCGGTTCTCGTTTGATCTAGATTGTTGGCGGGGTATGCCTAAAAGGTGAACGACTCGGCGCTAGGCTCTCTGGGACAAGTAGTTCTTGGTCTTCCGTCTCTGTGGGCAGAAACGGAACTTGGACTACAACTCCCGGCGTGCCACGGAGGGAAAGAGACAACGCGATCTAGCGCGGCTGGATGGGAGGAGATGAGACGCATTGATTGGCTGCTGGCCCTCGTATGAGCATGGGGCCCTATGACGGGCAACCAATGGAAGGGCTGCGAACTGGGCAATCACGCGACTGAGCCGTGGGGGGAGTGGTGCCGGAGGCCTCTTGTTGGAAGAGAATTAGGCTGGGGACTCTCCCACGCTGACTCCTGGCTGTAGTCTTTAGGTTTCAGTTTTTTTGTTTGTTTGTTTTACGGTGCTGGGGATCAGAACCTAGGACCTTAGTGTTTGCAAGGCAAGCACTCTACCCACTGAGCTATATCCCCAGCCCTTTTCGTTTTTTTTCCTGTACGTCTAAATGTCATGTTGGCAAAACCCAGGAAGACCAACTTTGACATTCATTAGTTCTAACTTAGACATTCATTTTAACCCCTGATCCACTTGACTTTCTTGAAACTGGTTTTCCTCATCTATTGAATGACGATGATAATACCATGAGATAATGTATATAAAGTATTTTAAAGGTTCAAGAAGGATGAGACTCAGAAACTAGAACCATCATTCCTACGCGCACAGCTTAACTGTCCACCACAGGTTGACATCATGGACTCTTTCTCCATGAACCCTACCAAATCTTCATAGTCCAAGTAACTTAAAACATCTAGAATAGTCCCTGAAACTCCAAACCAATTAGGACATAAATTAATTTTGTCATTATGGGACGAAAATCATGTTTGAGGGCATCTGCTTCCTCCGCCGTTATCACCACCCTTATTCTGTAACAGTGGTCCACTTGCCCTTTTAAATATAGCTGAGACTTATTTCTAAAAGGGACAAGTTTTCCTTTTTCTCTTCTCCCTCTCCCCCTCCCTAACCTGGGGGCAGAGAACAAGATTACCCTGAGCTACCTATGCTCCACTGGAAGGAGACGCCTACTGAGGATCTGGGAGATGACTATCTCCCAAATTAACAAGTGAGTCTTCACCCGCCATCCAGGTGAGGCGCCCTAGAACCCCCTACCAGAACACACCTGGAATGTAACCCTTGAAGAGTTATTTTAATAGCCCCCTGTTCCTCCTGATGGGCAGAATCACAGCCTTTGGGATCAGAGTTCCCTGTGTTTCTCCTTTGCTAGCAAAGCAATAAACCTTTTTTCTTTTTCTCAAAACCATGTCCTCCTCGTTTTTGAATTGGCATCAGGGACAAGGACTGAGCTAAGGTCTGAGCTTTCAGCAAAATTCAACATGGGACTAGAAGTTCTAGTGAAAGCAATTCTACAAAATAAAAGAAAGAAAAAGAAAAACAGCTGAATTTAAAAGTTAGAAGTTGAGATGGGGGATTCCCCAGGAACAAACCCATAGCCTGTAGAATCAGCAACTGAGGCAGGAGGATCCGAAGTTCCGGGCCAACCTCAGCAATTTAGACCCTCAAGCAACTTAGGGAGATCCTGTTTCCAAAAATAAATCATTAAAAAGGACAGGACATAGCTCAGTGATAGAGTGCCCAGGGTGATAGGAGACAGACAGGTGTTAGGGTTGGGAGCATGAGGTTAAAGGAATAATTCTATAAATAGTCCCACTGTGTTGACCCCCACATGCTTTCTTTTCCTAGAAGCAATTTGCCTGAAGCCCTCCCTGGCTTAAGTGGTCAGGATATGTCACATTCCTCAGAAACTACCTGTTATCTGTAGGAGAAATGCAGGCCCAAAATAATGTCAAGAGGAACCCAAGACACCCTGAGAGGAGACTTGGTGACTCTTTTCACAGACCAGATCCCAAAATTTAGGAAGATAAGGATAAATCCTCATAACCATAAAATCTGTAAGAATTAAACCATAATTAAGAATCCAATTAGAACAGGTGAGTATGGGTCAAAATGGCCTAGATTTGTCATGGCAGTGGCTACTTGAAAGTCTGGTGTCAGTCAGCTGTCAGTCAATAGTCAAGAGGTGGACCTGGGTGGGACTCTGTGGAAACTTCTCTGGGATCCCTAATAAAACTAGAGTGCAAGAGAGACACTGCCTCTCTCCTGAGAAGAACCACTGTGGGTTAAGAGTGTCTCCTTTCCCTTTTCCGATCCCTTCAATAAACTCATACCTGTTACTCTGAGTGATGTCTGAAATCTTTCTGACTTGATCACAAGAATTGGGGTTTAGGGTGGGGGGGCACACACAATTTTGCCCTGCCTCAATTTCCCAGAAGGCCTCAGCCCTGTAACACAGGATTCAATTCCCAGTACTACAAAAAATAAAAATCTAACAGAATTATTAGCAGAAGTGGAAAAGCTGTTGATCAAATTCAAGTCGAATTGCAAAGAGCCCTAAATAACCAAAACAAACAAACAAAATTTAAAACAAACGTTAAATTCATCTGCTGAATGGGAATAATAATACCATGAGATAATATTAAAAACAAACAATGCAATTCCCAATTTCAAAATTTACTACAGAGGAATGGTAACCAAAACTATGTGGTACTGGCATAAAGAATGAACCATATAGACCAATGGAATGGAATAGAGAGTCAAAATAAGCCCATCTGTCAATGACCAATTTGTGTGTGTGTGTGTGTGTGTGTGTGTGTGTATTGGTGTGTTGGTGGTGGTGATGGTACTGGGGATTGAACCTGGGGCAATCTACCACTGAGTGGCACCCCAGCATTTTTTACTTTTTCTTTTTCATTTTGAGACAGGAGCTCACTAAATTGCTAAGTCTGACTTGCAACTTGCGATCGTCCTTCCTCAGCCTCCCCAGTCCCTGTGTTTACAAGCAGCACAGCTGATTCTTTTTTTTTTTTTTTTTTTGGAACCAGGGATTGAACTCAGGGACACTCGGCCACTGAGCCACATCCCCAGCCCTATTTTGTATTTTATTTAGAGACTGGGTCTCACTGAGTTGCTTAGGGCCTTGCTAAGTTGCTGAGGCTGGCTTTGAACTCGCGATCCTCCTGGCTCAGCCTCCCAAGTCGCTTGG
>JAJEJO010049101.1:0-12150 GCA_020662805.1 Glaucomys volans | reverse complement strand
ATTTGGAACCAGGGATTGAACTCAGGGACACTCGGCCACTGAGCCACATCCCCAGCCCTATTTTGTATTTTATTTAGAGACAGGGTCTCACTGAGTTGCTTAGGGCCTTGCTAAGTTGCTGAGGCTGGCTTTGAACTCGCGATCCTCCTGGCTCAGCCTCCCAAGTCGCTTGGATTACAGGCATGTGCCACCACGCCTGGCTAGCACAGCTGATTCTTAATCAACTGTACCTGTCCACTCAAAAGGAAAAGATAGTTTCTTCAACAAATGCTACTGGGATATCCGGATTTCTGAATGCGAAAGAATGAAGTTAGATTACCACCTCACACCACATACAAAAATTTCACTCTTAATTAAAACCTAGAAATTTTTATTTTTTTTATGGATTAAAGCTAAAACCATAAAACCCGTAGAAGAAAGCACAGGAATAAATCTCTATTACTTTAGATCTGGCAATGGATTCTTACATGTGACACCGAAAGTATAAGCAACAAAAGAAAAAAGCTGATGAATTGGACTACATGAATTTAAAACTTTTGTCAGGCATGCACTATAATCCCAGGTACTCAGGGGGCTGAGACAGAAGGATCATAAATTCAAGACCAGCCAGGGCTACTTAGTGAAACCCTGTCTCAAAATAAAAAATAGTGTTGGGGATACAGTTCAAAGGTGGATAGACCCTGGGTTCAATACCCAGCACCAAAATAAATAAACGAATATTAAAATCTGCTGGGGTCCAGCCCTAGCACAAAGGGTCGTGGTGGTGTCTGGTGAGTGGGATGGCGTCGGCGAGGTGGAGAACAAAGCAACACAGACTCAGTGATCTGAGGCTAAGTTTGGTTCTAACTTTATTTTTTCCACACACCATTTCTATATGTTAACTTCTAGCTTGAGTACAATATCTTGAGGCCACGCAAAAGGAAACTAACGCAAACTACAAGACAATAGGCAAAACATATTAGCAGATTAAATATTATCAACTCTTCATAATATTTTTAAGTATTCTTCTATATAATCTTAAACTGATTTTACTTTCTATATTACTAGAAACATCGTGCACAGAAGCCATTTCTATGAACAACATATAAGCTTACACCATGTGATTAATAACTAGATTAACAGGAACAACAGGGAGTTTCTTTCTGAGCTTTTTCTGGATCATTGAATAACTGAGCTGCTTTAGGCCAATAAGGAGCGGTACACCTCCTACTTTTGCCCAATAAGCATTAGCCGGTCCTGCCCAAGAAATCTGTTCAGAGCAACTAAGCAAACACCAGCGTTTTACATGAGCTTTCCATGTACATTTTTCATTATAATATACTTGATGCCAACCAAGGTGTATTCTGCCAGTGGGAGATAAAGGGGGCCTAAATCTAAGGAACCAGAAGCTGGTTTCCTAGAAGGATACCATAGTTTTCCATTAACCAAATAAGCATGACCAAACGATGTCTGAATTGTTGGGACTAGTTCTCTAGCCTTAACAACTTTGTGACTTATTTGTCTGGAGTTAAGATGGGGACAACGTGTTTTTCTGCCCTAGGTCATCTGGGAGTAGTCACCGTCCACGGTGTGCCATTTAGCATAAGTTGCTGGAAATGAGCATAGCGTTCTTTCCAAGTTATACTTTTATCACCCCAGAACAAGGGCCTTTCTTGGTTAGATCCAGTATGATTAGCTGTTTGATTCTTGTGTTCTAAATCCCTTAAGACCCTAGAATTCCCAGAAATCCAATATAATACTATTCCCAAGCATAAGCAAATTAAACAAGACAACAGGAAACAGTGACCCCAATTCCCAGGAAGATGAGACCTTGCAAACATCTTTATAACTCAGTGGAATCCTTGTCAAGCACTGAGGGGAATTGAAGAGGGCGCAGCAAAAATGTTTTGTGCATCAAAGGACACTATTAAGAGAGTAAAAAGCATGCCTTGGGTTATATGTCAGTGTACAGCTCTTGACTAGCAGGTCCAAGTCCCTGGGTTTCATCCTCAGTGCAGGAAAAAAAAAAAAAAAAAAGCCACCACAATGGGATAATATTTTATACTTAGCAAGATGGCTATATTAAAACAAAATCAAGCCAAGCACAATGGCCCATGTTTATATTCCTAGTGGCTCCAGAGGCTGAGGAAGGAGGATGGGAAGTTCAAAGTCAGCCTCAGCAACTTAGCAAGGCCCTTGCAACTTAGAAGATCCGATCTCAAACAGGCCAGGGATGTGGCTCAGTATTTAAGCACCCCTGGGTTCAATCCCTAGAATCAATCAATATGTCAATCAATGCACTGAACATACAGGGGGGAAAAGGCATTGACTGTGAGAACATGGAGAAATTGAAACGCCTATAGATTACTGTTGGGAAAGTAAAATGGTTGAACCACTGTGGAAAACGATTTGGCAATTCCTCAAGGTTAAATGTATGGGGGAAAATTGAAAGCATTTCCTCTTAAATCAGGAACAAGACAAAGATATCCGCTCTCACCACTCTTACTCGATACAGTGCTTTAAATTTTAGCCAGAGAAATTAGTCAATAAAAAATGAGTAAATAAAAGGGCTACAACTAGGAAAGAAAGAAGTCAAATTATCCCTATTTGCAGACAATATGTTCCTATATTTAGAAGACCCAGCTCTACCAGAAGACTTCTAGATCTGACAAATTCAGCAAAGCAGCAAGAATCAAAATCAACCTACAAAAATCAACAGATTTTCTATACACAATAAACCCACTGAGAAACAAATCTAGAAAACAAGTCCACTCACAATAGCTTCAAAAAATAAATAAAATAAAATACCTAGAGCCGGGCACGGTGGTACACGCCTGTAATCCCAGCATTTGGGAGGCTGAGGCAGGAGGATTGAAAGTTCAAAGCCAGCCTCAGAAACTTAGCGAGACCCTGAGCAACTCAGTGAGACCCTGTCTCTAAATAAAATACAAAATAGGGCTGGGGATGTGGCTCAGTGGTAGAGTGTCCCTGAGTTCAATCCCCAGTACCAAAAAAAGAACAAAAGACCCAAAATAGCCAAAGGAATTCTGAGCAAAAAGAGCAAGGCTGGAGGCATCACAATACCCAATTTCAAATTATACTACAAGTTATAGTAACAAAAACAACATGGAACTGGCATAGAGAGGTAAACCATGAAACAGAACAGAAGACACAGACAAGCCCAATCAGATACGGTCATCTAATCTTGGACAATGGTGCCAAAACACAAAGTGGAGAAAAAACAGAGCTTTTTTGGGGGGGAGGAGGCAGAGATTGTACCCAAGGGTGCTTAACCACGCAGCTACATTCCCTTTTTATTTATTATTTTTAGAGAGGGTTTCACTAAGTCACTAAAGCTGGCTTTGAGTTTGTGATTCTCTTACCTCAGTTCTAGTACTAGGGGTTGAACCCAGGGTGCACTTAACCACTGGGTACACTCCCAGGTCATTTTATATTTTGAGAAAGGGTCTTCCTGAGTTACTTAGGGCCTTGCTAAATTGCTGAGACTGGCTTGTGCAAACACAAGGCCCTAGGTTCAATCCCCCCGCACCACCAGAAAAAAAAAGAAAAAGAAAGAAACACCAAGTATATATGTTCAGAAACTTTGCAACTGATACAAGAAAACATAGGGGAAACACTCCAACATAGAGTGGCAGGCAATGACTTCCTCGATAGGACTCCTATAACTCAGGACATAATATCAAAAAGCAAGAAATATGGGGGAGAGCTGGGGTTGTGGCTCAGTGGTAGAGCGCCTGCCTGGCACATGTGAGGCACTGGGTTCGATCCTCAGCACCACATAAAAATAAATAAATAAAATAAGGTATTGTGCCCATCTACAACTAAAAGAAAGAAAGAAAGAAAGAAAGAAATATGGGGGAAAGAATCAATAAGTGGGATGGCATCAAATTTGTAAACTTCTCCACAGCCAGAAGTGGTGGCACCCAACTGTAATCCCAGTGATTTGGGAGGTTGAGGCAGGAAGATCACAAGTTCGAGGCCAGCCTCAGTAACTTATTGAGACCTAAGCGACTCGGTGAGACCTGTCTTAAAATAAAAAGTAAAAAAGTGCTGGGGATGTGGCTCAGTGGTAAAGTGTTCCTGGGTTCAATCCCCAGAAAGAAAGAAAAGAAAGAAAGGAGTAATTAATAGCGTTCAGAGAGACACTACAGAATGGGAGAAAATCTCTGCCAGGTACTCTCTGACAAAGGAATAATACCCAAAATACATAAAGAACTCCCCAAAATTTAAAACCAAATAACCCAATCAATAAATGGGTAAATAAACTAAATAGACATTTCTCAAAAGAAGTACAAACTAGGCATAGTAGCTCTGTAATCCTGGCTACTTGGAAGGTTGAATCAGGAGGACTGCAAGTTCACCAGCCTCAGCAACTCAAAGAGGCCCTATCTCAGCTGGGCGCGGTGGCGCACGCCTGTAATCCCAGCACTTGGGAGGCTGAGGCAGGAGGATCACGAGTTCAAAGCCAGCCTCAGCAATTTAGCGAGGCCCTGAGCAACTCAGTGAGATCCTGTCTCTAAATAAAATACAAAATAGGGCTGGGGATATGGCTCAGTGGTGGAGTACCCCTGGGCTCAATCCCCAGTACCAAAAAAAAAAAAAAGAGAGGACCTATTTTAAAAAAAAAAAAAAAATTTAAAATAAAAAGGGCTGGGAATGTGGCACAGTAGTTAAGCATCCCTGGGTTCAATATCTCTGGTGCAAAAGAATAAAAAAGCTGAGGGTATAGCCCAGAGTTAGGTCACCTCTGGGTTCAATCCCCCAAGACAAGAAAAAAGAAATCACTGTGCATACCTGGAAAGGAACTTGAGGGAGATCCAGGAAAGTGTCATTACATGGGAAATTTCAACACAGGCAAGGGTTAGGGTTGCCATGAGTTGCAGGGCTGTGTTTAGTAGCCCAGTTGGACTTACCTCAGGAGAGTATATAAATGAAAAATGAAAACCTTAGTTGGGTATGGTGATAGTGCCCTTGTAGTCCAGCCACTTGAGAGTCTTGAGCCTCAGGATTACTTGAGCACAGGAGTTTGGGACCAGACTGAACAACATAGTTACAAACCCATTTAAAGGGGCTGGGGATATGGCTCAGTTGGTAGAGTGCTGGCCTCATAAACATGAGGCCCTGGGTTCAATCCCCAGCACTGCCCCCCAAAAAAAAAACCCATTTAAAAACAGGGTGACATGGTGGTTCACACCTGTAATCCCAGAAACTAAGGAGGCTAAGACAGGAGGATCTTGGGTTCATTGGGTTCAATTCTCAGCATTACATATAAATAAAATATTATAAATAAAATAAAATAAAGGTCTATTGACAACTAAAATGTGTGTGTGTGTATAAACACATATATATATATGTATTTTTTTTTTTTGGTACTGGGGATTGAACTCAGGGGCACTCGGCCACTGAGCCACATCCCCAGCCCTATTTTGTATTTTATTTAGAGACAGGGTCTCACTGAGTTGCTTAGGGCCTCTAAGTTGCTGAGGCTGGCTTTGAACTCGCGATCCTACTGGCTCAGCCTCCCGAGTCGCTTGGATTACAGGCGTGCGTCACCACGCCCAGCTACACATATATATTTAAAAACACACAAATTCCTCACTTTCCCCCAGTCAGGCCCGTGCAGTTGGTCAGTTACATCTGCATCAAAGTGTCATTCTGATCAAGCTGAAGCCATCAAGGAAATCCCCAGAGCATAATACTCCTGCGTAGCATCCGGAGTAGTTAGAACTACAGGCACTCTCCTGAGTGGGCTCGATTCAGTTCTGACAGTATTATAACCTGAAGTTAGTGGAGACCCCACGAGAGGCTCAGTCCCATGAGACCTCTCTCTTTCCACTTTAGATGCCAATGGCAAGTTCAGGTTGTCACTTGTGCATCTAATGGACCAGTTATATATTGGAGGCTCCCATGACCCCCTCCTTTGGTTCAGTTACTTTCTATAACAACTCACAGAATTCAGGAAAATATTTATGTTTACAAATTTATTATATAATAAAGGTTATGATAAAGAATATCAGGGTCTGGGACTGTAACTCAGTGGTAGAGTGCCTAGCATGTGTGAGGCACTGGGTTTGATTCTCAGCACCATGTAAAAATAAATAAAATAAAAGCATTATGTCCATCTACCCCTAAAAATATATTTTTTAAAAAAAGAATATGAATGATGGACTGGGGTTGTGGCTCAGCAGTAGAGCGCTTGCCTAGCACCTGTGAGACACTGGGTTCCATCCTCAGCACCACATAAAAATAAATAAATAAAATAGAGATATTGTGTCCACCTACAACTAAAACAATAAAAAATATAAAAAGAACATGAAGGAACAGCCAGATAAAGAGATGCATAGAACAAGTTCCAAAGGGTCCAGCCAGGTTTTGTGGCACACATCTCTAATCCCATTGACTCAAGATTGCAAATTCAAGGCCAGTCTGGGCAACATAGTGAGAGAGCCTCTCTTGAAATAAAAACTAATAATAAAAATGAGACCCTCTTTTGAAAAAAAAAAAAAAAAAAAAACTAAAAAAAAGGATCTGGGAATGTAGCTCCTTGTAGCGCACTCTTGGGTTCAATCCCCAGTACCAGAGGAAAACGGTCTGAGCACAGGAACCTCTGTCTCTGTGAAGTTGGGGTGGGCCACATGTTGATGTGTTTACCAACCCGGAACCTCTTCAAACCACATAGTTTAGGGATTTTTTTTTTTTTTTTTTTTTTTTTTTTGGTACCAGGGTTTGAATCCAGCAGTGCTTAACCACTGAGACACATCCCAGCCTTTTAAAAAATTTTATTTTGAGACAGGGTCTCTCTAAGTTGCTTAAGGCCTTGTTAAGTTGCTGAAGCTGGCTTTGAACTTGCTGTCCTCCTGCCTCAGCCTCCAGAGCCAGTGGGATTACAGGCATGGGCCACAGCACTTGGCAGTTTTTTTGTTTTTGTTTTTGTTTTATTTTGGTTTTGGGGGGCGGGTACCAGGGATTTAACCCAGGGCGCTCTACCACTGAGCTACATCCTCAGCTCTTTTTATTTTTATTTTTTATTTTGAGACAGGGTCTAGATAAATTGCCCAGACTAGCCTCAAATTTGCAATTCTCCTGCCTCTGCTTCAGAAGTGCCGGATGAAAGGTGAGCATCATTGCACCCGGTCCCAGGTCCCAGCGCCCCCCCCCCCTTTTTTTTCTCAGCTTCCTGAGTGTTGCTGGGATTACAGGCATGATCCACTATGCCCCAGCCTGGAACTTGGTGAAAGAAAGAGCACATCACAACAGCCTCTGACCAGCAATAATTTTGTATGGAATTTAGTCTGACCTTTTTTACAATATATACAAGGTAGAAAAATATTCTAATGAATCCCAATGTACCTCAGCACCACATAAAAAAGAGCAAATAAATAAAATAAAAGTATTGTGTCCACCTACAACTAAAAATATTTCTAAAAATACAATGGACAAGCTGGGGGAGCTGGGAGGCTGAGGCAGGAGGATTGTGAGTTCAAAACCAGCCTCACTAAAAGCAAGATGCTAAGCAAGTCAGTAAGACCCTGACTTTAAATAAAATACAAAATAGGGCTGAGGATGTGGCTCAGTAGTCGAGGGCTCCTGAGTTCAATCTCCAGTACCCCCCCAAAAAAAATATAATGGACAAATTAATAGTAATTCCTTAATATTATCTAATACCCAATCCATGTTCAAATTTCCTTGATTGTATCAAATATGTATCTTGTAATGAAATTATTCAAATCAGAATTTAAATAAGAGGCTGGAGTTGTGGCTCAGTGGGAGAGCACTTGCCTGGCACATATGAGGCACTGGGTTCAATCCTCAGCACCATATAAAAATAAATAAATAAAATAAAGATATTGTGTCCACCTACAACTATAATAATAATAATAATAATAATAATAATAATAATAATAATAATAATAAAAAGAAGTTAAATAAGAGTTGACTGCCGGGCTGGGGGTATAGCTCAGTTGGCAGAGTGCTTGCTTTGCAAGCACAAGGTCCTGAGTTCAAACCCCAGCACCGCAAAAAAAAAAAAAAAAAAAGAGTTGACTGCCTTGGCTCATACATATAATGTCATCTGCCCTGGAAGCTGAAGCAGGAGATATAACTCAGTGGTAGAGTGCCATCCCCAGTACTGCCAAAATTATAAGGAGGAGGAGGCGGAGGAGTCCTCGAATAAGGTCTGTACATTTGCATTTATTGGTATGTGTCTTAAGTCATCTTAAAATAAATGATACCCTCTTTCCCATTTTCATTTTGCTATTTAATTGTTGACAGACCAGGTTCTTTGCTTGTAGGATTGTCCACATTCTGGATTTGGCTGATGGCATCCTCAACTTTATATTTTTATTTATTTATTTATTTATTTATTTATTTATTTATTTATTTTTTGGTACTGGGGATTGAACTCAGGGACACTCGGCCACTGAGCCACATCCCCAGCCCTATTTTGTATTTTATTTAGAGACAGGGTCTCACTGAGTTGCTTAGGGTCTCACTAAATTGCTGAGGCTGGCTTTGAACTCGTGATCCTCCTGCCTCAGCCTCCCAAGTGCTGGGACTACAGGCACGCATCACCACGCCTGGTGTCAACTTTATATTTAAAAAAAAAAAATTAAGTTGTATGTGGACATAATACCTTTATTTATTTATTTTTATGTGGTGCTGAGGATGGAACCCAGTGCCTCACACGCCCTAGGCAAGTACTTTACCACTGAGCCACAATTCCAGCCCCGTTATCCTCAACTTTTCATTTAACTCATTTCTCTATCTCCTGTGTGTCCTGCAATCTAGCAGCTAGAGCAAAGGCTTCACTAGAATCCAAACTCTGACAGTGTGTGCTCCTGTGACTATGCATCAGGAGGCACAGGCTTGGTTGTCCCACTTTTAATGGGGCCAAGCCTACTGGTTTTAGGAGCTATTGATATGCACTCTAAATTTAACTAAACAAAATAAGGAGAAAAGAAAGTCCACCTAATAAAGCTAAAGAGAAGGTGAAATCACTATAAGTTGGGCAGCAATGCATCCTCCATTTTCTCACTTCTGCTTCTTCCCAGGCTCCTCTCTCAGCATGTGCTCCCCACCTCCCAGTCTTCAGTACTGGGGATTGAACCAAGGGGTGCTCCAGCACTGGTCTACATCTCCAGTCCTTTTTATTTTTCATTTTGAGATAGAGTCTTTCTAAATTGCTGAGACTGGCCTCAAATTTCCTATCCTCCTGCCTCAGTCTCCTGAGTCATGGGGATTATAGTTATGCACCATGGAGCCAGATTCTTGTATTTATTTTACCACAATTAAAAAAAAAGGGGGGGGGTGCAGAATACCAGACCTATAATCCCAGAGGTTCCATAGGCTGAGGCAAGAGCACCATAAGTTCAAGGTAGCCTTTGCAAAATAGCAAGAGCTGTCTATAAATAAATAAATAAATAAATAAGGTGTCTGGGATGTAATTCAGGTAGTGGAGTAGGAGGGGAGGGAGGGAGAGGGGAAGGGAAGAAGAGGAGAGAAAGGGAGAGGCTTCCCTGCCTCCGGTGCCTCTCTGGCAGTTTGCTCACTGTGCCAAGGAGGGAGGGGTTCCGTGTATTGATTTTGTGCAAGAAAAATTCTGTGAGCACAATTACGGCCCCTTCAGATGGACGGAGTCTAAGATTAATTGTTAAATGACAGATGGGATGTACTTTACGCCACTGCTTGCATAAAAAGGGAAAGACTGTGTATTGCAACTGCGTGACCTATTTTTGGGAAGATAAGGGAAAATTCAGAACCCTGCTCAGGCGCGGGCAGAGGGGGTGCCGCCGAGGCGCGCGGAGGGCGGTGGGGTGGAAACGCAGAAGCTCTTCGCTACATTCTATCCGTTTACGCTTAGTATACTGAGCCAACATCTGTTCAAATAAACACATTTTGAAGAAATTCTTTGCATGCAGGGCCCCACCCGTCCTCTCCCGCAGTTAGAGGGTCACTCCGTGTGCACGTGTGGAACGACAGGAACTCTGTACCCCGCTGGAACAGCGCGCACAGGCTGCCACCAACATTATCGCACTACGCCCTCTCAAAGGTTTTTTATCTCAGTTTGCAGATGACGAAACGGACGCTCGGCTCCTGTCTCAGCCCCAGCCTGGCCCGCTTGCATGGCGGCGAGGTGGCAGCTGGCTGTGGGCTGGGCAGTCTCTGGACCCTGCTGCCCGGCCAGGTGCTCTCGAGCAGGTCGGCAGTGGCCCTTTCCCCAGGGAGGCAGGGTGGGTATCGGTGCTTTGCAGGATGCAGCAGCCTTAGGCAGGGACCTACCCTGGCCTGTGTGTGAGCAAGAGCACCTTTGAACGTGTTCCTGTGACTAAGGGTGGGGCCTGTGGGGGGAGGGGTGAGCGTTGGTGAGTTACTCTGTGTGTGTGTGTGTGTGTGTGTGTGTAATGTGGGTGGAGCTTATGTGTGTTTGGCTTTGGGTGGAATCAGCTTTGTGAAACCATCCCCACCCCCACCCTCACCAACAAAGCTCAGCCTCTCCTGGTGGTGATTCTTTGTGTCCTGGACCCTCCTGTCACCTGCCTGACCCACTTTATTAAACCCACAGCACTCCTATCTCTACCCCCACTCTGAGCAGAGACCTCACCTCATCTTCAGAGTCCCACATGGTGAGAGTTCAATCCATATTTGTGCAATGAACGACTATGGGCATCTGTGTGTGTGACATTACGTGACTCAGTATGTGTTTGAATGTGTTTTAGTGTGGCTTGCCAGGTGGGGAGTGTTCTTGCCTGACAAAGCTGATCCACCTGTTCTGTTTGGTTTCGGAGAGCCTGTTGTCCTTCCCCAGTTTTCTCACCCACAGTCTCCTACTCAAAGATTCCCTAACCCTGTAACAAAGTACAAACTCACACGGCCACTCACAGATCCAGTGTCACCTAGACTGCTTGTCCTTTTTGGCTCTGGTATCTGGTCAAAACTTCTGTCTCTTGGCAAGACAAGGGTTGCTTTGGGACACATCCCCATACCTCCTTCTGGAATCTCTGGAATTTCTGTCCTCCCAAGTCATCCTGGACTCAATTCACAATTTCCAAATCAATCTTAAGTTCCATGTTCCTCCCCAGCTCTCCAAACATAAGGCCCATGTCCCCAGTCCTTGAAGTCTACCATATTCTTTCTGAAAACTGCTGTCTATCTTTATTAACTGCATAGGACCCATGTTCATTTCCCCTTGGAAGTCCTCCCTATTATGTCCCCCAACTCCCAATTCCAGAGTCTGAGACTTCTTCCTTTGGCCTGCATTGAAACAGTCCCAAGAGAGGGAAGGATGGAGTTTCGTAGTGAAGATCAGGCTCTGGAACCACACACACTGAACCTGAATCCCAACTCTACCAATGACTATTTTTAGCCTCTGACAAGTTTATCAGGCAAGATTCCAACAGGAAATGGAAGACTTTCTCAAACTGGATAATTTGATAAATAATTTTTTACTAAATTTTCTTTAGTTGTAGAAGGACAAAATACCTTTATTTTATTTATTTATTTTTATGTGGTGCTGAGGATTGAACCCAGTGCTTCACATGTGCTTGGCAAACACTCTACCACTGAGCCACAACCCCAGCCCCACGAAAAGTACTTCTTAACAGAACTATACACAAACGTGTGGGTGGCAGGCAGGGTCTTGGTGAACCACAGGGGATGGTGTATTACCCCAGGTCTAGTCACAGAGGATTCATTCTGCCTTATAGGTCCAAGAGATGAGGAGAGAATTGTTTCTAGAATCTGAACAGAGAGGGCTTCCTGGCAGGTGTTGTGACTACAGCCACTTCACAGGAAGGACATGGAGAGATATATGCCCAATCTATTTTTTCTTGTCTCTTCCTCAGTGGGTGCTGCTCTCTACTGGCCAAACCTGCAGAAGCCATGGGACAAGGCCTTCAACCTCTGGGCAGGGAGCAGAGTGGAGGGTAGTGAAGGAATCTAGAGTAACCACAGCAGGTGCGTGGCACACCTGCTCAGTCGCCTCATCTGTACAACAGCCTGTGGAGCCTCCCTTCCTTCTAGGCCACCATGACAATAAAAGCATATGGCATATATGAAGCCCTGAATGCTGAACCCACCCAGGAGGTGCTCAATGAGCAGATCCAACTGTCTAGATTTGTGTGTGTGTGTGTGTGTGTGTGTGTGTGTGTGTGT
>JAJEJO010049095.1:115304-137175 GCA_020662805.1 Glaucomys volans | reverse complement strand
TCAAGGCTGCCACATCAATAAACTTCTTGGCTTATTATTTGTCTGCCAGTTGTTAAATTATCTTCTTTCAACTCTAAATCCAATGATCTATACCTGACTTTGTGAAGGCAGGAATAGGACTTTGTAATCTGTTTTTCTCTGCCAAGTACCACTTAGGAATCTAGTTCCTTCTGTTGTGCTTACAAGGAACAATGGAGAGAGAGTGGGAGGCAATCGGAAGTACAAGGATGTGTTATTTCTTGTTTGAGGCTCTTCCTGTCAGTGGATCTCCAGCCCATTCTTTAGTTCGGCAGTAGCAGTTGGTTTTGATCTCTCGTTTTTTATTTTATTTTATTTTTTATTCTTTCTTGGGTACTGGGAATTGAATTCAGGGGCATTCAACCACTGAGCCACATCCCCAGCACTATTTTGTATTTTATTTAGAGACAGGGTCTTAGTTGCTTAGTGCCTCATGGTTGCTGAGGCCTACTTTGAACTCAGGATCCTCCTGTCTCCAGTCTCTGGGATTACAGGTGTGAGCCACTGCACCTCTAGTTTATTTTGATACTTTCAATATGAGCTTCAATAAGCCCTTCTGGAAGTCTGGGCAGCTCTTACTGGCTCACAAATACTAGTCCCAGATTCAGAGAACCATACTGTGTAGACTGCTGAGGTTCACCAGTGTAGACAAGTGTAGACACAATTTACTGATATGTTTTATTTTTTGACATTTTCATCAAGACTCAATCTTATATTCTAATTGAACATATAGATATAGATAGATTTATAATGCATGCATATTCTGACAGCAATATCAAAATGTCTTAAGAAACTTCTAAAAATCAGAAATTTACTTTGGCTCTGTAGTATAATTTGAAATGCAGACTCAGAAAGACAAGTCTTATAATTTCTCTTGTATGTGGAAGCTACAGAAAGAAAATGGGATGTCAGAAAAGTAAAAGGGAGAACACTGGGGAGGAGGAAGGGCTGAGCAGGAGGGAGGAGAGGAGGGGAAAAAAGAGGTAATGGGGGACTGAAACCAACTAAGTTATGTAATATGCATGTATGAATAGATCATAGGGAAACTCACCAATATTTATAATTAAACTGCACCAATTAAAAAGAAAAATTCATTTCTCAGTGTTGAAAGTTGGGAATGCTAATACTAAGTCCCCTCCAAATCTAATGTCTAGTGAGACCCAGCTTTCTTTCTAGAAGTCTTCTAACTTCACATGGCACCATGACAAAAGGAATGAATGAGCCCTCCTGAAGCTTTTTTATTAGGCCTTTAATTCTGCTGAAGAAGGATCCCCCCCTTCACGACCTAATCTTCTCGCAAAAGTTCCTGCCTCTTAGTACCATCACCTTGGGGCCCCTTGGGGGTTAGGATTTCAATGTGAATTTAGAGAAATGTTCAGATTGTGTGTGTGTGTGTGTGTGAGAGAGAGAGAGAGAGAGAGAGAGAGTTATTTTAATGTGTTTTATGCCATTTAGATCTCTTTCATATTTGAACTAAAGTCAAGAATGTTTTTAGTTTTGATTTGTAACTATACCATACTTAGCTTTTCACACATAAGAATTTTGAATGGTAGAAGGGCGTACTATGTGTTCCGAGACTGTCATGGTATAAGACAAATAACATGACAGAAATTAGAAAACAAAGCCCAAAGGCAAGCATGAAAGAACATTTTTAAAGATGACATGCATTATCCAGAAAGTGACCAAAAAAAAAAAAAAATTGAAATTCCAGAATACAATTCCACACACTAACCTTCAGTTCCTGAGATTATATTGCATTAACTCCATGCCAAGTAATGTGGAATTACATACACTGCATTGGGTAAGATCATGTGAGTTTTATTTAGCTTTTCCAATATGGAAATAAATGCAATAATAAATAATTTGCAAACTTTTTTCAACATAAGTACTAATACAGTAAGTACAATTAAAGTTCTTGAATAGAATTGATATGTATCCATTCAAGTAAATTAAGTAATGATATTGCACCAGCCTTGGGAGAATTAGATGCAAAAATAAAGTCTATAGAATTAAAATTCAGAGTTTCTACTTGAAATATCACAGTAGGATTTACATCTTTTTCATGTTCCACCCAACTGTCTCATATACATATAAAAACAATGATTTCTTTTATTCAAATTAGCTCTATGTACCCCCTGATGTTGTGAAAAAGAATGGCTTATCATCTAAGATCCTATCTTGATTTATGAAACAGGGAAAGAAAGTGAGGCAAAGATTTAAAAAGTGAGCCATAGTTTAAGGAACAAATAAAATTTTACATCAGGACAAAAGGAATAGTAAATTAGCTTAGGAGAGTGAAATACAAGTAATTTCTCCAAGTATAGTGGGCATTAAATTCGGGAAAAAATAAATTACCGAACAGATGATGTGCTAGTTTTTCACTGAATTCACTCTCTGGTTACTGTCTTCTGAAGATACACAGATAAGGTAGAGATAAATATGGATTCATCCAAACAAGTACTGATCAAACTTCAGAGTTTATTGAACATAATAATTCAGCAACACAACCTTGTCAACAATTACACCTAAAAAAGACAAAGGCAATTTTGTTGAGGCCATCAATAATTGAAGACAGTGGAAAGAAAAATAAATAAATAAAATCAGACAAAAGTTTCCAACCAGAAAGGAAAAAAAAAAAAAGATCTAACATCAAAAGGCTTCAAGTAGAACTAGGCAGCAATTCCCTGATTAATGGGCTGTGTAATGAAAGAGATGCTTGAGCATAACCCTTTTCAATCTATATAACAAGAACAGTAGTCACTTAAATGCCCCACAGAGGGGTTTCCAGGGCAAAATACTTTCAGAAGAAAACATATACTGTATGATATGACTAAACAGTTATCTCTGCATTTTATGAGAGCAATGTGTTAAGTTCATAGTAAATACCATTTTGGATGAGTGCTGAAAACTTTCAGATATTTGAACTTAAAATAACATAAATTCTAAATGCATAAAGTCTCAACTAGGAAGAGAAAAGAACAAAATTTATAGGGTGCAATATTTTTATTATAGGATTTTTTTTTCTTTTTAATGGGAAATACAGTCATGTTTTAAATTTTTGAAGGTGTAGAAAGGTATGTTGGGCGAAAAATAGAATATAATCAGAAACACCTAAAAATTTAAACAATAATAAGGATTTGGGTAATCAAAAATTTTTTTTCAATAAAAGTAATAAAAGTACTTTTACATATGTAGATAACTTTCAAATGCCATCATTGATTATCTGTGTTTTTCCCAAACCATGATTTTTATGTTGGTCCCTAATATTTTTTTTAAGCACAAGAAACATGCCTAAGAAGGATTTTAAAGAATTAATATCATTAGGAGTAATTTTTATTTTCAAATTTTTATTTTGTTAACAATCATATCAGAGAAAAAAAATCCAATCTTTTCTAGAAATTAATTAAAACTTGTACATTATTTAAACCGATAAAATTTACAAAAAGACTTGGAAATATTAAGGTTTTAAACCTATAAAATGAATCAGAGCCCCTCAACGTACTTTTTGGAGGTGTGTTTTGGGTTGAATTGTGTCCTTCAAAAATTGAAATTCTTAACCTCAAGTACCTCAGTATGCAAGCTTGTTTGGAAATAAGATCCTTGCAGATGTAACTAGTTAGGATCTCATAATGCCATTAGCATGAGACTTAATTCAATATGAACAGTGTGTATATAAAAAAATAATATATAAAGGAAGAATGTCACATGAACTCCAAAGCAGATTTTGGGGAGAGAAGTTTATCAGCCTCCAAATGGCAAAAATTGCAAGCAAATCACCAGAATGCGTAGAGAGATCCCTAGAATCTCTCCCTGGGGATTTAGGCAGCATAGGGACCTCTCCATATACTTGTAGTTGGTGTGATTCTTTATTCCAGCAGTTTTAGGAAACTAATGTAGGTTGTGTGGTTATTACTCACTTTCCTCTACCAGGTGTGAACAACCATGTTTCCCTTTAGATGATAGAGAGACTAAAATAGCTCTGTACCACTTACACACTGTGACCTACAGACAAGAAAACTGAGTGATATCAATGCAGTAAGAGTAAATCAATATTCTATATCAAATGCATGCTATTAAAACAATGTGAAAATAATTGAGTATTAAAAACCAATCCAGATTACAAATAGGTACTAGAAAGATTAAATGAGTCTATCTATTTAACGGAAAAATACATAGTGCATACATAAAATAGAGTATATGAACATTTGAGGCCTAAAATTACAATATGTGTCAGCCAGAGGGTTTCTTTCTGTTTAACTTTAAACATATAATGACAATGACAATAAAATAGTAATAAGATTAGTAGAAATTTTATTTTTATTGCAAATTTGGCTAGATTCCTCACCTTAAAATAAGCTCTTTCCTGATAAAATTATTTATAGAATCTGACATCCAAACATACCTTGAAAACTATACTTTTTTTTTATTGATTTTAAGAGAATATAAAGCTTTTTCATGCAATCTCTTCCTAATGTGTGATGTAACATTAAAAAAAAATCCACTCCCCCCAAAAAAGAGCTAGCAAGTATTGGAAAAACTTTACTTTTATTGTAATTTTGTTTCTTAATTTTTCTTTATTCTTCCTCCTCTTCTTTCTTCCTTTCTTTCTTTATTTTATTTTATTTTTTTCTGCTAGAGATTAAATGCAGGGCTAGGCAAGTACTTTACCACTGAGCCACATCCAAATAGCCACTGGCCATTGGCTATTTTTAATAAAATGTCTAAGAAAGTGATCCTTTCACAAGTAATGAAAAGTCCCACATTAAATTACTATATTACAGTTTTAAGAGTAGGCAGCACTTTTAATTTGCTATGACATGGAAAATGTTAGAAGGCACACTTGGTGATTTAAGTCTATGGGAATGTCACTCTTAATGTTTCTAATTTATAAAATAAATATAAATACTATTTATATATTCTATCACTTTTCATCAGTGTTAAGAGAATGGAATATTACCCAAATTTTTCTTTTCTTCATTTAAGATAGAAACTAGACACAGGGGTATAATTACAGATTTAAGTACACCAACTGTATTATTCACACTTATGATTTAAATCTACTCATTCAGAAGTGCTAAAAGGTGGAAAAAAAACATGCATATTAAGAAAAGTTGGTAATAAGAAAAGGTAAACTATCTTTTCATAGAGATTAAATTTTTATTGCAGATTTAGAAAAATCAAGTAGGGAAAACTTGAGAAAAATTTCTAAGAAAATGTATATGGTGAACTATTTCTCTCACTTGTATTAACATGTATTTTGGTTTAGTTTGCTTTTATTTTCTCCAGTGAAATTCCCACTATAAGATGATAACAAATAAACTCTAAAAATATGAAGCAAATAAACACAATTGTATTAAAGGAATGACTGTGAAGTAGTAACTTTTGTTTTTCATTTTTGAAGTCCTGGGAATTGAACCCAGGGTTAAAAGTGTCCCAGGCAAGCACTGTTCTGCTGAGATACAACCTCAGCCCTGTTCTAACAGGAAACTGAGGAATGATTCACTCTGCTTCATTGGAGATGCTGGTCCTTTCATAGTTGAGGTGGGTCACGAGTAAATTCATCATTTTTTCACCCACACTTCAAAATCTGAGTTCCTATATTTGGTAAATCAGGGAAAATATGAAGAATGCAAAGCTATTCTCAAATGCTCAGAATTTAGACCTTATTATTATTAGGTTTATTCTGATCTTGTCAACCTATTCCCATTAAAGCACTTCTTTATCTGTCCTTTCTGAAGGCAGAGGTAAAAATATTTTACACAAATGCACATAAATTAAAATGTCATTATTCTATCTCAGTCAATATCATTATTATCATTATTATATTAGGTTCATTCTAAGTGCTTTACATTTTACGGATTTGGACAAATGTATAATGACATGTTCTGCTAATAAATATTATAAAGAATCCTTTTTACTGCCCCAAATACCATCTTTACTCTGCTTTTACCCTTCCTCCCTAGGCCCTTTGATAACCAATGATCAATACCATAGTTTTTTCTTTCCTAGAATAATCATACAGTTTGAATCAAATAATTTGGAGCCTTTTCAGATTTTCTTCTTTCACTGTAATATACACTTAAGATTCCTCTACATCTCGTCTTGTCTTGATAGCACATGTATTTTTTAGTACTAAATAGTATTTCATTATCTGTTCATTGTACTATAATTTAATTATCTGTTCACTTACTGAAGGACAACTTGGTTGCTTTCACATTTTTGGCATTCATGAATAAAACTACTCTAAACAGTCTCTTATAACTCTTTTGGATGAATACCAAGGAGTGGAATTGCTGGACTGTATAGTAAGAATATATTTAATTTTGTAAGAAACTGCCAAATTGGTCTTCAAAGTGTCCATAGTAGTTTACATTCCTACCAGCAAATGATGAGTGTTTCTTCTGTTCCACATGTTCATCAGCATTTGGTGTGGCAGGTATTTTGGCTATTAGCCATTCTAATAAGTGTGTAGTGGTATGTCCTTTTTGTTTCATTAAGCATTTTCCTGATGACATTAAACATGGAACATCTTTTCATATACTTATTGTTATCTGTATATATTTTTTGGTGAGGAATATTTTTACTGGAGAACCTCAATTTTATTTACTTACTATAATCCAAAAAGTAATTTGTTAAAGGATATTGGATAGCTTTTAGAATTTCTAGGAGACCCAAACCTCTGGTCTTGCAGAATTGCCTCTAGGGATTTTCTCTCTGTGTCAGTCTGATACTGAAAATAAACTGTGTCCAGGGCTTCTATCACAATCACTTCTAGGTCTCCACATTTTTCCATATAAAGAATAGATTGGAAAAAGCAATGGGTTTTCAAATTTTCTTGTCTAAACTAGAATTTTTAGTGAGTGCCTCTGAATGAGAGCATCTGGATCATAATCCCACAACCTAAATGCTTAGAAGGCTGCCATATTTAATCCTGACTTCTGTTTGGGGAAATAATACAATGCACAGACACATGTTTACCTATGGAAGTGGCATTCCAAACACAATGGGTTGCCACAAAAGTCTCTCTCCATGTGTTTGAACATGCATCACTACCTGTTCCCTCCTTCCACCCTCCATTCTTGTTGGTTATTGCTTCATTACTGTTCAGTTCTCTTTTTGTGAGATATTATTAGCATTTGATGTAGTTTCTAACTTTACTTCTGTAGATGTGTCTAGTGCTTCAAACTTTTAGACTTTGTTGTACAGTTCTTGCAAAAGGCCACAAGTGGTTTTATTACTTGCCACCAGCTCTGTAAGGTTTCCCAAAGGCAGTAACTTGAAAGGGAGAATTGACAGAAAATTACATAAGAAACAAAATTACCCTGGGATTACTGGGGAAATTATCCAATTATTGAACTGATAAAAATAAACAGAAATGGGTGCAGTAACACACACCTATAATTCTAGGTACTTGGGAGGATGAGGTAGGAGGATCACAAGTTTGAGGAGAACCTGGATAACTTTGTAAGACTGTCTCTTAAAACAAAAATAAATAAACACATATATACATACCTAAATATGTAAATAAAATAAATAAAAATAAAAAGAGCTAGGATGTAGTTCAGTGGTAGAACATTACTGGATTCAATTCCCAGTACTACAAAAAAAGTGAAAATAAAAAATTTGAACAGAGAAAATATATAAAATAATCATGGGCTGTTTTAGTTAAACATTCTTCTATAGACTCTAAATAGTAGTTTATAATTGGTAATCTTTCATTTAATATAATATTTTAGGTAATTTGATCATCTGCCTTTCCCCCTCTTAAACATGCAGCTTTAGCTTCAGTGAACTCTCACAAACATGGGATGTCCGTGTGCCCAAACAGTAGGACTTTCTCATCCCTAGAGCTATTTTCTGTAATCTTAGTTATGTGTCATCAACAGCAGTCAGAGAATATTAAAAGGAAAATTCTAGAAATAAAGAATTCATAAATCTTAAATTACATGATTTCTGAGTAGCATGATGAAATTTTGAGTCCCCATCCCTCTCCTTCTCACTGGAACATGTTCATACCTTTGTCCACAGCATCTACACTGTATGCACTGCCTGCTCGTGAGTCACTTAATAACCTTCTGAGCGATCATATTGACAATTGTGGTATTGCAGTGTTTGTTTTCTAACCTTATTTTATTATTAAAATCCCAAACTACAAGAGAAGTGATGCAAAAAAGGTGCCAGCACATAAATAATGGAAGAAGAGATTTACTCTGGTATTGTGTGACAATGCTTCAGGGGATATAGGAAAAAAATAGCACATATAGACTTTCTTACTAACTGTCATTTCAGAAACCCACTAGGAGTCTTGGAATTTATCTCTTGTAGATGTTACTATATGTTCCAAATTCCTCTGTAGAACATTCTTTAACATGTTCATAGATTCTAAAGGTCTCTAAAGCTACTACATATTATGTTTCTAACTTCAAATGGTTTCTTACCAGTTCTACTATAGAGATAAAAGAATAAAAACACTATAACACCTTAAATATTATTTCCATAATTTTGTTACATTTCTTAAAAGTCATTGTCCTTGTAACTTTTGATAAACTTGCTTTAAATAGTTCTAGAAATTGTATATGCATTTGATATTGCTGACCATTTGATTTTAGCTGTATAACCCAGAAATATTTTTATTGATTTTTAAAATAATAAATAATTTATCATGATCTGTTGTTCATAAATTTGTTTATACAGGAAGCATTAATCTGCGGAATTGAAATTTTAACATTTTGGTCTTTATAACTGCAAAGTTAATAATAGGTTGTTTTCAAAACCAAAGGTGTATTTCAGATTCCTTTTTCCCTGTGGAAGGGTTTGTTCTGCACAGGGATAGAGTTATATCAGATCACGGAGCAATGAAAGACTTTTAACAACTCCTTTTGTTTTTATAGACTTCTGGAATTAAATTTACTGGATATATTTAAGAGACTCTCTGGCACTTCAGATAACCCCATAACAACTTTCTATATTCAAAACATTAGTGATCCTTCTCCAAGAAAATATAGCTGACAATACACTTTAATGGCTTTTAATGGACAATCAGTGATTAATGAAATGTCTTCCCTAAAATGCTTTTCAAGACCATAAAATGATTTAAATTTAAGGAATTGAGAACAGGGAGTAGTAAAATATTAGCTAACTATCAAAACAAGCACAGTGAAAATCATTTCTGCTACATGTATGCATCTTAAAGTAGATTTGAGTTTACAATTACTGACCCTCACTCAGACTTCCAACACACATGTACACACATGTTCACTCATAGGATACTCACATCAGATGAAAGCTATGTGTAAAATGAAGTCAAGCAGTTATAGTTAAGTTCAGTTACATCAATAAGCTAGAAGGAGCCAATTGCTAGAAAAACCTATCTTTTGCTTTCTGGGTGCTCATACTGTCAATAAAACAGCAATACTTGACTTTCCATTGATAACATAATATGAGCCTATATGTACGTGTACTCCCTAATATTTTCCTGGAATCATATCAATATTTTGCTTATTTGGCATGAATCATATAATTTAATGTAGAAGTAAAAAACTCATTTTTAGTTCATTTAACAGGCCACAAAGTACATATTAGCAATTTTACAAAATTATTAGTATAATTTCTGGCAATGTAATGATCACATGTGATATATCTGTCCATTACTCCTTACAACACAGATATAATTAATACGAGTAACTATTTTTTCTGTGTATTTGTCAAATTTTCTGCATTGGAAAAACTAGAAGCAGAGTTAAAATAGCACTACAGACAGATTGTTATTTCTAAGATATATTACACAAGGAAATAACAAAGAAAAAAGTTCAGCTTCCAAGAAGTTTATTTTTTCAAGTTAGTTTGGAAAAATAAATCTAGGTACAAATCATGAAGCAATCAATGAAAACAAGTGTTTTATTTTTAATTGCAGTGAAAGTTTTGCTATTGAGAAAATAACCTGTAAGGTATGTGAACTTAATAATTTATACCACTGAGTAAATTTTCATTATTTCACATTGATCAAGTAAAATGTCTCTTTGCGTTTTGTTCATTATGACACATTAAAATATTTCAAATCACTCATCATTGACTTGAATATTATGTGCTTTCAAAATCAAAAAGTGTATGTATATGTTGTTAATGATCAGGCAATTCGATTTGGTTCCTGAAGGTGAATTTCATTTTATTTTCCCTAATACGCCAGTTCATTTGAATGCATTCTGTTGTATCAATCATGTTGCTTGAAACTAGTTATTTTCTTATTTCAATTGTTTCTGGAAATCATTTTTCATAAGAACTCAAACATGTGTGTTTCCCCAGAGTATTAATGTTAAAACTGGCTTGCTAAGACTGTCAGCGAGGTAAATCCCACTGATGTGGTCTGCATTAAAACTAACAGGAGGCTCAAAAGCAGTGGCAGCAGCCACTGACTGTCTTAGCTGACTGCCATTTTATTTTTCTCTGTCACTAAATGACTACCATTCTTTCAACATTCTGTACTTCATTACTCAATTCCTTCTTTTCTGACTCTCTTTTTAGTACCTGGATAAAGAAGACAATGTTGGAAAAGCCAGCATTGTTCCTGAAACAAATATTCTATTGAACAGTGACTGGTAGGGTATTTTGAAAAAGTACAAGTTGTAATAAATCATGGCATCCACCAATGACAGTTTCAAATGAACACGTTTATTGGGCCAGACAAGTACATCACTGAGAGTGTTATTTACCTCAGGTGGTGACATATAGTGCCAGATGTTGGATTTAAACTCTGACTCAGTGATTGTGGCTGAAAGCTGCATTGGCATTTTAAAAAGCATCTGTTATAAACACTGATCCGAGTAAAACACGAACCACAGAGCTTGATGTAAGCAATACCGAATGAGAGTTTAAAGTGATTACCTTGGCAGGTTCAGCAAGCACTGAAGCTGAGGTAAAGTCAAGAGTACCAACATGTTCTTGTTAAAGGCAACTTAGGGGTGTCATTTTCCTAAACACTTCAACACAAAAGAATATAAAATATGCAAAGAAATTTTGACATCACTAAAATGCTACTATTATATGAATTTGTAATATTTTTGCACATTTCATTTTAAAAAATACACTCACGAATACTTTTGCTGGAGACAGCAAAAGGAACTGGCTTCTTATATATGCTGCCACTGAGGAATATTTTTAAAACATTAAAATGCATATTACTCAAAGTTGTATATATAGGTCTACAAATAACATCTATAGCCTAATACAATTTTTTTCCATAAGTATCTAGAAATAAATGTTCAATACAGTTATAATTTTATTTGTAAAAAATATACATTTATTTGATTTTATATTTTAATACTCATGCAACGTAATTGGGATTTTGCCTTTAATTTTAATTATGTATATTTTGCAAGGAAAATAATGTTATTCAAAAGATTTTGAGCCTTTATGACATTATATTTTGAGAAAACATTTGAATTTTGCATAAAGAATAGAATTGTTTATTTTAAAATTTTAATTTATTGCTCAATGAAAGATAACATATGGAAAAATTGACTAATACAACCTAACCATTGCTTTTTATAATTAAAAGCAGTTAAAAATTTTTTAATTGATTACATATACTATGATCATGCATGTCTTTTTGTTTTTTCTAACACTGATGGCTAATAAACTGATTGTCCTGATATTTACATTAAATGTAAGTAAATCATCTGTCTTAGTAATCTAAAACTCATTCACGTAAATATTATTTTATATTTTACATATTTAATTAAGATAGTATGACATATGTGTTTAACTGTTTGATTAATTCTCAATAATTTAATCTCTACCATATGATCCTCTGCATTAGTCTGCCTCACATTACTGCAGCAAAACAGCTAACACAGGCCACTCATGAAGCAAAGAGGTTTATTTTATTTACTTATACCTCAAAGTGTATGACTGGGCCACCCCATGCATTTAAGCTTCTGGTGAGGGCAGCACATTATGGTAGAAACACATGGAGTAGAGGTGAGGCTCATTATCGTGAACCTGGAAGCAGAGACAACAGCAGACCAAGAAGTCTCACAATTGCCTTGGAGGGCATAATTACAATGATCTAAGGACTTCCCTGAAGTCCCCACCTCTTAAAGGTCTACAACACCACCCAATATTGGCTCTGGGAACCATGCTTTTACATATGGACATTTGGGAGACTCTAGCCACATTCAAATCATAGCATTCTCCATGCTCTTAACACAGAACTGGAACATGTCAGTGGGATCTAATCCTACCCAGATTGTCTAACTTATAAAAATGTAACACATCCTATTTCATGATGAGGGAGGAATACACATGAATCACTTTGCTTTACATATTTTCATAAAAATATACTTCTTTTTTTCAGAGAGAAGTAATCCCTAAAAATAAGGATTTGAATGTCTCTAAATCATTGCTTTATTTTAAATACTAGTACCATGATTTACTTTGGGACCTGCCATTCCCTCCAAGATTATAGCTATTGAATGGATGTGTTCTCATAAGAAGCTAGTACTACATTGAATTTCCTTGCTTCAGAGATTACTTTAGGGCTGCCCAAATGATCCAAGTAGAGCCACTGAGACACAAGGAAATTTTGTTGAAACTCCTTCCAAATGTGAAGATTGTACTTGGACTAATAAAGTGATCTGTTGGTCTTTTAAATAGGGGTGCTAACTCTATTCATAAGTGCTTTAACCTCATAATCTAATACCTTCCCAAAGGCCCCACCTCCTAATACCATCATATTAATTATCCTGTTTCAACATATAAATATGGGGGAAGGGAAGGGAGGATAAGAATTCAGGTCACAGTACTATCAAGATTCTCTGTGATGAGGGAAGTAAATGCTTTGTCCCAAACCTTTCACTTGTGAAGCTCCTTTTCTTCCCCCGACAATGTGATTCAACAATTTCATTAGCTACAATAGATCAGGCAACACAGGCACAGAATAGAAGGTTAGACACCAGAAGCAGGGATAGGGGACCAATCAGATTACTTAGATAGAACAAAGCACAGATGTTAGGCATCTTTCAATTGTGGTGAGTTGAAGTACATAATCTACAAAATTTCAATGCTTTAACCAATACAGTTTAGATTTTTTTTCACACAAGAAATAAAAGTAGCTATTTCTTCTTTTAAAAGATTAATTTGTTCTTTTTAGTTATACATAATAGTAGAATGTATTTTGGAAGAATATACATACATAAAGTATAACATTCTATTTAGGATCCCACTCCTGTGGTTATACCTGATGTGGAGTTACCCTGGTCATGTATACAAATACAAGGCTAAGAAAATTACAGCTGATTAATTCTGCCTTTCCTATTCCCCTTCCCCTCCCTTCTCTGAGTTTCCCTTTGTCTAAACCAATAGATTTCTATTATGCCCGTTCCCAAACTCCCTTGATTTGGATTAGCATCCATGAATCAGAGAGAACATTCAACCTTTGGTTTTTTGGGATTGGCTTATTTCACTTAGCACGAGTGCCTCCAGTTCCATCCATTTACCAGCAAATGCCATAATTTCATTCTTTTTATGGATGAATAATATTCCATTGTGTATATATACCACATTTTCTTTTTTGCATTCATCCATTGAAGGACACCTAGGTTGTTTCCAGAGCTTGGCTGGTGTGAGTTGAACTGCTATATACATGAATGCACCTGCATCATTGTAGTATGCTGTTTTTAAGTCCTTTGGACCCAGTTATCCTGCTCCTCTCTATATTCCAAAAGGACTTTTAAAAAGTAGGTATTCTTGATGGTCAAAAAATACTTCTTTAAGCAGTAGATTAGGTCCTCCCTGCTTTTCTCATTGTTTTGTTCCATTGTCTTTATGGATTTTAAGAACTACTCCCTGCTTACCTGCAGCAAGCTGGCAGGGAAGCAGCAAAGAGGCTTGCTAGTGGGAGGTTTCCATGGGCTAGACCTTATGAAGGAGCCCATTGCTTCAGGTATGCTCCATGTCCATGCGTAGCTGAGAGAAGCTAGAACTGTGGTATAGGTCTGTTTCTATAAAAAAGAAATAATGGGTTTAGAGATGAACGTATTGCACTTGACCACAATCTACAATCTGGTAACCAAATATGCTTTTGAAACAGGCTGAAGGACTGAAATTTTTCTACTGACCCTAGCAATGGTTCTTTCCCATTATTCTAGTTACATTAAAATTAACTAATGTCTCCTATAACTGTTTATAACCCCAGTCTTGCAGTTCCTACATCCTACCCCAGGTCTAATGCAACTTAAATACCTTCCATCTGCCAAGAATGAATAGTGAGAAATTATTGAAACAAAACTGACTACGTACATCCCTTCCTAATCTAACTTGTAAACTCTTTAGGCCCCTTTTTCCCTGCAGTAAGACCTCTAGGACTTTCCTCTCACTGTTGTTATAATAAAAGCTTAATGACAAGTTTTCACTATAGATTATGCTTTTTTTAAAAAAATTCTCTCTTGATGCATCTTTATTTGCTATTTGAGGGCTTAAGAATGTTCATAAGACAGAGATAAAAGCATTTGCAGTTTCAATTTGCATAACATTTGAACATGTACTTTCTTTAGGATTCTGTTTTTGTTTTCTTCTAATTAGTCCCACGTGCCAGTAGTGTATTTACAATTTGTCTTAGATAATTTTATCAAGTCTGACTTATTTGTTAAACTTATCTCAGAGTCTCTCATTTTTATGACAGCTAACCTAAGACCACCAATGATATCAACTTGCAAATATACTCTATTAATCTGATCTTAATCATAGAGCTATGTTTTATTGGTACTTTTCTTCTAAAGTTCTCTTTCAGAGTGCTCTCTTATAGTTTTGTATTTTAAAGTGTTCCTTCTATGCAAGAATTCATTGCTAAAAATCTATGGGGGCTTTCTATGCCCATCTCATTTCTTCCAACAAAGTAGACTTTGTATCTTCAAATTATATCTCCCATATAACACCTTCCTAAAAAGAAACAGATTAAAAAATAACACAATTTCTCTATCCCAAATCCCTTACCTTAGAACTAAAAATCCAGTGTCATTTTTTTCTATGTTGTAATGAAAAATTCCATAGTTTAGGAAAAGTTTTTCAGTATACATACAGTCTTGCATCAAATTTCCCTCCTAGGTATATAACTCTTAGAGCTGAAAATGTAAATTATAAAAAAAAATCAGGACTGGAGATACAGCTCAGTTGGTAAAGTGCTTGCCTTGCAAGCAAAAGGCCCTGGGTTCAATCCCCAGCACCACAAAAATAAATAAATAAAATAAATAAGTAAATAAACAAGTAAGTAAATAAATAAATCACAGTGGCTCATTCACATCAAGTTCAAATGAGAAGTTTTGATCAATAGTTTAGAGATCCAGGTTTTGCTATTTTGATCCAACACATTCTTAGGCTCCCAAATTTAATCTACATCAAAATCAGAAACAGGATGAAGAACTTTGTAGCTAACCCTGTTGGGTAGTAGGTTGGAAAGCATAATTCTAGCTGTGACTCCAAAAAGTACAAATATTTTTAAGGAACACATGTTAACTTCTGCACATTGGAAAATAAGAATTTGGGAATGTACAAACTCAAAGACTAAGAAATCTGAACAAATAGACCTAAAATCTCTCAAAAAGAGAACAAATACCCAAGAGCAGCCTTTCAGAAGTACATGATGCACACAGAACAAGTTTACTTGAATTAAAAAAGAAATAGTTATAGAGATTGCAGAATAATTTAGAATGTGACCTTTTAGCCATGTTTGAATAAATCCAGAATTTGGTGAAATAAATAGTAAAAGTATGTTCAAGTTAACTGTAAGGCAAATTTTGTATTGATCCCGCTCTTTTTTATTTCTTTTGGTTATTGTGAATTAAGCCTACAATTGTCTTCTCCCAATTCAAAGTTAAAGAAACACAACTACTGTCATTAAAGAAAGAACATAGGAGACAATTTTATATTCTATGATTTCCCTTTAAAATCTCTTGAAAGTGATTTATCATCATCTGGGTGAGCAACACATAATCCAGTTAGATTTAATAACACATTGAGTGTATAGGAATGGCAAGTACAGTGTTCTGATCTTGGTAGAGGACTTCACAAGCATAATCCCCATGACTTGGTAAAGCGTTTCTATTCACTATGCTTCAATTATAAAAGTTCGTAAAGGGAAAGGCAGCACATCTCTGAAGAAACTACAAGTGGTCAGGTTTAACAATAGAATTCAAGCATTAGAAATAATATTTAATAGCACGCCATGGGAAGTTGCAATAGTAAAAGACTTTTAGGGAATGAAAAACTATTTCAAATAACATTCAACTTCGTGTTGTTCTCATATTACATAATATGGGAAAGCTTTCATATTAACTGTGTCAGAAATTCAATAGGCACTTTCAGAAGACATTGCTGCCCTGACAAGAAAACCACTCAAACTCCATTATTGTCTGGATGCATGCTGTAGGAAATAGGAACAAGGCTACAAAATGGTGAAAGCATAAGTTATAAACAAAATGCTCAGCAATTTGGAAGGACAAATCTCCCAAAAATTAGAACAGTCTGACAACAGCTGATATGAGATGCAAAGATAGCATTAAAAATAAGCAGACCTTTATCAGAAATAGGAAATATTTTCCTCAAGGAAAAAGATTGGTAGGGATGATAAACATTCCATTGTAAAGAATCCCTCATATTATTTCTACTTTGTGTATATTTCATTGATCCTTTGATTTTGGACACTTTTTTATGTGAATCTACCTTTTATTTACAAAATAAAAAGAATCACTGGATAGGGAATAGGAAAAACAATTACATTTGTAGCTAGAATGTTGGAGCTGAACAAGGAATACCAAATTAATAACCTTTTTTCATGGAGGTTCACCAGGACATTTCTTTTGCTATTGCTACATGTTTCTTTTTCACTTGTCCTAGGTTATAGATCTCAAAATAGCTCTCTCCTTTTGTTTACTTATTAAAAGTAAAAAAGAAAGAGGGAGAGTTACTATTTCATCACACAGAGAATGTTGGAAAACTATTTTTAAAATAAGCAAATAAATGCTATATATTAATAATATATTAATAAGTGTTGCATATGACAGTGAAATACTGAACTACTTGAAACTAGTGTATTTTAAATCCATGACAACTATTGTTTTGAATTATTATACCAAGTTCCATGCCAATTAAGCAAAATTGATGTGTAACCTTGATTAAGGATGATGAAATTACAGATGGATTGGAAGATTAGAAATGACTTTCTTAAAGTGAAAATCAAGTTATCAGTAGGTATTTGTAGCATTCTAGGGTCTGCTGATAATACTACTTTTTATTATAAAATTTCAGAATCTACGTGTTTTATTTTCTCAGTAGTCAAATGCATGAATAGAAAATGCAACAGATTTATTTTCTTCTCCAGTTCTATTGAACTGCATCTCAAGACAGTTCAATATCAGGTAAATTTAACAATGATGCACTTCTCCACAAAACACTTTCAGCAGACTGGGGCCATAGCTCACTGGTAGAGCACTTGCCAAGCACCTGGGAAGTGCTGGTTTGATCCTCAGCATGATATAAAAATAAATAAAGTATTATGAAAAAAATATTTTAAAAAACACCCTTAGCCTACTTATATCTATAACTGATTCCTTCAAACTCCATAAGTTTTTGTGCAAAGTCAAGATGCATAAGGGTGAAGTGACATCAAGTGCGTTCTGGAAACCATTGTATCAGATAATTACCTGACCTCCAAGTTCCATACAACAATTTGTCTTTAAGATTCGTCTGGAATTGCTAATAAGATCAACAATGCCATAAAAAGTTAACTAAGCTTACATTTTTTATAATCCCAGAAGAGATTGTAAAACCATGTGGGAGCTTTAGGGTAGTTGATGACATAAAATTTGTACCATAGTGTAATTGATATGGCAAGACAAAGAAAACATTCCACTGAAAACTTTATGCTAATTCTGTAATATCTTATTGTATCTTAAATATAATTCATAATAAAAGATTTTAATTGACAGCTGAAGAAATGGTAAGAACAGCTCAGACAGCTCAAGTCATAATGCTTTGTACATAAAATATAGACTGAATAATTTAAACATTTTCTATTTATGACATTGTTTCAACTGTAGTGCTTTTCAGCCAAGAAATAAGTGGCAATGTTCCAAGTTACAGACAGATTGGAAAATAGTCTATCCAGAAAATCATAATTATAAATTAGCAGTGTTCCTACCTAAAAGTCAATTAATTTCAAAAAAATATTCAAGAAAGAAATAGCCTAAGCTTAAAAACAAATCAAATAAAAAGCTCAAGAAGAACATATGGAGATTTGGGATTATGGCATTTTACTACAAGATGCTGCTAATATTTTACTAAAAAAATGAGAAAAATGAATAGATGAATTTTAAGTTAGGTAAGTCACAAAGAGCAGTAATATTTTTACATAAAATATTTGATTGATTAAAATGACAAGGAAGAGCTCACTTTGGCGGTATGTATACTAAGTTTGAAATAATACTGAGAAGATTTTCATCGTCCCTGTGCAAGGATGGCATTCAAATTCTGAAAGCATTTCATATTATAATATATAAAAAATAAGAAAATAAAATGATAGGGAAGCATTTACCCACTCTAATAATCAAGTGTGTATGGATAGTACACAAATTATTATTTTACTAAGTTAGCAATCTTATTAAATTAATTTAAAAAAATTGTCATTTCTATAAGCAAACTTTAATTACTTGTATGTTGAAATGAGTTTAATGTTTTGACTTATGATTCTGTATTCTTCAGGAAATAACTTTACCACATTTTTAAATAAAAATGAAACTAAGAAAAAATTTTTAAATATAAATAAAAATAATCTAAGCTATTTCCAAATCAGTAGAAGACAGGAAATAACTACGATTAGAACTAAAAGTAATGAAATTGAGAGTAAAAAAATACACAGGATCCATGCAACAAGGAGGTGATTCTTTGAAGAGATAAATACGATTGTTAAACCCTTAGACAAACTAATCAAAAGTGAGAAAATCAAGACTATTAGAGATTAATAAGGAGATATCACCACAGACACATAGTAAATCCAGAGGATTTAATCAAGAGGATTATTAGAAAATGTTTTGTAAATGTATACTCCAATAAACTGAATGTTCTAGAAGATATTTACAAATTTCTAGAAAAAATCTGACCTACCCAAGTTGAACCACATGGATATCAAATACCTAAACAAATCAATATCAATGAAAGGAAACAGCAATTTAAAACCACCCAACAAAGAAAACCTAGAACCAAATGGATTCTCAGCTGAGTTCTGCCAAATCTTTAAATAAGAACTAATGTCACTAGGTGTGGTGACATATGCCTGTAATCCCGGCTGCGTAGGCAGTTGAGACAGGAGGATTGCAAGTTTAAAGCCAGCCTCAACAGTTTAATGAGATCACAAGCAACAGTGATAACCTGTCTCAAATAAGATTTAATCTCACCCCAATTAGAATGGCTATTATCAAGAATAAAAGCAACAATAGGTGTTGGTGAAGATGTGGGGGAAAAGGCACCCTCATACATTGCTGGTGAGATTGCAAATTGATGCAATTGCTCTGGAAAGCAGTATGGAGATTCCTTAGAAAATCTGGAATGGAGCCACCATTTGACCCAGCTCTCCTACTCCTTGGCCTATACACAAAGGACTTAAAATCAGCATACTACAGTGACACAGCCACATCAATGTTTATAGCAGCCCAATTCACAATAGCTAGATTGTGGAACCAAACTAAATGCCTTTCAATAGATGAATGGATAAAGAAACTGTGGTATATATACACAATGGAATATTATTTAGCCATAAAGAAATTATAGCATTTGCAGGTAAATAGATGGAAAATATCATGCTAAGTGAGATAAGGCAATCTCCAAAAACCAAAGGCTGAATGATTTCTCTGTTAAGTGAATGATAATACATAAAGGGGAGGGGGGAGGAGGTAAGGGAAGACTGAAGGAAGGATGGATTGTGTAGAGGGAAATGAGGGGTGGAGAGGGGGCAGGAGGAGGAAATATAATGGAATAACACAAACAAGATTACCGTATGTACATACATAATTACACAAACAGTGTGACTCTACCCCATTTGTCTACAATGAATCAAAAAACAAAAAACAAAAAAGCTGGGGATGTAGCTCAGTGGTAATGACAATCCTCTTCAAATTTTCCCCACCAAATAGAAAGGATCATAACAGCCAAATTCATTTTATTAACCTTGGTACCAACACCAAAGACACATCTGGGAAACAAAACTATAGACCAATATCTCTTATGAACATAGATGTAAATGAAAACATTTTTTTAATCCATAGGATGAAACCCACAGTGATGTTGTGTTTCATCCCAAGGATACAAGGTAGGTTCAACACATATGCAAATCAGTAAATACAATTCACTACATAAGTAGAATTAATAATAAGAATCACATGATCATGTAAGTAGGTGCAGAAAAAGCTGTGGACAAAACCCAGAATCTAGTCATGTTAAAAATGCTGGAGAAACTAGGCATAGAAAGAAGTTACTTCAACACTGTAAAGTTTATATACAACAAATCCAAGACCAACGTTATACAGAACAGAGAAAAACTAAAATATTTCCTCCAAAGTCAGAAATAAGTCAGAAATAGTACTTTTAACACTCCTATTCCATATAATTATTGAAACTCTAGCCAGAGCAATCAAATAAGACAAGGAAATTAAAGGGCTATAAACAGGAAAAGAAGTCAAATTATCTCTTTGTGCTCATGATATGATCATATATATAGAAGACACCCCTACAAAAAAAAAGAAAGAAAAACTTCACAGGAAGATTTCTAGAGCTAACTATAACATTATAACAACCTAATTGTTTATTTAACCTAGGAGTAATGGTTTATAATCGCAAATTCAGTGTTTCAGGTAACTTTATAGAACACAGCTACTGCAAATAATGAACATTGACTATATCATTCTACTTGTGATCCTTTAAAAGTAAAGTACAGAAATTTATTATTCAGGGACTTACAGGGAAAAGAAACTTGAAACAGAATGGTAAACAGACAATGAGGCTTTAACCACTATAAATATATTCAGAACAAAGAGCCTTTTGTTTCAGCTATGTGTGAGATGACACCTTTGGTTCTCCAAAATAGAGGGTTAAAATCAATACTCCTGGATGAAAGCAGGACTAAATGTTATGAAGTAAACAGTGGATAGAAAAATTCCATCTTCTAGCAAGTATAAAGGATTCATAAACATCTCTCTTTCAAACTTGACTAAACTTTACCAAACAAAAACAAAAACAAAAAATCTACAACAAAAATAAGAAGAGCAGATCCTATGTAATTCATTAACTTTGGCCCACCATAAACCAAGAATGGAAATGTGCATGCCTTCATAGATGAAGACCCTCAAGCTTAGATCTTTAGAGTAATACAATAAATCTCCTGGATTATCTGGAAGCAGTAAAAGTAGAACCTCTTTTTAAAGACACATTCACAGTAAAAGGTCAAACATTGGCACAAATGCAGTTAAACAAATAAACTTTAATTTTAAACAATGAAATATGAAACGACTCACTATAACTAACAAGAAGAAAACCATGAGCAGTAGAAATGTAAACAAAGACTTCTGTAAAACAATAACATATACCTTAAATAAGCATAATTATTACTGAACAAATAAGAATATGACCAAGTATGAATATGGTTTAAAAAAGGAAAGAAAAATAATAAAAAAAAAAAAAAAAGAACTGCTTTTTCCTCTATGGGCACAGGGTGTTTGTTCTAGTGCCTCACTCTTTGATCCACTTTGAGGTGAGTTTCTTGCAGGGTGAGAAATAGGGGTTTAATTCCATTTTGCTGCATATGGATTTCCAG
>JAJEJO010049095.1:0-110304 GCA_020662805.1 Glaucomys volans | reverse complement strand
TGGTCCTGGGGTTTTCTTGGTTGATAGGCTTTTGATAGTGTCTTTCATTTTATTGCTTGAAATTGATCTGTTTTCATTGTGTATGTTCTCCTGCTTCAGTTTGGGTAGATCATATGTCTCTAGAAATTTGTTGATGTCTTAAAGACTTTCTATTAGTAGGGTATAAATTTTCAAAAAAGTTTCTAATTATCTTCTGTATTTCAGAAGAAAAAGTAGGCCCAAATCTTCACCATGTCAGCTTAGGAACTGACTTCTTTAGCAAGACTCTTAAAGTGCAAGAAATGAAATCCAAGAATCAATAAATTGGATTTATTCAAACTGAAAAGTTTCTTTTCTAGCAAAGGAAACAATAAAAGTAAAGGAACACCTACAGAATGGAGAAAAATCATTACCACACACACCTCAGACAAAGCATTAATCTCCAGGATGTATAAAGAGCTTGAAAAACTTAACACCAAAAAATCAAGTAATCCAATCAATAAATAGGCTCAGGAACTGAACAGACACTTCACAGTAAAAGAAATACAACTGACTAACAAATATATGAAAAAATGTTCAACATCTCTAGCAATTAGAGAAATGCAAATCAAAGCTACTATAAGATATCATCTCACTCTAGTCAGAATGGCAATTGTCAAGAATAAAAGCAACCATAAATGTTGGCAAGGATGTGGGGAAAAATGTACATTCATTCATTGCTGGTGGTACTGCAAATTGGTGCAACCATTATGGAAAGCAGTATGGAGATTCCTCAGAAAACTTGGAATGGAACCACCATTTAACTAGCTATCCCACTCCTTAGTTTATACCAAAGGACATAAAATCAGCATAGTAATTGACTCAGCCATATCAATGTTTATAGCAGCTCAATTCATAATATTTAAACTATGGAACCATTCTAGATGACCTTCAACAGATGAATAGGTAAAAAAAACATATGGTACATATACACAATGAAGTATTACTCAGCTTTAAAGAAGAATGAAATTATGGCATTTGCCACTAAATGGATGGAGCTGGAGAATGCCATGCTAAGTGAAATAAGCCAATCCCAAAAAACCAAAGGCCAAATGTTTTCTTTGATATGGCGATGCTAATTTACACTAAGTGGTGACACTAGAGAAAGTAGAGGTACTTGGGTTTACACAGAGGAGAGCAAAGGGAGGGGAGGGGGAATGGGAGAAGGAAGAACAGGAGAATGAATTGGAATTTATTACCTTATGTACATGTATGATTTACAAGGTCAATGTTATTCTACATCACGTACAACCAGAAGAATGAGAAGTTATACTCCATTTATGTATGATTTGTCAAAATGCATTCTATTGTCATTTGTAACTAGTTAGAACAAATAAAAAAATAGGACTGAAATTGAAAATGTGGTGTTAAAAGTCAGAATTGCAGAAAAATAAATGTCATTAAAAATTATTTTTGAATTACAAAGTAGTTAAAGAAAATACAAAGTAGTTAAAGAAATTACAAAATAGTTAAAGAAAATACAAACAGGTTGAGAAACATGGAGGCTAGAAACGTGTTCTATCATTTGTCTAAATAGAATATTAAAAAGAGGAAAAACAAACAGGATTAGAGGCAATATTTCAAAATACAATGCCTTAGAATATTATTAAATGTGTGAAAGTTATGGATTTCCATACTTTAAAAAGCACAACAAATTGAAGAATAATTAAAACAATCATACCTCCCAAAATTAAAACTGCACCTACATACTTATTAGTAACCTTTTAAAACCCTTATGAGAAAAAGGTTCTCAAAAGTTATCAGAGATAAAAAGGCATTATCCATAATACAGCAATAAATAAGTTGAAAAGCAGATTTTTTAAGAACAAAAAATGTTAATCAAGAAATGAAAATTATATAGAGCCACAGCAAGTTTTATTGGAAAATAATCTAAATAAAGGGCAAACAAGTTAATGTAAGTCTGGTAAAACTAACTTAATAAATATCAAAGACACTGGACACACTTTAAAAATTTTATAAAGGATAAAGATTATTGTAGAGGACCAATTTATTAAAAATGCATAGTTCAAACAATTTTGAACCTAACAATGAAATCCTAAAGATAATTTTAAAATATAAGGAAAAATTATTCATTTATTTAATTTATTTAATTAATTATTTATTAATTTATTTAATTTATTTAATTTTGTCACTTTAGAATGACAAGTTCATTGCATCTCTAAGATATTTCAACACATTTGTTTAGTCATGTATATAAGAAGAAAAAAACAGTAAGAATAAGAATTATTTAGGAGTTGAAATTTACAACTTGTACCCAGCTAACTTTTGCATATAAGTAAAATTTTACTTCTAGTTACCTTTTCAAAGGGCACTGAGTAGCCCACAGAATATGAAAGCAAAAGCAAAAAAATGTATCCTGAGAATAAGCCCCCTGCTCCCATGATCCCTGTGTATACTGGATGCTGAACATGGGCCCCTAACATGAGAAGTCTGCACCTAGAGTTAGGCTCCAAAAGTTGGATGCTCCAACAGCTATGTCAAGAATTGATTATTAAAATCATCTAATTTTTCATGTTTTTTTTTCCAAATCAATTATCATCCAAATGCCTCTGACAGGCTAAGCTTATGTCACATTCCTGTGCCTTAACTGTAGTATCTGGTTTCTGCCTCTAGGAGGCAGATTTCTATTAGAAGGTGATCCCTCTTCAATTTATTTTGGCGTTCCTACGGAGTATCATATCCTATTGAAACACAGTGTACCCTATGAAAAGATTTTAATATTACAAAAATATCATTTTATATTTTCTCATTTAAAGTTTATGCAACTCACATCTTTCCAGATGCAAAATTCTCATGTTTTGGGGTAGAGACAACTTCCCCTTCCCCCAAAATTAATTTTCTTATGTTCCAGAGTAAAATGCAAAGTCCCTTTTGTTTCAGATGAGGAGAGAAACAGATGTTTAAATGCCTGCATAAACTCTGAGATTCATACTTTCAGATTTTCAATCCTTGTGGTGTTATTCCACTGGATTTGTAAGTGTCACGATGTGCAGTATTGGGTATGAGAAAAGACCATTATAACATTTCTCTGGATGCAGTTATTTCTGAGAGTTTAAAGACGAGATCTAGCTTAAAGTTTACACATATTGCAAGATGAGTAATATCTTAGATTATTCTCAGTTTCTGTCTGAAAGCTTCGGTTTCATAGTAAGAACATTGGTTAAATTATGAGAAATTATTAAAAAGTTAGCATATCCTAAGAAATGGTTTTAATATTTCAAAAATATATTAGATTAAAAATCATTAGATGTGGAGGAGGAAAAACATTTGACAAAATTACAGTGTATAATAAAACCTCTTCAAAGACCATAAGGGAAGTTTAATTTCTGGAATGAATAAATGCCTCTACCAAATCCTGCACCATTCTGATTCTGAGTGTTCGAACAATAGAATTCTCTTCAAAATATTGGGAAAAAAACACCACTTCTATTCCAATGTGGTGTCCTTATTCAAAAATAACAAAGGATTAACAATTCAAAAAGATGAAGCAAAACTATCATTATTCATAGACAATGTGACTCTCTACTTCGATAATTCAATCTCCAATTTAAATGTTGGAATCAATATGGGAGCTTATTAATTTGACTGCATGTAACATCAATAGATAAAAGTCAATTTCATTTTCATATGCCAGAAGCAATTAGTAAATAAAAATTTTAAAGAGTAGCTTTCATAGAATAAACTATAATATATTCAGCAGTATATCTAACTAAATGGTAGAAGATCAATTTTGAAAAATTATGAAAAATTAGTTATACATTCTTTTTTTTCTTCCATCAATTTTTTATTTGTTCTAATTAGTTTTACATGACAGTAGAATGCATTTCGATACATCATACATAAATGGAGTAAAATTTCTCATTCTTCTTGTTGTACGTGATGTAGAATCCCACTGGTTGTATAATTATATATATATATATATATATATATATATATATATATAGTAATAATGTCTGATTCATTTATTCATAGGTTGAATTGGGTAAAGAGAGAGAAGGCTTTTAGTCAATGTTCCAGACCTTTCTAACAGAGGCACTCTCAACCTTTCAGGAAAGACTCTGGTATCCATTCTACATTTATAAGACAAACATTATAAATACTATTATAATTCAAATTAATATGTTCATGGAGAGGAAATGTACTAATTTTCAGCAATTTAATTTATAAAATTTGAAATTTTGGTTAAAATGCCTCTAAGTGAAGCTTGCAACGTTAATTTGAAAATTCATTTGGAAAAACAAAAAAAGAGTATTAGCCAAAATATTTGATTGCAGATACATCATAAGTCTCTTATTATCAACATTGAAATATTAATGCAAAATACTAATGTAAAATAACAGTGGACCTATTAAATATAACATATGGTCTAGAGAGAAGTAGAGATATACAAAAATGGGATATACAACAGATGGGGAACTGTTTAATGAAAAAAAAATAGACCAGATGCTGAGAAATGTTACCCACACTGGGGGAAAAACCATAATTTTTATATGCAGTGTTTACAAAAATAAAGCAATTCCAGTTAGCCTGAAGTTTATATTTGTTCATTTATCATGCTAACAGGAGCCCTTTTGAGAGTGATAGGTTCTGCTTACTTTATTTCTTTAACAATAGGCTGAAACCAAGATTAGATTCATGTGGGCAAATGTAGCCATAACAGTGAAAAGTTTGAAAAACTTTCTTGTATAAAAGAAAAACTTGATTAAGAGCTTGTGTGTTTATTATCTCACTTAATCCCCACAAAAAGCTATGGTGCAGAGGATATGGGTTCCCTTATTTTCTCAAATAGGATGGTTGTATTTCCAATTGAGTCTTAAAGATAGAAATAAAATTGTAGCTCTAAGAACATAACAGAGAAAAATGCAGCTGAGAGTCCTAAGATTAGCTGGTCTTGATCTTTCTTACAAATTAGGAAGTAAATATTCCTCCAGGGTATGAAAATGACTATTGTTCAGAGAGGAAAAGATATAATAGTCCTATGAAGGAAGTAGTAAATGGAAATTGAGAATGAGAGGCAATACAAATCTTAGCTGCGATTGACTGTTTACATATTTAAGCAATGCAAATATTAACAATTGAGATAGTTGTCTTTAAATAATGCCGAAGGACAAAATGCTATAATTCTGTGTTTTTGTTCATTTTGGAAAGTACATTCAAGATAGCTAAAAATAATTTATATAAATTACCTATTATCTTTTCATACCTTACCAGAAAATTTTACTACAATATTAGTAATAAAAGAACTATCATTTGTTTGAAGAACAAGGCCCTCTTTCTGAAAATACTGATTTCTAGATAGAATATTAATTCTTATAGCCTGTAAATTTGTGCATGTGTATGATGAATGAGAAATACTTAATTTTTCACTTGACAATATGTTATTATATGCTGAAATTTGTTCATAATCTAAGTTGAATTGGGTCTTTCTATCTAAATAAAAGTTCATTATTCATTGCACAAATACTTATTGATTAGCATGTCCAAGTCCTCTTTCAGACACTGATATGAAGATGTTAAAAAAGAGACGAGACCTCACTCATTCTTTTCAATTGTTGAAAAGGAGATTCCCAGCCAGAAAGAAGGGAGTGCTTTTTTGATGATTGCTGGGATAAAATCAACATTATTTATGTTATAAAAATGAAGTTATGTTTTATTTAAAAGTGCATAAGATGTCTAAAAAGTTGATGTAAGTAATCTTAGATAATTTCCATTCCTTGGAGATAGTAAAATGATTAAACACTCAGTTATTTTTCTAAATACAGCATAGAATTATCAATGAAAGATTTTTCTCCTATTTATAGATACATTAAATGATACTATTGCAGTAAACTAAGGAAGGTATCTGCTTAAAATCAAGTTATCCAGATGGAGGCAGGCTACCAAGAGACTTCCTGGGACCAATTAAGGACACTGGTAAATACTGTGCATATTTTGTGCTGGCTGTTGGAGAATGTAAATGGAAACCTGATTATCATTCCAACTGAGAACATTACATAATCGCTCCATTGACTGTACTTACTTTCAGGATGTTCATGTTCAATTTAAGACATGCATTATCCTCACATAAATGTCTTTGTGGCTTCTCTCCTGGTTTTGTAATGGACTTTCTCTTACAAATGATTAAATTGCTCATATTTTTCAGTGAGCATTTAAGGTCACTCGAGTACATTTGAGAAATATCTAATTCTAATATACCAGTGACTCACTTTTAAAAAGGAACAATTCATTCATTTGTGACTATCAAACTGGATCCAATGCAATAATATTTTAAAGACCAATTTTAATGAAGAGTAGATTTTATATCATCAACAGTTCCTTAACATGCCCTTAGAAAGTGGTTATAATAAGCCCAATTCTAATCAAGATCATTTGTGCATTTATCCCTGCCTTATAGTATTGAATCATTCACTTAAAAAGTTATTTATTTAAAAAGAACAGAGATGATACATGCAGCTGATGAGATACTAACCTAGAAAATAACCAATTTTGAAATGAGAATAGATCTTTTAAAGGGTGATACTGCTTTTGTAACTAGAAAAGGAAACTGAAGAAGCAAATGTTTCAAAACATTAATCTTAATTGTACAAACAGTGTTAACATTTCAAAATCTGTGTGACAAGCATCCACTGTATCAACTTAAATAATATCCATTTTAGTGAGTTACATGCCACCTTCTGCATCTCTTTCCCTTCTTATCAAACTGAAATCTCTTAAAATTTGATGTAAAGATTTCAGGAAGTGTTTACAACTTTTATCACAAAAACAGAATTTAACAGAATGGAAACTAATTCTAGAATCATGTGGTGTTCACTTCACCTTTGCAGACATCATAATCCAAAGTTCATACTTAGTAAGGGATGATGAAAATCCTTCTCAAAACCTGTAAATGCGAGATGTGCCCAGAAAAGATCTTCACAGAACGCTCACATAAATAAATGAAATTTCAATGTCAGGGAACATTACTTGAATTCACGCTTAATTACATATTATTATTAAAACATTTTTATTAATATGTATGTTTCTATTAATTAGTCACTTTTTGTGATTTCTTTATTATTGTGATATTTTCTCTTTCAAAAAGGGACAAAATCATGCAAATTTTTCAGTTCAATGTCATGGCCCTTCTACTTATTCATAGACACTCTCAACTTTGTGGGTAGGCAAAACTGAAATCCGCCCTGGGGAGAGTGACAACAAGAAAGTCACCAAGAGCTATATGTTAAGGTGAGTGAACAGCTAAAACAAATAAGGGAAAGAGCAGAAGTGGTCTGGGAGGAAAGTTTGGATGGAAACATGTCACAGGCTTTCTTACTGAGTTTAAGACAAATCACCACACTATATAAATACACATCATCATCCCAATACTGCATCCACATTTATACACAACAGCAACACCAAATGAAAAGCAACACCAATTTTTTCTCATCTGGTTTTTGAAATCCTTCTTTTCATTCTAATCTTGTTCTTCCCCCTTTTTCCTGCTTCCTTCTTTCACGCACCTCTCCTTCCCATCTTGCTCTTGTTCTTTTGTTTTTCTTCTCCTCCTCCTTCTGTTTATATTTGCATGACATTTGCATTAATTGGTGCTGTTAATTGCTTCTTAAAATTAGTTTTACCCATGTGTTTTACTGCTCTTATTTTAGGGATACAACAAGAAACAGGAAGCAGGTATTGGAATATTAGGGTATGTGTCTAATGCATTCCTGATGTCTTGACCAGGGTCCAGCTCATAGCAATTGCACAACAAATATTTGCTGAGAGAATGAACTCTTGCCTGCTTCTAGTGCTGCCTTTGTAAAATACACTAATCAACAAGTTACGGAATTATTTTTGAAATATATCTTGAATCATGACACACAGTATTATTACTCAAATATTTAAAAACAAAAATTGTAAAATGACCATGGCACTTTTAAAGTGAAAATCTTGCTTGGCTTCTCATTGCTGCAGGCCCTGCAAGCCCAAGAATGCTCTAGAAGTTTTCTCCCTTCACTCCACCAGTCCAAGCTCATTGGTTTGTTCATTGCTCACTTGCTAAAGCCCACACCATCTGTCCCGTCTCAAACTTGCTGATTTGTGTTCTATTTCTGGACTTGTCAGTCAGTTTTATCTTTTCCCCACTGTGGTGATCCACACTCACATTTTAGCTCAGCCAATTCTTTTGTGTCATTCAAGGCTTTTATTATCATCCATTCCACAGAGGTGATAATCATGATTTCCCTAGAATTGATCCTTCAAAAGATTTCTCTCTGATGAATTCACCTGTCTATTGTCTAATGGATGCTATACATGGATAGTTTATCACTGAAATGCCTGTCTGTAGGTGCTTATTAAAAATTTGCTCACTTTTTATGATTTTTCTGCCCTTATTGTTGTGACAGGTAAATCAGAATATCCTTTGAAGTCCAGTCCTTTTCCCTGGACAGCAATCTATCACACTTGGTTTCTCAAGAACTTCACATTTTTAATTAGTTAATTTTTCTGTTATTTTCTCTTTTTAGATAACTGTCTTTATTACATAGAAAAGCTACAGAACTTCACTGTTCAATAAGGCAGATGTTAACCACATGTTAGTTGGCTTTATACTACTGTAACAACATATCAAAGGTAATCAACTCATAAAAAAGCAAGGGTCACATAGCCAGGTATGAAAGGGAAAGAGGAAGAGGATTGGGCTAGAGTTCTGTCATCCCCTTTGAGAGTACATTGGGGGTATACTTGGGAATGCTCAAATAATAAACTGTCCAAAATATTTTAAACTACAATTTTTTGTACTTATTCTTTTATTTTACTGCACTTTCATTAAAAAAACTATTAAGATTTTAACTTTTTGTTATACATTTTTCTGTGAAAGATATACATTTGTTTCTAATCTATAAGATGATAAATATCCATCCTTCTTTTAAAATGTTTTATCACATTATTTTTCCACAGGAAATAAAATAAGAGCATTATAACACTGAAATCTTGTTCTCTCCTATAATCTATTTGATGTTGGTTGTTTAATAAATTAATCAATCGTTGGTTTAACCTGTTACAGATTAACAATTTATTTTGTTTCAATGACTATTCTTATTTAGATTTGTCCGGGTCATTACTAAACACTTTGCTCACTGCTGCTTCCTGCTGCTTGTTTCCTCCTTCTGAGATTCTACTTCCTCTTATGAAACTTTTGCCAAATGTACTTAGTTATAAAATCTTTATTTTATTGATCTCTATTATTTTTCATTCTATTGTTCTTAAGATTATTTGTTTTTAATTCATCAAGATGGCATTAAAATTCCCCTCAGCTTGGCCAAAATTAAAGGAGATTCTTTCTGATGATAGTTGTTTCATCTCTCTTTTTTTTTTTCTTAGAGCGTTTACTTAAAAATAAGAACAAAAATAAATCTCACAAAGGAAAATTATTTCTCTGCCTCTTTGAAATGCAAATCTTCTCACTGCCTGCTTTAGTCAGCTTTTTTGCTCCTGTGACTAAAAGACCTGACAAGAGCAATTTTAAGGAGGAAAAATTTATATGTGGGCTCATGGTTTCAGAAGTTTCAGTTCACATACAACCATCTCCATTCCTTAAAGATTGAGGCAAGGCAGAACATCATTGCAGAAGAGTGTGTTGGAGGGAAGTGGCTCACATGATGATCAGAAACCAGAGAGAGATTCCACTTACCAGATAAAAAACACCCGAAAGGCACACCCCCAATGCCCACCTCCTCCAGCCACACTCTACCTGTCTTCAGTTACCACTAAGTTAATCCCCATAATCTCAATAGTTCTAATGTTCCCAAAAGCCCAAGTTCAAAGCCTCTACTAGACTCAAGATAAACTTATATCATGAGCTCCTGTAAAAATCAAAAGGGGGGGCTGGGGTTGTGGTTCAGTGGTAGAACACTTGCCTCACATGTGTGAGACAATGGGTTTAATTCTCAGCACCACATACAAATAAATAAGATAACGTATCCATTGACAACTAAAAAAATCAAAAGGAAGTTTTGTGCATCCAGTATATAAAGGTACAAATAAACATTTGCATTCAGGGAAACAACAGGGCCTATAGAAAGAAGGAAGGGACCTGCCGAGGTCCAGCCTAGCAGGGGTCCTGGCACAGCTTGGTAGGGGGAAGGCGGCGACGAGAGTAAAGCGACAAAGGCTCGAAGATCTGAGGCTTAGTTGTAACTTTACTGTTACATGGCTAAATTCTAAGTCCAGCTACCGTTTCACACACGATCTCTATATATCTATATATTCAGCTTGAGTACATTGTTTTGAGGTTACATAGAAGGGGAGGTGATAAAACTCTAAGGAAATGTGACAGACATAAGTATAATCAAAACAAATCAAGTTCTACTTAAACAAAACATCACTAAACCATTAACTGGTTCTGGTTTTCCTCTTACTAGGAGTGATAAGAGCCGAAGCTATCCTTATAGGTTTAACGCGTCATGATTTAAAGTTATGTCAAGGATAACAGCTGTACTTTAGACATCTCTGGGAGGCTGATATGCAGCATAAATACCTTTTGACCTGTCTATAGTATATAAAGTGGAACTTCCTTTGTTAATAGTTAATTGACACCCAAGATACAGCTTCTCATCAATCTTATATACAATCCACTGAGGTCCCTGAACTGTGAAAACAGTTTCAGGCACATCCTGGTTTAGGCTAAAGCAGCCAGGCAGTCTGGCTGCTAAGCTAACTGATAGCAGAGGACAAGAACTCTTGTTGATCTGACCCACAACATTTTTTCTGTTTGCTTAAAGTAATATTAATATGAAATCAATTAAAGCTTGAGCAGTGTTATTTTTATGTTCCAAATCACTTAATGTCTTATTATCTACTGAAATCTTTACCAACACCAATAAGAAATAACACGAAAACAAGAAAGAGAATGCCACGTCCAAATTTCCCAGAAGATTAGACCATGCAAGAATCTTCATTATTCCCAGGAGAACCGTGTCAAGCACTGAGGGGAATAGTGGTGGGCGTGTCATGGACCAAAATAAGACTGAAATCCAGCTGGGCAAACAAGTCCTATAGTCCTCTGTTCCACACCTGGAGCATGTGGCATCAGGATATTCTCCTCAAAGGGCTTGTATAGCTGCCACTTGCCAGTTGCACAGCCCAGGAATGTTTTCCTCAAGGCCTGGGAGCCATTGCCTTGAAAAGCAATCATCCAGAAGGACAGTGACCCTGTCTCCTGTCTCTGCGGGTCCCACAGCAGCCTGACTTCAACAAACTACAATTAGTTGACCTTAAATACAGTGCACAGCCTCCCTGCTAAATTCTCCACTCTCTAACCCCAGAGTTCAGAGCTCTCTTGCCTTTTGTTTCTCCTGAGTTAAGGTCAGTCTTTCTCTTGTATTGCAGTAATTTTGACCCTATTGCAAGAGTCTTAAGTAAAGTCTTCCTAACTTATTTAATTCATTTAATATAGTTTTTATTTGACAGAATTTGCTGCACTGTAGTTTTCTCTTTCTGTATTCAATTTATAAACAGTATTTCTTTAATATGACAATTTATTTTTTAATAATTCTAGAAAATTATTATCAATACTACTTTCAGCTATAACCTTTCATCCACTTGTCTATTTTTCCCCCTCTTCGTCTGGTATATTTTTCTCTTCCCAGTTCAGCTCCTGAGGGTCTTCATTTATCCTTCAAATATGTCTTAATCATTTTTTCAAAATCCTTATCAGGCCTTAGAGTATATTTTATTTGAAATATTTTCATATCCCTGTTATGAATTATATTGGTTTGCTTCTTTTTTTCCTTTCTTTCATTTTGTGTAAGATTTTATTTATTCATTGATTTATTTATTAGTTTTTGTATATCCAATCTTATATCCAGCAGATGCTTTGACTAAATTCCTCTTTTTAATCTTGTGCATAAACGCTCCTTCCCTTGATCCTTAGGGAGTTTGGCAACAGCTCTTCTTCAGGCACTTTTCAAGATCAGAAAGTCTTCAGTTCATAATATGGGTTCAGATACTTTGTTCCTCTGGATACCATTTGTTTCCCTTTACTTGTTTCTTGTTTAGGAAGTGTGATCTAGCACATGCTAACCTTCCTTGATCATAACCACACAACTGTATGTTTCTATAAAACTTTTTAGAACATAATATGTGTGTGTGTGTGTGTGTGTGTGTGTGTGTGTGTGTTGTTTTAAGGGCTCCCGATGTTTGTTTATTTATTTTCTAGCTTTTTGTTTATCCATTAGTGCTGTTTGTTTGGAGACAAAGCTGTATCCTGGTACCATGATGGCAGAAAGCTCATGAATTGAGTTTACATATTTATATGTTGGCTGAAGATTTAAATGTTTGTAGTTTCAGTGAATTTGAACTAGACTTACTGCCAACTCTCTTCATGGTAACTTCATTTGAATGTTTAATGGGCATATTCATGTTAAAACTACTCAATCAGAACTCCTTCCCATCTTCTCTGTTACAGAATCTAAAATGACACCACATTCCTGCAAAACCACAAATCAAAGAACTACATGAAACTTCCTTCTTCCACATGAAACACATAATATTTAACACCTAATTCTAATCACTTTGTCTTTCTCCATCTCCTGACATTTTGTAAAACTAAATATCTAGCACTCATTTACTTTTAATTGTATCACTATATTAACTTCCTTCATACATCTAATTCACTATACTCCCAAATTTTCTTGTTGATATGTTTATTTGTGAGTTATCATTTTCCAACTGAAATGTATATCTCTTAAATCTAGGAAATCATCCATCTTTACATTGCTTTTTCCCCAAGAACACAGCTATGTCTAGCTCATTTTGTGAACTTAGATACATGAAAATATCCATTATAATCAGAAAGCTGGCCTGGGCTTTGATATCTGCTTTACTGGTACCTAGCTTCAGTTGCTTGTCAAAACTATACAGTATAAAAAAGATTTTGATAAATAATTTATACTTTCAATATTGTTATTTACAGTTTAATACTTAAATGAAAATAAGCAAAAAGTTATTTTCTATTTCATGTAAATTACATTGTGAAAAATTTAATTTCATGAAAATCTTATTTATTCCTGTAATGTATTAGAACATTTAACTGCACAGATTTTCATTATATACAACTTAGGAAGAGCATGACTATTAAAATCATTTGTTCTTGAAGTTTGGTACATGTTGGGAAATACCATGGAGCTTACTAAAATTTTATGTGACCTCTAATTTCCTCAATCTAGTGTCAGATTTTCAATAGGTTTAATCTGTTGAACACTTCTGTTTCTTCACTTATTGAATGGGAAAACAGCAGCTGAAATTCTTCAATCACAATGAGATGTGGAAGTGCGTAGGACAGCAGTTGGCACATGTATGTGCCTGAACATTTTTTCTTATCTTCACAAGTTTCTTTAAATATTTTCATTTTATCATATATCATTCATTTGGTTTTAGTATCAGGGACTTAACTGATTCAAGCATAAGCAATAAATGTTAAACTATGAATTCAATGTTAGCTATGAATCAGACTCTTATAAAATATTTTAGGATGCACACGGGTCCCCTTGTATTTCACTTTTGAACTTGAGTCACATAATATTATAGGTGATTGTGAGTTGTTTATGAAGTAGAACATACCTAAAAAAAAAGAATTACAGCTCTTCCTTAGGTTTACTTATGTTTAAATATGGAAGCAAAATATGTCTTTGCCTTGTAAACTTTTAAGTAGTGCATACACTGGAAGATGCTGATAAATCTTCACCTCTTAAGTTTCAGCCATTACCTTACTTTCTTATTGCAAATCTTTGTTGACAAAAGTTCATGTTCCTGCATATACGCCTGTGTAATTTTACCACTTGCTTGTTCACTGAATGAACAATGAGCAAGTACATATAATGGACAGAATGTGTTTTTTAGTTATTATTCCCTTGTAAAATAAAGAAGGGCTTCTTGGAGACATGGCCAATTCCTATTCTGGGACATGGATATTATATACTGAGCTTGGGACTTCTTGTTCAAAAAGAAAGAAGTTTTCAACTATAAGAAATTGTTTTATTATAAAACTGCAAGACCAGCTCAAAGAAATATGCACTTGCTAAATTTAGAAAAATTAAAGAATCAACATCTGAATTAATAAACATACCAGCAAAACAAATAAATAACTTTAAAATTTTAGCACTGCAAATTTTTTATTATTCATAATACTATAATTCTAAAATATCCTACTTTTATCTATAATCTGACACTTTTATTTTTTACCAAACTATTTTAAAGCATGAAAAATAATTTTCAGAAGGCTATTTTTCTCAAGAAACTTGGTAACAACTCAATGCTTATTTGTTTATTTTTATTGTACCACCAAAACAAAAATAAATAATTAAGTCTCAAACATGTAAATAAACAAATCTCTAATAATTACTAACAAAAAAAATAAATGGGCCAAGGAAATGAACAGACACTTTACAGAGGAAGATCTACAAGCAATCAGCAGATTTATGAAAAAATGTTCAACATCACTCGTTATAAGAGAAATGCAAATCAAAACCACCTTAAGATTTCATCTTACCCCAATTAGAATGTCTTTTATCAAGAACACAGGCAACAACAGGTGTTGGCGAGGTTGTGGGGAAAAGGGTACACTCTTACATTGCTGGTGGGAGTGCAAGTTGGTGCAGCCACTCTGGAAAGCAGTGTGGAGATTCCTTAGAAAACTTGGAATGGATCCACCATTTGACCCTGCTATCCCACTCCTTGGCTTATACCCAAAGGACTTAAAATCAGATTGCCTCAGTGATGCAGCCACATCAATGTTCATAGCTGCTCAATTCACAATAGCTAGATTATGGAATAATATAAAATAAATAAGAAAATAATATTAATTTCAAATATACATAAAAAATTCCAAACATATTATAAATTTTTTATTCCTAAAAATACCTGATGTTACAGCTGTTTTTCCTGCTTCTAAATTCGTTAAGTGAAAACTAAAATTTAGAAGACATTTGTTACAGAAAATTCCCATTACTGAATGTATTTTAACTCATGTCATCATTATGACTTTCACCTTTTCTATGGAACTCAAATACCATATGTAGTGATAAATTTAAGTCCTTACTTATATATCACTCATCCATAAGGTTATATTCATTTATCCTCTTAGACCATTAGGTTTCTATTATTTTGTTTACAAGATGTTCAATATTAGCATATTTCAACATTTAAAATTCAATTTAAAGATCAAATTCTTTTCAGAATTCTTTTTAGCTAGGAAAACAAAAACTTAGTGCTCTCATCAAAAAACTTCGCTTGAGTATAAATATAATCTTAGCTTACTGAGTTTTGTAAGTCAGAGATTTCTTCAAATGGAAGTTGAATGCCACATTGAACTTCCAATCATATTCTTGGAATCATATTCTTGTGTTTCCAATTAATGCACATTTTACATTTGAAAGTGGAGAACTCTTCAGACATGCCCATTATTATGGCTGTTATTGATCTGTCCTTAAAATTCTTAGCATTTGCTGTGTTCTGAAAGGCAATTCTTGCAGGTTTTTTATCTGTCATAAATATTATTTGTCTTCTGCAGGTTTCCTAGGAGTTGGCGTTGGAAAAAAAAAAAAAAAGGACAAAAGGAAAAGTTACATTTGCTAGAAATCATGGATCATTTGGATTTTATAAGAGAACAAGTTCCTTCTGTTTTACCTTATCCAGGGACATTAGAAAATGGATTTCATTCCACAAGTATAGAAATGCAAAGAAGAGAAGACCAGGGCATTTAAGCTTAGTAAATGATGTTAAATGCAAATATCGTTTAAGAATATGAAAAATTTTTAAATACTTGATATAGAAAGAAATAAGTAGCACAAAACTGAATTATTAAAAGCAAAACTCTTCAGTAAGTAAGTCTCTGTTGTGGTAAGCCATATTTCTATATAATTATCCTCTGCCATAATTTATTTAGGCAGTTCATGATATTTTCATTTTCATGCAAAAGAGCAATGATTCATAATAATAAAATAATAAAATGTATTTGGGAAATAAAAATACATGTTTTTCACAAACTCTTCTTTCATCAAATCTTGGATATACAGTTAATTATAAACTAAAGCAAGTTTCCTTATATAATCAATATTACATTTTGAATGGATATTCTATTAGTAAAGTAGTGGGTAAACAGTGATCTCTTTAGCATGGAACAATTATTCTATGCATTATTCTATATTTAAATATTTATGAGATATTATATAATATCTTGAGATTAAAATTTCACATATGGCTCTGTGAGCATTATTTTTAATTAAATAAAGTCTTCATTTTTAATTTGTGTTTTAAAATATAAATGATCAGAACCAGAATCAACCTTGAAAGAGAAATTATGATTTGTGTTCTTTACAGTCCCCAATAAAAGGAAATAAATTTTATCACTGACATGTTAACAGAGTCATACAAATTTACTTAATTCCTCTGGTACACATGATTGCTTTCTAAGTGTGCTTTTTCATTAGTGTTTGAATCATTAAGTAGGTCCAAAACACAAGATTTAATTAATTTAGTTCTTAAAATGACAAATTGTTGAACATTGATGGTTATGTAGACTACCACGTGGATCATATAAAGAAGTGAACTTCCTACTTGTGAGAGAACATCAGTATTGTTTTTTTGTTTTTTTTTTCTCAGAGAACTGTAACTGATTTGAAAAGTTTTAAGGGTGAAAAAGAGGAGAACAATGTGAGAAATTAGAAGAACAAAGTTAGCAAAGAAGTCAAGAATTTCTTGGAGCTTTTATATACAATGTTAAGAAAATTTGAGTTGATTGTGAAAATAGTGGAGATATATCAAAAGGTTGAAAGAGTTTGGAAGATGGATTTAAATGTTTCAAAAGTAATATTTAGTTGGAAAAATATTAGAATCAGGTGAGTCATAAGAATGGATTCCAAACAAGAATAAAAACGTGTGAACTGAAATGGCAGTTATGGAAATATGTGTATTGTGTTTAAACTGGATGTGTGCATGCTATTCAAATAATGTCCACCAAGAACTGTTTTTGTTATGTCAAAGTTGCAGACCTGAATTTGGAAACTGGCACTGAACTGATAATGAAAGGCCAGGATGATAATATCCAGAAGTTATGCAGGCTAGGAAAGAAAAAGATAATTGAGGAAAACTAACTTGATATGGCTGAGGGATAAATAGGAATTGACAAAAATAGGAAAACATTTTTTTGTGATTTAGGTCTGCTTTTGTGTTATACAAACAAATCTAAAGTTTTAAGAGATGGAATGATCCATAACTAAATAGCAGTTTCAAGTCATTAATACCAAATATGACAAAACCCGTTAAAAATTATAGAGTGGGTGTTGTGGTTCATGCTGTAATCCCAGTGACTTGGGAAGCTGAGACAGGAGGCTCAAGACTTCAAAGCCAGTCTCAGCAAAAGCAAGGTGCTAAGGAACTCAGTGAGACCTTGTCTCTAAATAAAATAAAAAATGGGGCTGGAGAATGTGACTCAGAGATTGACTGCCCCTGAGCTCAATTCCCAGTACTGCCCGCACAAAAAAAAAAAATTGTAGAAAGGATTTTCTTTCTCTTACCTATTTCAGTGTTTAAATTCATATATATATATATTTATATTTATATAAATTCATATGTATATTTATATGTAAAATATGTGTATATATTTTTAACATTAACCTTTATTTCTATTAAAGTGTTCAGTTTGTAGAAATTCAATAGCATTTTTGATTCCAGGTTCTTAAAAATAAGTTGTGTTTAACATTATGCACAAAGGAAAACTCTAATACATTATCTTACATAATTATGGATTTGTTTTTATGGTTAGTATGTAGAAAGTTGATCGGAGAGAGAAAATAATTCTTTCAAAATAATTCAAAATTAATAATTTTTTAAAAACCTAATTTTGTGAAAGAAAATTTAAATTCTAATTACAGTATTAGCCACAATAAGAATTATAACTGTTTCAATAAAAAGAAAAAAGAGGAAATGCAAATCATTCTGAAAAGTTATTTCCCTTTTGTCCTTAGGGAAACTGTTGAAATATGTATACTTAATGAGTAATTGTCTAAGTACTTCTACCATTTAATGTTTACAGAATAAATTTTGGAGGATAACTGGAAATAAAGGACAAATCACAAGAATTTTATAACTTCCATGAAAAGAACACATCCATAAGAATTTCAGGTAGAAGTGAATCTTAAGAATAAAAGTCAGCAGACAAAATTGCTCATAATCAGCCCCTTTAAAGGACCTACCGTTCAAGGTTTAACTTAAATCAAGACAGAAGCTGTCACAAAAGTGCTTTGAAGATGGTGTTCTTTCGGCATCGTGACCAGTTCCTCATTTCTCACAACTTGTATCCAGTGCATGTCGCTAACTTTTCGGTCTGCAGATTCTCATCACATTGAACTCTTCTGCCTGCATCTGCTTTCTCAAGGCCACGACCCATTACATCTGTCTCGTCTCAGTTGATGCTCCAGCCCTGATTTTCTTTGAATTGAACATTGCTACTACACTCATCTGCTCTTTTAAGCCTGAACCAGAATAAAGATTAAACAGAAATGTAGAGAAAACACCGTGCAAAATCATTTAAGTAATTGTGATTAATTTGACCCCTACTTTTTTTCCTTTACCAATCCTCAACAAGCAATATTAAGTACTGATCATATACAGCCATTACATTCCCTTCAAAATTAAGGATAAAAGATAAATAATAGTTGGTACATTGGATATCACTCATACATTGTGTGTATGTATAGACAAGCAAAAAATACAATAATAAAATGACAGGGAAAATTCTATATCTCACAATGTGTGAGCCAACAGTAAAAGTTAAAAGATGACAGTGAATATATACCCCACAATCATCCCAGTGGTATAACTAGCACCCAAATCCATCCATAAGGTGTCAATTTCATGAGGGTTGGGATACTTTATTTATTCCCTCCCCTATTATATTCTCAGTCTCTTAAAATAATCAAGTACTCAATAAATATGTGCTGAATTAGTGAATTAATTTCTTCTTAGTGTTTGAAGAAAATTTGTATGCTCAGTAAACTCAACTTCCTTCTCAGAATACTTTCAAGAAATGCTAAAATACTATGACCAATTACCTAATTATCAGCACTACTTCTCTGTTCCCCAAACCTTAAAATTCTAAACTAAAAGTGAAAGAAAGAAAATTCTGTAAAACTTAAGAGAAGACATTTTTAACTTGCACCTTTTGGAATTAGTAGACTTCATGTTTTTAGGATTTCACTCAGTGATTACCCCAATATTCATAAGACTTTTTCATTCGTTCCTTCTTTTTTCTTTTTCTGAATGCTTCAACTCTTTCATTCACAATACCTTTGTGGAGGCACTATTTAGTTAATGATGTCATTTGGCTGATGATTTTGCTTTAATAAGCATAAAGTTTTCAGTATTTAATTTGCCACAAATCAAAGAAAAAATAGCTGAGCAAAAAAATTCAGACCGGAGATTTGAACATAGAAATGAAAAACAGAAGTGGAGGAGGCAGGAAGTTGCTTTTATTATAACAACAATAAATGCTCAACAATAAATGCATTTATTATTTAACTGGTTCCAGGTGAAGGGTTAGCCACATCCACACCCTAGTACCCATAGGGATAAATAGGTCTCCGAGACCATCTTTAAAAAAGGAAGACAAACATATTTTCAAATCTAAGACCACTAAATATAAGCCTTTTAAACTTAAATTCCAAGAACACTCATCTTCTCTTAGGATATTTTGTAAAATTATCAAAATACTTTTTTTCCAACTCCCTAAAAATTTCTGTAAGAAAAGGTGAGAGAGGGAAAGATGAGATTTGGAAAGTACCACCTCTTTCCAAATGTCTGATTAGACAACTCTTGTAAAGAATTTGACTCTCTATAAAGTTGTGCTTGTATTTACTTTTCCTTCAAGAATTGCTTAGAGTGCTTTGGAGGTATGTTGTCTTATACATGTTACTTTTTCTTGTGCACACAAGTGAATGATACATAATTTTCAAGAAAATGATAAGTCTGGAATTCTTATGTTGTTTGTGAGAGAGAATCAAACTACTTTATGTACATAGTGTTAAAAATGGAAGCTGATTTTTTTTTTCCTAATTCATTCATTATAATGGTCTCACAAGTTATAGCTCCCACATCCCATTTTCCAGTAGGGAAAAACAACATTAATATGTTGGAATGTGTCTTTTTGTGTGAATTTCTATACTGGTTTATTTGTTGTGTCCTTTCTTACCTTCAATACTATATTGTTAATATTTTACTGTTAAAATTTTATTGATTAAAATAATTAAAAATTTTTATTAATTAAAAAAAATATTGTTATATGCCTTCACGAAAACTTACCCAAGTATTTCAATGATCAGAAAATATCCACATTTTTAGATGAAAAAATTTAAATTGACATATGAATCATTTAATATATATGTATATTAAATCTATTATAGCATTTCCAACAATTGCATCGGGACTTAAACAACCTGATCATTTATTAATTATATGCTTTTACAATGTGTTACACACAATTGCAATGAATTTCAAAGAGAATCAAGTATGTATACATATGCATTAGACAAAATGAATTGTATAAGCCATAATACACACAAACAAGCAAAAATAATTGAATATTCTAGTAGAATCTTTGTGAATTAATTTTTACTTTTGTGTACTAATTAGGGTTCTCTACAGAAACATATCTCTATCATCTAAATCAGTCAAACAATCAATGAATAAATTTATTATGAAGAATTGGCTCATGCAATTATGGTAACAGAGAAAACTCATGAACTGATATCTCAATCTGGAGACCCAGGAAAACCAGTGATGTAGTTTCTTTACTATTTCAAAGCCCTTAGAATGAGGAGATATAACTGTGTAAATCCTACTCTGAAGAAAAGAGATCATTGATTCAGCTAAAACAATCCAGCAAGGAAACAAATTTTCTCTTCCTCTACCTTTTTTAAATCCAGGTCTAAAACATATTGGAGGATGTTCATCTACCCTGATGAGGGTGGGTCTTCTTTGCTTAGTTAACTCCTGACTAGACATTAATCTCTTCAACAAATATCTCACAGACATACCAGTCATAATATTTTACCAGACATTTGAAAATCATGTTGTATAAATTGACATATGGAATTAATCATCCCATATGTCCATGTATGGTCATAGAGTTTAGTGAAAAATATAATATATATATAAAATATATATGAAATGTATGAAAAATATTTTTCAGAGTGTAGTGGCTCTTCAATCATTGTTTCAACATTTTATGTGTGGGGGAGGGCTAAATAAGTACCATACCTCATAGAATATTGTTAGTTTTAGATTTTGTGTCTTCTCATTACAGTCTATATCAGATTGCATTAAAAATAGAAATTCCATAATAATATAAGAAAATGACAATCAAATCATGCTATACATGAAATTCTCATTCTCAAAATGTTCTAGAGGTTTGATGTGAGAAATCAGTATTTATATATCATGCCATACTTCTTATTCACAAAAGCAAAAGGAATTTTTAAAATTTAACAATGATAAATGTTAATTATTATGTTTTAGATATGAAGTATCTCATGAGTGAGATAATAAGAGAGTGTATAGGTGAAATGATTGAGTTATGAAAACCTTAATCTAAACAGTACTTTAATCCCCCCATTAACTGTGTGGCAACTACTACAGGTAGGTGTGGTTGGAGGAGGTGGGTCACCAAAGGTGTGCTTTTGGGTTTTATATTTTGTCAGTGATCAGGGAAACTCTATGTCTCTGCTTCCTGAAGCAATGTCCTGAACTGCTTTCCTCTGCCATTCCCTTCTTCAATGGTGGTTTTCCTCACCTCTGGTCCAGAGCAATGGAGTCGGCTGTCTAAGGACTGAGACCCCTGAAACCATGAGCATCAAAAAAACTGTTAGTCCTCTAAAATTGTTCTTGTCAGGTCTTTTGGTCATAGCATTAAAAATGCTAAATAAAACATTTGTCCATTCAAAAAGACAAAAATTTATTCAGAAATGATAAGTATATAGAAATTACAAGAGATGTAGCAATTACACCTGTTACTACAAGGTAATAACTATATTATTCACATAAAGAACCTTGGAGCATATGAATTTGAGTTCCCAGGGGAAAGGATATGCATCCACGATGTGCTGTTTGTGGAATTAGTCTTCCCACATAAGGATGGGTACTGGGAAAGAGTAATTCCTTTGAAAAAAATCTAATTGCTGCCCTAAGCACCTTATGCAGAAGCCAGTCATGCTGTTGGTCCGTGGGTAAAAAGAAAATCAGCTACAAAAATGGGAGTACTTATAAACTCTGGTACACCAGGATGCAAGCCCCAGTCTGAGTCCAAGAAAAAAATGTATCTATGCCAAATTGTATTTTTCTTATTCGTAAAAAGAATAGATATTGGTTTAATAATTCGGTTAACTGATATTATTTAATTTCTTCTAAAATGGAGAAAAGGAAATACAAAGCACAGAAATTTAAGCACTTTGCTATATTGTTTGGAAAAATAGACTGATCTTGATTTATACTTATTTGTAGCAATAGCTACTAACTTGACTAAACAATCAAGTACTCAAATTAAAGAGCATAACCAGGGATTTCATTACCAGGAGGCCTGGAGAAGAGATGTATGCATAATTTCTTCTGAAGAGTTCTAGTCCTAGAGCATGAGACTGTTTTCTCTTGTATGAATGCTCACCAGAAACCTGCTACTGGTCTCTTAGTAGTGAAATGCTCAAGACGATATGAAATATCCATCTAAACATTCTCTTTTCCATCCATCCACCACACCTCTTAACTTCCATGGGTGATCAATAGGTTAGTTAGCAAAGCAATTGAGTGGCACTCAATGCATGCATGTTTTATTCATGACTGTCATATTGATGCAAGTATAAAGTTCCATCAGTAGAAACTAGTGAGAAAAGGAGCTTTATTGTATAGAAAATTTTCCTGTAGAAATGGAAAAAAGTTGTTTTCACTAGGTAAATGTAATCTGCATTTGGGTTTTTTAAAAACTGATTTTTAGACTTCGTCACAACAAGTGCATGGTCTTCCTTAATGCTGTTTAGATTTCCAAGTATTCATATAGCATTGTTTCTGATCAAGGCACAGATTATCCTTACTGAAAATATTATTCATCCTACAGAGGATGGTGGTCTTACATGAAATTACCTACAGATGTCTTAGTTATAGTGCCAGCAAGGAAACAAAATATGCAGCCAGTATTGATCATTCAATATTCAATATTCAATATTCAATACTGAGTATTTTGTATCTGAGACATATTTTTCATCATTAGTATTGTTGATAGCTCAAATTATCAACAAAGCTTTGCTGAAAATTTACATGCATCGTTATTTGTTTTATCCCCTTATTAGGGAACACAATATTTCTTTTATGAATTTTCCATAAGAACAACTACATTTTTTATATAAATTGAGGTACAATGTATGTATGTATACATATATATGCATGTGGACATGTGCATACATATGCAAGTGTGTACACACACACATTCACATGTGCACACAAAATTTTAGCACCTTTTAAAAATTCATTTGTATTATTTAGCATCTTGCATCAGTTTACACACACACACACACACACACACACACACATTTTTGCCAAACATTTACTTGGGTTTATATAGGATATTGCATTCCATATGCCAGTGGTTCCCAAAGAGTATGCCAAGGCACAGCTCAGGGATGCTATTGTGATTTCATACATTTTCAAATAAAACCTAGTAAAGTTTGGCATATTTCAGATACCATGCCATCTACTTGCTTAAGATAATTCACTTTTTTAGTCTCATGTCACACTATATTTCTTTTGAAGATGTCATATTTTGGGGAAACCAGTTTCTGGTCAGCAGGGCATACTTTCCATCAGTGAGGGACTGTGGAAATTAGCAGTGAAATAAACATAATCAGATTTCTTCTTTTATGAATTTCTTTTTCAAGGACTATTAAACATTGGATATAAATGTTTGAAATTCTTAAGTTCTAAATTCTTAAATTCTTAAGTTCTTAAGTTCTAAGCTTAGAAATAATGACTTAATAAACAGAACTCAGTCATTTCTTTCACCCTAGGAGGACTGTGAAAAGTTTACCAAGACAGAGCAGCATAAATAGAGAATGTTTAGTAAAGACTGACACGTGTCCATAGAGACTGAGTTAAGGCCCAGGAGAAATAGTGAAAAACTGAACATTTTTCAGTTTCATAGGCCAGAGAACATCCTGGTTTGGAAAGAATGGATTTTTAAGAAGAAAAAAATTTTGTTTATGACATTTATTGTATTAAACATCAAAACACCCTATCGTGGCTATTCTGGCTAAATTATCTCAGGTCTTTATTTTCAAAGATCACCTCCTCCATTTTGTTACTATAGTAGATAATGAGATGCTCAGTTTTCCACCGTCTATTATCTTTGTTTTCCATGTAGTAGTGGAAATCTCCTGAGTTTGAGCAAGACACATTAGTCCGTTGGCAGCCACTTTCCTGGCTGGGTGTGATAGTGTTATGGTTTAGTTATGAGGGAAAAGCTCATGTGAGGCAATGCAAAATTTTTCAGAGGTGAAATGTTTAGATAATGAAAGTTGTAATCTCTTCAGTGGATTAATCCACTGATATGGATTAACTGGGTGGCAGTAGGCAAATAGGGTATGGCTGAAAGAGGTAGGTCACTGGGGACCTGCCTTAGGGGTTTGTATTTTGTTCCTGATTAGTTGATCTCTCTCTCTCTGCTATCTGTTTGCTGTGTCCTGAGCTGCTTCGTCTGCCATGCCCTTGCACATAATATTTTGCTTCACCTTGTGCCTGAAGTTCTGAGTTAGCCTGCCATGCAATGAATCTCTGAAACCAAGGGACAAAATATACTTTACTCCTTTCGGTTGTTTTTGTTAGGTCTTTTGGTCACAATGAAAAAAACAGGCTCTGTTACTACATTCATGCTAATACTTGTGAATTGAAGTGAAAGTGAGTAAATTCCAAGTGATCCTCAAACATGTATTCCTTCCATGCCTCATGTTGGAATACAGAAGAGGCAAGCACTCCTATTTCCACATTCATATATAAACAAAAATCTTTGGGTACAGTAAAATAATAAGAACTTGGGTCCTCAAAAGAGTCTGTGAAACACCACTTCCCCACTAGCTTGGATCAGCTATATTGTTTTGTGATATGGCATGAATTTTCATCTCATGCAACCACTTTGTATTGAGGGTCTAATGCAGCCTAGTGTTCATCCTAGTATGTGCACTTATATTACCTTACTAATTTGACTGTACCTGTCCATAGTGTTATAGTACAGGTTCAACAATTTCTTGTCCAATAATTAGTCTATATTTTGTTTAGTTCTTAGACAACATTTTAGAAAACCTGTTGTTTCATTGATATTTTGCTAACAGGAGCACATAATTAATTACATAAAGAACAATATATATTTAACTAGCATTCATGGTGTTTGATAGTTGCTTTTCCTAATTACACTTATTTTATATAATTTAATTATACTAAATTTTATAATCTCAATAAATGGGTTTAATATAACCTGGATGCAAAGGACTGATGTGAGTAGATACACCTGAATCTCTCAATAACACATATATAGCTGATCATATATACACAAAAAAGATCATTTCCATATCTTTTTATTGAATCAATATATATGTATATATAGAGAGATAGATGTGTATAAATCTATGCATGTACTGTGTAAAATGTCAAGAAGCAAAATAGCTTAAGGGGTTTCTATTATACATTAATCAGCAAACCTGCACTTTAGACATATTGATTTTTATCACAAAATTCTTCCTTGATTCCTGACATCTAAAGACAAATATTTTTCCTACACCTTATACAGTCCCTTTTATTTTTCACAACAGTTCATGGCCTACCATATTCTCTTAGAAGCAATCATTTATGATCACTCAAGAAAATCACTTCTGCTTCTAAATGCCATGCTTAGGCTCCGTATGCATTTGTTATGTACATTACATTTCACTATGTTCTCTGTCCTAATTCTAATGTCACTCATCCTTCAACACTTCTTAAAAGTTACAACCTAATTTCCCTTTCATTGTGACCTATACTTATCCATTCACTTATTTGCAACAGTAGATCAGAAATAATGATACATGATAAAACAGGTCATAATGGTGTAATCCAAGATAGGCTGTGTTAGGTTTTGGTTGTTGTGATCAAAATACCTGACAAGAACAAAACTTGGAGCAGGAAAATATTATTCTCCATCATGGCTTCAGAGGTTCAGTCCTTTGTCTAATGACTCCATTGCTCTGGACCCAAGATGAGGCAGCATGTCACAGTGGAAGCCTATGGTGGAGGAGCACTACTCTATTCCTGGAATCCAGGATTATAATGCCCATAATCCAACCATTTTACCTCGGACTCTTCCTGCATTAACACAGGAGTTTTGGGAGGACACTTATATTCAAACCACAGCATGTCTTAAAAGACACTGGGGCTTTACTCTTCCTCACTTCCTGGTACAACTCATCCTAGAGGAATTCAGTTGCCATGTCAAAAAACACTTATCATGGAGGGCTGCATGGCAAGGGACTGAGGTCACCTTCCAACAGCGGTGTCACTGAGTCATCTCAGAAGCTGAGCTTATAGCCTCAAGAGAGTTTCAAATTACTGTAGACCTGTTTCAAATTAAGGAGATAGCAGATAACTAGCACACTATCATTAATTATAATTTTAAAATAAAATTATTAATATCACATTAAACTAGATCACAAATCTCATATTTATGCTCATTGCAAGACTAACATATATACACTCGCTCTTCCCGTTTTGACGTCTTTGAGAGAACTGCTATTCATTCAGTTTTAGGAAAATGCTTTTTGATTTAAAAATAAATTGTGTCTTATAGATGCAACTGTTTGTATTAAAGCAAATGTGTCGTCTAGTCAGTCAAATGCAGTATGCCTGCCTCTATCACCCTACTCACAGTATTACCAATGGTAAAAATCTCACAGAAAATGAATTTAATAAATTTGACTGAACCATATATGGATAAAATTTGTTTTCTTTGGTTAAAGAGATAAAAAAAATAGACTTCTACTCAATTATCTAACTATAATTTTGCATTGCCCTCAATTCTTATTTTTTCTTTAGAACCAGCATTTATGCTGTGAGTTAAAGCTATGAAACATTTGTTGTCTATAAACTCTTGACACTAAAATAGACCATAACACCTTTACATTTGTTCCTCTGTACTGATTTGTGTTTATAGTTTAGAATAGACTTTTCATTTCTATGCTTTAATTGCGACTTGAATTACCATAGAGGCTATTACACTCATGTTTCAGATTACCGTATTATTTGTAAAATTGAGTCTGATGATAGCAATGCTTTTCACAATAGTTAGTAAAACTTTTAGTATTTGAAGAAAAGATATGGTTTTCTAGCAACTATCCAAGGACAGAATTTCTTTGTATTGTTACATCACTTAAATAATTTTGTGAAATGTATCATAAAAACCCAACATGAAAATATATTGTATTAGCTAAAACAGTAAATACAAGCAGGCTAATGTTCATATGTATCAATACTTTTTTCAAGAACATTATGCAACTATTTTTCAAAGGTCGAAGGAAGGTAGTATTAACTTGGAAAGTCAAACATGGATATTATAATATCTGAAGGAAAATTTTGAAATATTAGGAAAAGGTAGTACTTTTATGTGTGGTGGAAATTTTTTTTCTGTTGCTTTTAATTAATATATTTTTTCTGGACTATTAACACATTTGTATAAATTTATATATCTTAACACTATTTTTCTCATTTTTATGATATACAAAAATCATCACATTTCCCCAGCATATCATGTTTAAAATTTTTCTCATGACATTTCCTTTTTTATATGAAAAATATTATCTTACCTATTAACTTTGCCAAAATATGATAGTAAAAATGAGAATCTTCTTTACTTTCTACCCCAAGAAGAATGTATATAAAATACTTGATATTTATTCAGCCATGAAATGTGCTTTGGTCACCCCTTCATGAATATTATGACAATTGGGATGAAATTTTAGATACTGTCATTTGGAAAAAATAAAACAACTACTGACTACATAACTAAAAATTATTACTGCTACCCAAATGTATAGTATGATTACTTGATGACTCCTGATGCATAGGACTTTTTTTTACTAGACTCTTTTTGATGGTGAATTAATATTGAATGATGATTTTTTTTCTTGTGACACTATTTGTCCATAACTAATGTTTTATACATAATCAGATTTTGTTTATGGAGTTTCATGTAGTTGTTGTTTGCATTTGTATACAAAAGTAAAGTGGCCTAGCAGTTTAACTTTCCAACACTATTTATATATATATTACATTGGAAAGTTAAACTGCTATGCCACTTTACTTTTATATACATAAAACCTTCCTTTTATATATATAAATGCATATATTATATATATTACACTATTTATATATAAAATATTATAAATACATAGTTATTCATAATATATGTATAAATGTATATTAAGATATAATTATATATATTTATCCCATCACTATTTATGTATATAATATATATTAACATAATATATATTGTATATGTGAATTATATATATAATTTTAAACAAGGGATTAGGTAAGTTCTTTTCCAATTATCTCAAATTTCTTACAATCTATAATATGCTATGTTTTTCTTGACTTTTTCAAAAAAATGTGAAAACTGTCCAAAATTCTACTTATTTATGATTATTAAGTTTCTTTTAGAGCAGCTAGTATAGTCAGTAAATTTTCTATTATTTTTTGTTTGAAAAATTGTAAATTTCAGAGTTTAGTAATTTTTGTTCTGTAATGGAGTCACATTTAGTTAACTGGTCTTTCTAGCTTTATATCTGAGACAAGTTGTAAACAATAATCTGGCTCTAAAAATTGTAATACTATTAATATTAATAATAGCAATAAATAGATGGAGCATTGGATTGAATATTGGGCTACAGTTTGCCAACTCCTGCTAGACCTTTCAAACTACTATTAGTGCTCTTTCATCTCCAGGCTCTCTTTCTTTTATCTAGATTTGACTATGTATCTTCCCTAATTTTTGTAATCAAGCTTCAAAGAGATTTTTCTAGGTTAATCATCTTTTAACAAGATTAACATTTGGTTTGATGATAGTCCTAATTAATGTTCTCAACCTTGTAATTTTTAGAATTTTTTAAATTATTATTTTTATTTTTATTGCTAGATTTTAAGATTCAAACATACACATTTAATATTAGATACTCTTTTTAACTTTTTAATTAGTGCATAAGAAAGTAGATTTCAATGGCATGCATTTTTACCCACATAGACAATAATTTGATCAACTTAATTTTCTAATACTCTCCTGTCCTCCTCTCCTCCCTCCCGCTGACCCCCTTCATCTCTTCTCATGGTCCTCTTCCAGTTTCTTTTCAGTATCTCCCTAGTTCCTTTGCTCTAGTTTTTTTCACTCAATAACTGCAACATAAAAACTGAACATGGTATTTCCATAAGGACAAAAAAGAGATGAGTTTCAACATTTATGGTAGCAGTTTCCCCCTTTTCAGTTTTTCATAGTCCAACATTGCACTGACGCTTCCTCAGTTCTGTGCCACTGTGGACAGTGTTAAAGCTCTGTAAGTTGGCTCTATGCTTATTTTAAAAAGTGATTGAAATTTACTGTCATCTAGGGTCAGGTCTTCTCTAATTAGGCAGGAACATCTGGCCTCCCTCAAGGGCCTATGTTAAATGGTTTATTATTAATTTTGTATGTTAATGATTTGGAACCCTTTAATTTTATGAAGTCAGCAGGGTTATTATTTTTACCAATGGCTCACATTACATGAATAAGGAGCCTATGAATTAAGCTTTTTAATAGAACATTGATGTGATACAAATCTAATTTGAAGTTGGTGATCAAAGTTTCAAAAATAAAATCAATTATTATTTAAATCAGTAGATAATATTATTTTTAAATCATATTTAAATTGATGAATTATATAAATCAAAAATCAGTGAAAGAATAGTTATTTTATAAAAAAATTGGAGATTCTACTTAAGAAGAAATTTTTTAAAAACATATTCTAGAACAATAAATTTGTCTATTTAGATTTTCATAAACATTTAATATTGCTTGTACAGCTGCACTGATAAAAGTTTGCAAACCGTTGTCCTAGGAATCGTTATCAATGGCAAATTGTAGATTGGAATATTTGTTCTTAGATACTCTTTGAGGATATTTTTATATCCATCAACAATATTTTATTAGACATTTGAAGATAAACTTGAGAATATGTTCTCTAAGGTTATTATTTACCTAAATATGTGTATATAATGCTGCCTTATGTTGTTAGAACCAAGATTCATTTCAGTTTAATAAACTCTTTAACACTGCCTCCTATGAATCACACATTCCCAATGTTAATTTACTTGAACTCATTTTTCTGAGTTTTCTTACAGATAGTTCCTGTTAGGTGCAATTTATTACTTGCCAAATCTTCGAGTCACCTTAAGATCAAGACCATAGATATTTCACATGCTCTGTGCTGGATCTGGCACAATTTTACATTTTCAGGCTGTCCTTTTTCTTGTCCTTTGACTCTTCTCTAATTTGTATATAGCCAATGTGCTTTCATGATTCAGAGGCTGCCAAGGAGAAATTAAATATTTTTCATCTGAAACTTATTATTTCAGTGGTTTTTGTTACTGAAATTTTTCTTGATAGAAATTTTTACATTATTTAGCAACTCTTTTCGTAGGGTAGATGCATTCAATAAAGTGTATGGAAATAAAGTAAAAGCAATGATATACATCCTTGTCATTATAACATGTTATATATCAGAGATACTGCCAACTCTTACTCATTTTCAACCTTAAATTAAATCTGAAACCTGGCACATTATGTCTTAAATACCTCATTCTCAAAATCTCAGTACATAACCTAGCCCATTACATAAATATAGGTATCCATCTGGTATGTGATATTTTTAAACATTTAGCCTCAATATGCACACTTTATTGTTTCTTTTTCAAAATATTATGATAAAATTCATGATATCCTCATACCAAGAGTGTAATAAAATTAAGTTTCCAGAACTATCTACCCAAATATTGTATGAGAGGAATCTAAATGGTTATATTCCTTATTTTTTATGTGTGTGATTAAAATAAATTAAATACACATGAGTGAAATGTAATTTTTCAGCAAGCCTGAAGATAATTAAAATTAGGTTTTGGTGGGTGTCCACATTAGCTTTTATTTTTAGAAGCACAGCAAGGAATACATTCCTTACAGAAAGGTCTATGGTAAAAGAACCGCTGAGGCAAAAGCTGGTTTAAATGTTCTGAGCAAGTGTAATGCCAGGGAAGCTGGTGTGGAGAAAGAGAGAAATGGCACCAAGAAGAGCGAGAACACCAGAAGGTGCATTACCAAACTGGCCACAGTTTCAAAAACAAAACCTACTTCTCTGCCTTGGGGACTTCTGGAGATGATTCTTGTTCAACTGTCACTTCATGAATCTCCCTTTTGAATGTGGGAGAATTGGAACAAACTGTGGAATACTTACTTATTGATCCTCCCTCTCACTGCTTACAACTGGCCACATCAGCATTATCACCTCAGGAATTTAGACTTGTGGTTGCTGGACTCTCCAAGCCACTGCAAGAGGAAGAAGCCAGAAATTTAACCAGCTCATCTGGAAGGTCTGTAGACACAAAGGACTGCCATGGTCAGTCATCAGTACACAGTGCCTTCATTATTAGCTTAGGAGTCATAAATTATCACAAAACTTACTGATTTAACAAATATTTATTTCAGCTTCTGGGGAGGGATAACCCACTTGTTGCCTGAGGTCGTTCCGTTTTTTTTTTTTTCCTTCTTTTTAGATATACATGACAGTGGGGTGTATTTTGATATGCATACATGTGGTGCAACCCTTTACAATTTTGATCCCATTCTGTGGTTGAACATGATGTAGAGTTACACTGGTCATGTATTCATATATGAGTATAGGAAAGCTATGTTTGATTCGTGATTCATTCTACTGTCTTTCCTATTCCCATCCCCCTTTCCTTCCCTTCATTTCCCTTTGTCTAATCCAATAAATTTCTGTACCCGTCTCCATTCTCTCTCATTATGGGTTAGTATCCACATATCAGAGAGAACATTCGACTTTTGGTTTTTAGGGACAGGCTTATTTCACTTAGCATGGTGTTCTCCAGTTCCATCTGATACCATTTTTAAGGCAACATTTGAATTGACATATTTGCATTCATTAAACACAAGTATTGTTTCTCTTTATTTTCTTTCTCACTCAAGAGATGAGTCAATTAGAAATAAGTAAAAGTGTAAAGAGAGATATATAAAAATATCATTGCTACTGAAAATATGAATACCATATGTGATAGCAGTGTCACTTGTGCTTCTGTCTATTGTGTTCCATGTTTCTCTAGAAAAAGGCAATCTTGATGATCTAGTCACCAGCAGTTCTGTAAAGTTATAAACTAATATTCACAAGTATGCTCATAGCTGAAAGACATTAAAGAAACAGGATATCCTCAACTAAGACAGACCTAGTCAGAAAAGTAAGAAACACATATGCAGTACAGTTTTTTATTCCTTCCAAGCTCAGCAATTAGCTGGGCCAATAGTTGGTGGGATGATGGAGAGCTATCAGCTAAAGGCTACAGCAGCACCAGAAAGAAATTCTAAGACAAGGTAAAGCAAAGGTAAAGAATACATTTAAGGGCTGGGGATATAGGTCAGTTGGTAGAGTGCTTGCCTTGTAAGTACAAGGCCCTGGGTTCAATCCCTAGCACCGCAAGAAAAAAAAAAAAGAATACATTTAACTGTCACCATAAACATGGTTAATAAACAACTATGAGTACTGGGAAAACTATTATATAGTAGCTACTGATTTTGAGGAAATAAGAATACTATCTAAATGAAAGGCTCATGAGCATTAAAATTCTTTTGGAAAAATCTCAGGGGAAAGGACAAATGATATCATTATTGACATGTTCTGTGCACTATTTATTTTGCTTTTTTGAACTGTTGGCTTCTATGAATTAATTAAACTTTCAGAATTGGGAGAAAAAGATTTGTGCTTAGCAATGCAAAGGGAGTGTGTGCAACAAATTAATTTTACATGGTTTACCACATCTTCATGAAGATGGGTAGTTAACAATAATTTCAAATAAAGACAGAGCAGTCAGGTAAAAATTTAGAATTCTTTCCATTAAATACAAGTGCTCATAGTCAATTATGAAATATGAAATATGAGTCCCCAAAACCTTTCAAAATATTAAATCAATACAATGTTGTTTTTTCTGCATAAATGTAACCACCTGGTGGCACTGTTGATTAAATTTGAAAATGTTTAAATTTTTGATAAGTGCTTTTAAAGGGGATTATCTATATTAAAATTGCAAAATATATGTGATTTCTATTGCTTTAACTTTACTTGATATACAAATGTTTGATGACTATAGCTAGAGAGACATTGAAAATAATTTACAATGTTAGAAAAGTCTATTTATTCATGTCTGAGATATTTAAGGATGTATAACTATATGGGTTAATATTGGAAAGTAAAGGGATATATTTATAAAGATAAACATTATATATTTATGATTTCTTTAAGAGGTAAAAGCATTACTAATAAAATTTATTCATAAAAAATTAAGACAAAGAACTTGTGTCATTTTCACAGGTATTCATTTTCATGATTCAATTCAGGTAATTTGACAAGAATACTATTACTCTGTGAGCTGGAAATACCTGCATCTCAAACACAATTTTACATATAATTCATTCATCCAAAATTTTTGTGACTTGTTCATATGCTTACTGAGAATTTGGAGGATGATGATGAACTACAGTAGCTATTAATCTTATTTTTAAAATTATGGAAACTGAAAAATATGAAATTTTGTGCAGGATGCACTTATAAACATTAAACATTTTTCAATGAAATTTTTTGAAAGCAGAAAGGGATAGGATGTCACTCTACTGAGACGGTTTCAAATTTCTTTGAGAGATAAAGAGGAAACATTATCTTAAAATAGGGAGTGAAAATGGTAAACATTGTTTCAAGTAACTGAGATCTTAGCCATTAAGAATTCTTATGTTAAAACCAAAACATAATAGTGGTTTGTATTATCACATAGCAACACATTTCTAACTTCGTGACTAAAATTTTCAGGTTATTTTGTTCCATCAGCCCAGATGAAGAGCACCTATAAAAACTTAAATGTAGCTGGGTGTGATGGCACATGCTTTGTAATTCCATTGACTCCAGAGGCTGAGGCAGGAGGATTTCAAGTTGGAGGCCAGCCTCTGCAACTTAGCAAAGCCCTAAGCAACTTAGCAAGACCCGCTCAAAATAAAAATAAAAAGGGGATGTGACTCAGCTGTGAGGTGCATCTGGGTTCAATCTCCAGTACCAAAACAAAATAGAACAAAACAAAAACATAAATGTAGTATAGGATTATAATATAATGTTGTTATTATGTAATGATAATAATGAAAATATAATCATATTGTAATAACTAATACAATAATATGCAAACCCTACATTAGGATTTCCAACCTATTTTAACGGTACCATGTCAAGTTCATTAAAATATTTGCACAAATGAAATCTTGGGATTTATTGGGTTAACTATTTGTGTATGGTCAATTTAAATTAAACATTCCTTATACTCATGCTAATAGAATTGGTAAAACTCACAAAGTTATTATCATTTAAATATTTTGAAGATTAATTTTTGAAATATACAATGATATTTTCAAAGAGTTCATCCATTTATATGTTAATGAGTATGAATATCTTGATAAATTATAATCTTTTAGCTCATACATTTTAATAATAATAAAGGAAATCTTCGTTGAGATATTTTATGATTGAAAATGATATTAAATGTTTTGAGAAGAATTATAGCAATGAAAATATATCACTTTACCTGCTAACACCATGGAATTTTTTCACATGTACTCATATAGATCTACCACAGATAGATAAATTCAAAATGATGTATGTAGATTATATTTGCCTGGGCTTTGGGTTCTGAAAATATTCTGAAGATCTAGAAGAGGTAGAAAAGCTTATAACATGAATATTTATTCCATACAAATGTTTACAGCTAAGTGCTAAAGCAATATGAATAAATTTAAGAAAAACCTGAATCATAGTTAAATTTCAAAATCACTTCCCTTCCCCACAGACAAAAATCATTACTAGAAATGTGTGATTATTCTGAACAAATTTCTACTTCTTCCTAAATTCCAGAAGATGCCTATAGTTTTTTTTTTTTTTTTTTTACTTTAAAATAAGACTATCGTTGCAGATTTATTTCACACTTTGTTTTGTAAGGTTGTTCACTGAGCCACAAAATTTTAGATATTCATTTTATTTTAACAACTGACATGTAATTGTTCTTGTCTTTATTGGTAGGAAAAAAAAAAAAAACTTGAGCTTACCTATCATGTGGAAAACCCTGTGTTCAATCCCCAGCACCTTGAAAAAGATAACAATAATAATAATAATGAACTGTGGTCTGAGAAGTTCAATTAGAGACACAAGGATTACAGAAATCAAAAACTAAAATGAATGCATGGAAAGATGTAAACACAGTTTTTGCCGAGTCCTCCGTCTTCCCTATTTCTAGACACTTGGGGAGTAGTAACTATTTGTTAATATAGAAAAATTACTGCTAATATAAATTCATTGATATAGTAAATTGAATTCTACACAAAATGAAGAAAACAGTGAGGAAATAAAAAATGGCTGACAAATTTTTCCATTATTAATAGTATTTTAGAAAGTTCTGGTAAAAATAAATTCAGAGTTGTTCTTTGAGATTATTAGTAAGGGTTCTCCAGAGAAACAGAATGAATAAAATTATAATGTAATGTAATGTAATATAATATAATATAATATAATATAATATAGCATAATATAGTGCATAATAATGGCTTATGTGATTATGGAGGTTAAGAAGGTCCATCATTTGCCATCTTCAAGCTAGAGACCCAAAAACTTAGTTGTATAGTTCAAAGGCCTGAGAACCAGAGAGTCAATGGTGCAGATTCTCCTCCAAGTTCAAAGGTTGAGAACCAGGTTCACCAGTCCAGAAAAACCTGTGCAGCTCAATCAGTGCAAAACAAAAAGAATTGACCCTTTCTCTACCTTTCTGTTCTGTTCAGGCGCTCAGTGGATTGGAGGATGCCTGCCCCACCCTGGGGAGGGCCAAGACTACTGCTCACCAATTGAAATGCTGATCTCTTCTAGAAGCAGCTTCAGAGACACACCCAGAAATAACATTTAAAAAAAAAATCTTGGCACCGTTGGTTTACTCAACACTGAAAATTGTCAGCAACTTACCTCTGTGAAAGAAATAGATGCCTTCTCAAACTGAGGCCAAGAAACAAGATAGTATAAACGTGTTCTAGAAGATAAATGCTTAAGTCTGACAGCCCTACATTGACTACATTGTCAATAGTATGTTATATTGCACAAGGTGCACACAATCCAGGTGAAAAGGAAAGAAAGTTACATCATACTTAACTAATTATTTTTTACTGGTGATTTTTTAAGTAATGATTTTGATACTTTGCAAAACAATTTTAAGTAAGCACTTGTATTATCTGTTGATTATAAATTATATTCTAGAGATTTGTTAGCTCACTGAAAGGACTAATACAAACTTATTTGTATCTGTTCCTGCTTCTTATTCTCCATTTCTCAGATTCATAGGGAGGAAACAGAGACAGCCATGACAGTCCTCTGCTTTATAAACTTTAACACACAAACAAATGAACCATAATCCTATCTACCTACTCCTTTTGTTTATCCTGCCTGCCTCACACATAAGTCTTCCTGCAGTTACCCTTCCTATGGATAACTGCAAGCCATTTAAATTAGTGCTTTTTCCTGTGCACTTAACAATATTTTTCTACTTCCAAGCTTTTAGCTTTCAGTAGCTCCATACTAAAATGCCACATGCTTCCTTTGTGTCTAATGGAATCAATGATTAAAGGGATAATAACTGATTTTAAATCTTATGTGATTCTGGAAAGCAACACTTTTTACTATAGCTAATGAGAATATGATGCTTAAAATGAATAGAAACCTCTACCAACTTTCTTTTTTTGCAATGAAATCTAAGTTTTATAAATTATCTACTATTCATATTTTCTTGACCAATTTTACCAAAGTTAGAAGGAAAAGAATGTAATCTCACTTAGAAAAATAATCCAAAACACAGAAATACAGCACACTAAGCTTTTCACTCTTTCACAACCACTATGCTAACTATGCTGCAAATTTGCCAAAATACTTTTATTAACTGCAATTTTTTCAAAATTTAATTTTTGTTGCATATAAGCATATGGTTAAGTAACTATTTCTCAGTGACCTCATAATGAACTATCAATAAATATGTACTGCATAATAGCGAATGAATACAAATTTCTTTACATGCATTTATTTGATCTCGTCCTAGTTCTTGAATATATTGATTTAATTAACAAAGTATTTCATGATCACTCTGTTATAATCACTGTTTCAGGTGCTGAAGAAATAGTAATGGTTTTGCCTTAACAGGAGACAGAAGTATGTAAGTTTTGGATCATATATTCCAGTAGTAATATTTGAAATACTATAAACATTATTATCTTCGTAATGCTAAAATTTTACTGTTTTTCAAAATTTAAAATATGCTTACCTTGAGTCAAGAAAATAACATAACTTACATAGCTGTTAAATGTTAACCCAAAATCAAACTCACTGCATGTGGTACTTAGATTCATGAAATCTTCCATTTTTCAAGATGTTTTATCTTTTAAGTTAGTGTTCAGGCAGAAGAAGGCTGTGGTTTTATGAATATGAATCCCCTCCAGCAACGCAGACTCAGGAGACTTCCCCATTGGCGAGCACTGCAGCTGTGACTTTATTAAATTAAACATAGCTCATGGCAATTAGCCATGGAAGTTTCCTTTGGGCCACCCCTCTGATTGCAGAGAAACATGACAGAAACAGCTTGCATTCTACCAGTGGAACTTCAACTTAATTTTCTGCCCTTCAGGGTCTGCCTGCTATCTTCATAGTTCCAAGGTCTGTGCTCTTTTCAAGACTTTCATTAACACGACTTCTTAGTACTTTTTCAACTTTATATGGTCAAAAATGTCCATTAACTAAAGTTTGCAAATTGATATAATTTCATCATCATTTTTATTATTTCCCATTGTTTAATTTGAAATGGCCACTTGCACATAAATATACATGAAAACTATAAATAATGATAATATCATAATACTGTATATTTCAAAAAGCTAGAAGAAAGAATTTTGAATGTTTTCACCAAAAGGAAATGGAAACTATTTCAGGAGAAATGTGTAACTTTATTTGAATATTACAAATTATATCTATGTATGTGAACAACTCATGGTGTCCCATAAATATGTATAATTTTTGTATTTGTACATGATTAAAAGTAATATTAAAAAATTAAATCTAAGACATATGGTATACCTTTTAAAGAAAGCTGTACTATAATATTTAGTAATACATTTATCACCTTTTCTTTCCTATTTTACACTAGGTCAAAACATTATTTTCTCCTTTTTTATATTTTTCATCCTAACATCCATAAAATACTTCTATTAGGTTTTGGTAATGCTCATCATAGGTTTCATAGGTGCTACTAAAAGTGACAAAAGTTCTCTATTCTACATACACACGGATTTTTTTTCCTTCCATCCTCTATTCATTTGTACCTTTTCCTGGAATAGCTTAGTCAAGATGTCCACATGGTGAAACTTATTACTATTTGTAGTTCCAATATTCTTCCTTAGTAAGGCACTTCCATGCCACAAGTATATTTTATGCTCACCACAAGTAACTGCAGCTTATTACTTATGTTAATTTTTAATGGTACTTATCATTCAGGGGAACTATAATTCATTGACCATTGTGATCTGTTTCCCACTGAACATAAACTGATTTGAACAAATTCTTGTTTACTCACCTTTATTTATTTGTTTTGTTTAAATAGTCAAGTACATTAATCAAGTTCAGTAAAACTAAATATAAACTGAATGTGAACAAACCCAGAAAGGAGAACCTGGCATACAGTTGATTATGTTTTAATATTAATTAAATACCAATATGGAAATGATTTTAGATATGCTAAAATAGCTACTGAGAAATTACACATTTCTTCAACTTTTGTACTTTTTGTTAATATGAAAATAGTTCTACGTTGCTGATACCATCAGACTGAATAGTTCTCTTTTTTTGTGATATGTAGATTCCCAGGTTCTTTTGTGGCCATGAGCTTAGAAGATCAAGAATATTGGGAGTTATTTGGTGATGTTAGAAGAAAGCACTGGTACTCAGGTAGCCTATAAAAAGCCAATACTTTTCTGTGTAATATCTGGCCTTTTCCATATGATATATGCATGAAAATCAGAAGAAGATTAGGGACCCTCTCCTTCTTAGTCATCAGAATCTCATCTGGTGCTCAGGGTGTGATGATCAGAATAGCATTCTATCCACTATCAAAAAAGTGCTGGGGTTCTTTTCTTTTCCCCCCTTTTGTTGCTTTTCATTTGGTATATATGTGTAAGTTTGCATTTAAAAATTATGACATTTGCTGGTAAAGGGATGGAGTTGGAGAATATCATGCTAAGTGAAATAAGTCAAACCCCAAAATCCAAAGGCTGAATGTTTTCTCTAATATTCAGATGCTAATTCACAATAATGGGGAGGTACTAGGAAAGAATAGAGTTACTTTAGAGTAGGTAGAAGGGGGTGAAGGGAGGGGAAGGGGCATGGGAATGGGAAGGATAATAGAATGCAACAAACATTATCACCTCATATATATATGATTGCATGAACAATGTGATCCTACAATATGTACAATCAGAAAAATGAGAAATTATACTTCCTTTTTTATACGATTTATCAAAATGCATAAATGCATTCTACTGTCATGTATAACTAACTAGAACAAATAAAAAATAAAAAACAGATTTTTATTTTAGATCAGTTTTGTTTTTATAGAAAAATTATAACAATTGTAAAGTTTCCAAATGCATTATATTCTTCAATATTCTCTAATATTAATATATCATATTAATATAATTGTTACAAGTAATGAACTAATGGTGATCAATTATTAAGTTAATCCATAGCATATTAGATTTTCTACTTTCTACTTAATGTCCTTTTTGTTCTCCAGGATTATATCTGAGATAGAACATTGCATTTAGTTGTCATAACTCCTTAGGACACTTTTTGTTGTAAGTTTCTCAGATTTTTCTTGACTTGATGACCTTGACAGCTTTGAAAAGTACTTGCCAGGTATTGTGTAGAATCTTCTGTAAGGGGGATTTGCCTGATGTTTTTCTCATGAGTAGATGGAGGTTATAGGTTTGGGAGAGGAAATGAAAGTTGTGAAACTTTCCATCACATCATACCAAAGGTACCTATGAGCACTATGGCGTTACCTGTATTTAATATATTTGAATATATTTTTAATCAACTGGCTGTGTCAGATTTGCCAGTTATTGCTTTTATTATTATTATTATTATTATTATTATTATTATTATTACTACTACTACTACTTCATGTCACCATAAGATGCTTCAAGCTCATGTTATATTTTTTGACATTATTATTGGAAAATATATTATAAACTAAGATTTTTACTTCATTGTACTTGTTGTTTCTGAAATGTAGTGCTTGAAGCCCATGTTAGTAGGCAAAAAAGCAGACAAAAAAAATATAAGCTCATATCCTAGCACATATCCATAAATAAATGTATGGATGATCATGTGTATCTTTAATAAATAGGAGCTCACAGTGATAACTCTAATTCTAATCCATTACAATGTAGGTCATTCTAGTCTCCTCTACTTGGTGATCTATAAACTTCCACTCTAACTTTGGAGTCTTTCAGTGACCATCCTCTGCTTAATTGTACAATTCCAGTATGCTTGTTTTTCAGAGTATTGGATTTTTAACCTGTACCTCTATGACATGAGATTTTCCAAATATCTTATTTGATAATTGTTAACATTCTACAACTTTCTCCATCAAATCAATTAAAAGAAAACCTGCTTTTTTATAATTAAGGTGAATTGACCACTCATGCAAGAATGTTGTTTATTTATCCTCTATGCAAATTTGTGTAATTTGATTGGTATATTTAAATCACTCACATCTAAGTGATTGTTAAAATATTTGAATCATCTACCTTGCTACAATTGTTTTCAACTTGCTGCATTTGTTCTCCCCATTTTTTCCTTATCTGGTTTTGATTGATCATTGAACCTGCTTTCATTTCATAACCATGATGACATATCAGTAATAGGAAGCTAGATTGATAGATCTTTATATGGTAGCACCCCTTATTCAGTTTTTCTCTACACAGTTTCAATTACCTGATGTCAACCATGGTCTGAAAATATTTAATGGAAAATTCTGTAAATAAATAAATCATAAGTTTTAAGTTGCACGCCACTTTGAGTAGTGTGATCGAATTTTGCCCCATCCACTCCATCCCACTTAGGACCTGAATGAACCCTTTCTCAATCATATCCACACTGTATCAGCTGCCTACCCTTTAGTCCTTTAATAGCTGTTTCAGTTATCAGATCAACTGTCATATCACAATGCTTATATTCAAATAACCTTTATCTTAATAAAGTCCCCAAAGCAAGAATGATCCTGATAATCTAATTACAGGATAGTATTATAATTGCTTATTTTATTTTTAGATATTGTTATTATTCACTTGTGCTTAATTTATAAATTAAAGTTTATCATACATATAGAAAAGCCATTATACAACATAGTGGTTGGTATTTACAAGATTTGGTATTACCTGTGGTTTCAAGCATCCATTGGGGATCTTGGAATGTATCCTTCATGGATAAGAAGGAGTATAGCATTTTAGCTTTTATGCTAATCTAGGTATAATTTAGACTATGTTAAAATTTACTATTGCTGTAGATGACAGAGATTCATATTTCTCCAATGTTCTTTTTGTTTCCTCGTGGAAACTGTAATTCTCTAAGTATTAATTAAAGATTTTGTCTTCCAGCACATTCAGCAAAAACTCCTTTTATTAGACTGAAGTCCTGTAAGTGTGGTAGTAAATTGTACAGGAGGGGAAAATGATACAATCTTCTAAGTAAATCTCTGTATTTTAATGACATTTCAAATATTTCTTGGTGGTTTGAAGTTGTTGGTGTTTTTAAGATAAATAATAGAATATCTAAAGGGACTAGAGTAGAAGTCCCCTTTCCAAGGCAAGACAAGGCTCTGATTTGATCTTCTCCTCTGAATCTGAGGTGTTGTTATGAAAAATCCTTTGGAGCATTTCACAGTAGATGTTCTTTTCCTCCCTGCGCAAGCAAAAGGGAATCTTTCTTGGCTTTTCCTGGTGAAGGTCTGATGGGGTTCCTGAAACTAAAGCCCATGAAAGTGTGAGAGCTCTTAACTTTGAGGATCCATGGAACTTTGCCCTGTTATGTTAGTCCATATTTCATCTCCAGAAATTTTCCAAAGTTACCATCTCATTGTTTCTACCAGTAGAGTGTTCGCATCTTCAATTTGAGTTAAGCAAATTTTAAGTTTGACATTCTGGGTTCATCTCTCTCTGCAGTCTTCATGTTGGTGATTTGTCCTGTGACCTCAGTTCTCTGAAGGGTACAAAAGGTTTTCCTTTCATTTAGGGTACAAAATTTTCCTCTTATTTAGTTTTTTTTTTTTTTTTTTTTTCCTGGCAAGGACAGGAATGATGACTTCTAAATTTTTTACACGTTGAAACTAAAGTCATAAATCTACAGTTCACATTTGATATCACCCTAGTGTTTCTGTATCATTCTCTTTGACATTAATAATACTTAAGTATATAGTGATAATTGTTTAAGTTCTAAAATAAGTCAAGTGATTTCCTGGTGATTGAGATTAATTTAGTCACAAGGAATGCAAAAGAGGGTTTCTCTTCTGAAAGGCACACGATTATATCTGAAGACATAACTTAACATGTAAATTGATGCTTACACAGCCCCCATTACAGTGGAGAGGTCATGAAGTGCAAGTTCCAACATAACTAAACACAGCAAATTTATGAATCAATTAAAAAGAATGGAAGGAAGTGCTGCTAAGATATACATGCCCATTTAAATAATAGTCATAGAAGTGTGCATATGCTTCTAGTTGAATTAGGCATATGATTAGGTGATTATTATGTTGATTTGATTTGCTCAATTTGTGTCCTGAAAGACAAGACACAATAAAGACATAAAGGAAAATTCTACTTTTATAGTGCTAATATGCCATCAAAAATTCAGCTAAGAGGGGTCAAAAATTCAGTTTTTACATTGGTAGAAGCATATGAGATGTCTGAAGAAATAAAACTATAAAAATTCATATTACAAATGCTTGATATAGAAGTCAGTAGATTTCTCCAAGATCAAATTAAAATTGCCAAATTCACTTTCTACAGAACATATATATATACACACCAGGGATTGAACCACGTGGCATTTAACCACTGAGCTACATCCCCAGCAACACCCTCCCTTTCTGAATATTTTATTTTGAGACAGGGCTTGCTAAATTGTTAAGTGCCCACTAAGTTGCTAAGGCTGGCTTTGAACTTACAATCCTCTTGCATCAGCTTCCAGAGCTGCTGGAATTACAGGTACTCACCATGGTGCTCAGTAAAATGAATGATTTTTAAGACTATGTTTATTTTTTTGGCCTAAAGAGTCTGGTTTCAATATAATGTGTTAGTTACAAAGAAAATTAACTAATTAATTTAGTTTAAATCAATAACAGATGCTGTCTGTCTCTAGTTATTATTCATGCACACAGTATTTTAACAAATATTTTATTACCAGTATCTTTAGAAGAACAAAAAAACAAGGGCCCATCTTCTGTAAGTGTGGCTGATAAATGAATATGTATTTAGTAGTATAGAGAGGCATTGGAATTTTTTTAAAAGGTAAGGCATTTTATGCTGTATATGGCAAAGCTTCAAGAGGGTTGCTCAAACTTCTGCTTTAAATGAATAAGAAAATGGGAAAAATCAGGAAAGAGTTCATTGGAAACTGTGGAAACAGATGAAACAGTAAGACGACCTTGTCTATTGTACAAACAATCACAACTCAGCAGACTTAAGTGCCTAATTTTTGTATTAAAGAACATTAGCCTGCAACAAATTCTACCTGAAGGCAGAAAGAAAGCTGTATTTTCTCCAACATCATCTGTGGAACTGACTGCCGGACATTAGTTGGATATGTTGGACTTGGTCCAGGCCCCATGGAAGAACTCAGATCAGCAAATGTAGGCTTGAGATCTAGCTCTAGTGCCGATCAAGGAATCTTGATGTTTGGTCATTCTTTGAGGCCTAAGTATAGTCAAGAAATCTTGAAAAACTAGATTTAGTTTCACCAGGGGTTGTAGATTAGAGGACATGAGTACACAATCTGGCCAAATGCTTGGTATGTAATAGGTAAGATATAATCCCGATGCCACCTGATGGTATGGATGAAATTAATAGTGTTTTAACCAGTGTGGTAGATATAGGATCTAGAATGGCTGATAGCAGCTACAGATGTACTCAAGAGTAAAGATAGTGGAAAGCAATAACTGAAAACCCTGAAGATAAACATGAGTTTTGGAGGTACAAAGAAAATCCAATGTTATATTAGGTTTCTTAATATTATAGCACACAATATAAGAAAATCTAAGTAAATTACTGCGTAATCTGTCCAGTTTAAAACAATGTCATTGAATATTTTCATCATAAAAGCATCCAGACATGTAATTAATAGATTTACATTTCAACAAAATCTTGATCTACAAATTTTATATTATTGCAACACAATGCTTTCAATTCAGAAATGCCATGCACTCCAAAACAATGTTTATAATAAAATAATATCAATAATCATACCCTTATGAATTTAGAAATATATAAAATATTATTGATTAATTTTTACTTTTATTTTTTTGAATGGTTGGGGACTGAACCCAGGGCCTTGCACATATTTGGCAAGCATTCTGCTACTGAGCTTCATCCTTTGCCTTCATATTGTTTATTGAATAGTAAGAAACAGATAAAAATAAAAATGTGTGTGACTCTGCCTCTACTGGGTCATGATACAGCAGTTTGTATTTCCTCTAACATGTACACTTAGAAAACAGTGTGATATAAAAGTTTAGTTATTTTTAAAAATCCCACAAAATGTCACATTTAAATTGGTTCATGATTTATCTCTTGGTTCCAACTAGGTAATTTCAAATTCCTATTGCATAGGCACACTGAAAATTACATCAAGAGCAATGATGGACTACCAACTTCCCTAATTCATTTGAGGACTTGAGTATGATATTTTTTGTTTTGGAATGCTGGGAATTGAACCCACAGGTACTTTACCATTGAACTACATTTGTGGCCCTTTCAAACTTTTATTTTGAGACAGGGTCTCACTAAGTTGCCAAGGCTGGCCTTGAGCTTGAAATTCTGCTTTCTCTTCCCAAGATACTAGGATTAGAACATGTGTCCTCACACCCTGCTTGAATGTGATTTGTGACATCATACATTTATAGAGTGATGGATAAAGCATTTTTTTAAATAGAGAAGAAATGTGCATTCTTTGTTAAATGTTCAAATCCTACATGACATAATCTATTTTAATTTCAATAGTAAAATTAGAAAGTCCACTTTTGTTAATACATCTTCCAATGGCTGAGCAGTTTCTGCTCTGTGTGGAACACATATTAGCTTCTGACGCCAATTATTAAAGTCTAATAATATATCTGATTGCATTTAATTATTCAGAATCTCTGTAGCATGTAATAAGATATGGTATAATTAGAAACACAGAAATGCCCAAGAAACCATTTATAGAATCTCAATAGCAATTATAATACCCTTTAGACTTTTCCACATTCTGAGGAAGGATTTTCTAATCATTTACTGATTGTCATACAGGATAGATGAATTTTTTTTTCACTTTTGTAAAATCAATATATAAAGGAATAACCACCTTTACAAAAATGTTTACTGCTGCTTAATAAATTGTATTCACCAGAATTCATCATAAACTTTATAATGCTACTTAGTCTAAACACAACTCACCTCTCTTGCACATAACACTAAACCCTTCAACAAACCTGCACTTGCTAAGGTGACACAGTATCCTTTGCTTCTTTTAATAACAGTCTATTTATAGCACTTGACACAATGTGTCCTTACTGAAAGTGAAACATGAACACGATGTTATGAATGTTGTACTCCATAAAATAAAAGCTAAGCTTATATTTTTAATATTATAGGATAAACAAACTTACATTTTTATGGGTTGGAAGAAAGGTAAGAGTATAAGCTTTATGGTATTGATTCATTATTTTTCTCTTTAGCAGCAAAGTTTTTTCATTGTAAAAAATTAATGCTTCATTTATTCAACACCTGTATCTTATTATGCCTGTTGTAGTACTATAGGTTAGACTAAGATTTTACTTTGTGTTCTTAACTCTAAATAATGTCTTGAACTCACTTCTCTTTGGCATATTCAAACTCCTGCTTTTGATGTTGATTCCCTTGTCTTAACCCTCACAAAAGAATGCATAAAAACAACAAACTCTCCTGTTCTTAAGATTTTTTGTGTTAATTCTCACATATAATCATGCTTTGTGAAAAAAAAAAAAAACAGATTTCTAGACATTAGTCACTTACTTTAAGAAAAAGCTAAAGGAGAATATTTAGAATACAAGAGATGAAAACAATGAATTTATGTCATGATTTTAACTACAAAATTTTATTACTAAATTACTAGGAAGCTTTCTTTTAGGGATAGTATGCCCATTCTACATATGTAAAACTACAAAAAATTGAATATTTTGAGATTCTCATCAACAGAAGCCAGGTCTTCTTGATTAAATCCAGAATTCATTTGCTTTCCCATGTTGCTCCTTGGTAAAAGTGATGAAACTCCCTTCTGGAAAAACAGTTTTAATATTAAAATCAAACACATCTAATAGAAATAGCCACTTAGCACATGATGACATGGGTTCCAAATATTTTGTTATGTTTTAATATTGTATAATAACTGCAATACAGCTCTATGGGAAGCTGGTATTTTGACTTCACATCTGAGAAATCATTGCAAGTAAATAATGTATTTTGGATTTGTTTGACTGATTTGAAAACAGTTGGAAAAACATATTTTGCTAGATCTCCTTTGTTCTGAAAAGACAGACATCTGTGGACTTTTTGAAGTGAAAACAATGGTAGAAAACCTCAGAATATTCAGTCTTGTATTTGGGAACAAGATTTGCTGTATCCCATTTCTTTAAGTATTGGCAGGGGAATGTTTTTACTCAGGTAATTCCTACATGATTTATGACAAATCTAGGAACACTAAGGCATACTTTCCTATTTTTTTTTTTTTTTTGATATTTCGGTGCACTGCACTTACAGACTTTCAAATAAATTTGATTGATATCTGAAAGTGTCAAATGTTACAATAAATTACTTAACAATTGCACACAATATTTCTAGAATTTCAGAGGTATTATTATGGACTCACAGTTGTACTACCACCTATGTAGTTTTTTGATAGAAATCACAAAAGTAGTGAAGATTCATTTTACTTACCATCAGAAAAACCCTCCCAGGAAGCACTTGATGCCACTGAGAGGACTTGCGTCTGCAAGGCAGGAAGAATATAAGGAGAATAAACAGTGATCATTTTTCGCTTTGCTCATTTTGTCCCCCAAATCTTCTCAGTTACACAGCAGCAACAGTGATAGGGTTATTTGCAACTGTTCTGGAGCTTTCAGTATTTGGCTTCTTAAGAACATGAAACACAGTCAGGTGTGGTGGTGCCGGCCTGTCATCCCAGCAACCCAAGGAGCCTGATGCAGGAGGATTTCAAGTTCACAGCCAGCCTCAGCAACCCAGTGAAACCCTAAGTAACTTGGCAAGACCCTGTCTCAAAATAAAGAAATAATAAATAAAAAGGGCTGGGCTTGTGGCTCAGTGGTAAAACTCCTCTGGGTTCAATTTCAGGTAGCAAAAAATTAAATATGCATATTATGCATATATATGTGTATGCATTTTAAAGATGCATATGCAAACCCATTTTGGGAGAGTCAACAAAAGTGCAGATTCATAATTAATGGAACATTCAGTTCATGAACAATACAGAAAAAAATGAATGTTCTTTTTTTTATCTATATTCTCTGTAAAATCAATTTTTACCTTAAAATAATGTTCCTATGAATCTATCACTGAGCCTATATATCTTATGGAAATGAAATGGGACAGATGAAAGCTCTGGTGACTATCTAATGAGTCTTTAATTACTTTTGAGTTCCTTGCTATTATGATCAAATTGTGTTCACAATTTGAATATCATCTTAGATTAATATAAAATAAACCCTATCCCTGCAAACTAAAGAATAATTGAAAATTATATTCTTATAATTGAATCATTGAAATTATATTCTTATATTTTTAAATGTCTATAGGTATGAAAATTATCATATCCTCTAGTTGAAAGTTTGATACTACAATAACCTGTTTTATTCTTCTACTATCACTTTATGCCCCAATAAAGTATGCTGAACTAAATTAAGGTAAAACTATCTCTATATTCTTGAAAATGACATAATTTCATTTTTATGACTGAGTAGAACTCCAATGTGTATATGTACCACATTTTCCTTATTCATTCGTCCATTGTAAGACATTTAGGCTGGTTCCATAGTTTTACTCTCGCAATTGTGGTGCTACATACATGGACATGCATGTATCACAATAGTTTGGTGACTTTAATTCTTTAGAATAAATACCCAAGAATATAGCTGGGTCATCGGTAGATCCACACCTGCTCTCTTGAGTAACCTCTATATTAATTTTCATAGTGGTTGTACTAATTGTACTAATGTACTAATGTACAATACTAATTGTACTAATTACTAATTGTTACAATTGTACTAATGTACAATACCACTAACAGTGTAAAAGTATTGCTTTGCAGGAAAATGGATGGAAACAGAAATTATATTAAGTGAAATAAACCAAACTCTAAAGGTCAAGGGTTGTATGCTTTCTCTCATATGTGCCAGCTAGAGAGGAAAAAGAAAAAGAAACGTGTATGTGGGGTGGAGGGAATAGGGATCTCATGAAAATCAAAGAGAGATTAGTAGAGATAAGGGACCAAGGTGTAGAACGTGGGAAAGGAAGGAGAAAGTGTTGGGAAGTGACCAAATTATGGTTATATTGTGTGCATGTATAATAAGTAACAACAAATCCAATCATTATGTACAACTATAATGCACCAATAAAAGTCAAACCAAATGTAGCATTGTTATTACTAGAGATTGGAAAGGGTGGGTAGAAAACAGAGGTTGGGTTTGATCACTGCATGCTCTTTGTATGTATGGAAATATCACACTAATTGTCATCAAATTAGTATAATTTATGAATTAGTAAAAATAAATAAATTTGGAAAAAAAACCCTTCGTCTTAAGAATTTAAACTTTTCATTTAAAAAATAGTTAAAAACCTCAAACTCTGACCATTAAAAGTTTATTAATGGTGTACACTGGTCAACCTGCACAACACACCCAATATACTCATAGCTGAACACATAGATGTGGCACTAATCTCTGTGAATGTATCGAGATCAGAAAACATGGTCACCAAAACTGTGAATCCAGGCAACTATTTGTGCTGTTAATATGTTGGTTCATTTAGTTTTGTTCATTCCCTTTAATGTTGCTATTAAATCAAAAGATCAGATTAATTTTAGCCTCAACTGTAAGGAATTCAGTAACAGGAGTAAACAGCCCCTTTTATCTCTGCTGTTTTAATTTGCTAAGTTTGGTTCCAGTACTCAAGAGGACTTCCTGCCTTTATTTGTACCCGTTAATGAGGTCTTATGACAAATGCTCCAAATCTATTACTTGACAGGGTTCCACAGTCTGCACTGTTAGGACAGGGGATTATTCTTTCCTCCAAAAGTGAAATTCTGTTGAGTTCCATTTAGATAGTTGACTTTTTCATCAAGTGCTGGTTTATTTGTGCTTATTCATGCTCCAGAAACATAACATAACACATTGCATCATGGGTCATATGAATTGAAACATGTTGTCATCATTTGGATTTTAAGACAAAGTAAGATTCTTCAAAAATGGAATTATTTTAATAAACAAAAAGGATAGGAATATATTTTATTAAATCTTTTTCTTTGTCAGGAAATTTAGTTTATTTAAAAATTATTTCTATGAAAATCTAAGTATTTGATGAAAGTTTAGAAAAACTGTATAGTGCTTGCCCTCAAATATTTTTAAGCAATAAAATTTACTCATTTCTTTTAAGTACCAAGTTTATTCTTCTTTCCTAGTTAGGCACTTGTGTTGACAAAGTAGTACATTTATGATAGGACAACAACTACTAAATAAGGATTACTATTTATTGCATTTTATTCTGTTTACTAGCTAAAAATATTATCATAAATAGCCTTTAAACATTGACTCTCATATGTAAGAGACTTATGAGTATATGTCCATTGAATATTTTTTTAATTTTATTTATTCTAATTAGTTGTAAACGACAGTAGAATGCATTTATACATTTTGATAGATCATACATAAATAGAGTATAATCTCTCATTTTTCTGATTATACATATTGTGGTATCACATTGGTCATGCAGTTATACATGTACATGAGATAATAATATTTGTTTCACTTTATTATCATTCCTTTGCCCATATCTCTTCCCCTTCTTTCACTCCCCTATACCTAATATATTGTCAATTTGACTATGCTTTCCTTGAGTTCTTATTCTGGCTATAATTCTTTTATTGAATATTATTTAGACTAAAAAGAACAGTTTCCATTACTTGCCTATATATCAATTATTCTTTCATGAAATTCCAATGCCAATATAGAGTTCTACCACTTACTTCAAAGAGCTCATTTATTTTGCTTAGCTCAACTTTGCTTCAAACCAGCAGATTTCTTATTGGTGGAATTCAATGTTAAATAGTTCGAATATAATCTTGAAGTGGATTCTCTTCTTTCCTTGTGCTCAATTACCCTCTTTGAGCTTTTCATAAAGCAAAGGACTGTGCAAAGCTGCATTGTCAGTGCAGCCAAGACCAAAGTGATAGAAGTAAGAAATGCTCTGGGGAATACTGCAAATGCAATTTCTACTTGGAAGTTTAGAACCAGCAACAGTCTAATAGAAACCCTTTGCTTTCTGGATGATCCATTTGCAGTGTGATAAGCACCACTGTGGAGTTAATAGGATGTCTTAGAAGCAGACCTTTTCATACAGTTAACTATGTGTAAAATTGTCTTTCTTTTTGTTCTTATTTGACATGAATTTCAAATTTATAGCTAGTCTGTCATGTACTTCTGCTAAACAGTCTGATCGTCCTCTGAACATTTGATTTATGATCACTTGGAAAAGAGTTATGTCTAGAATGTCTTATTGCATATATCTTATTGAATCCATTTTGCTTAGTATTTCATTCTGATGAGCTTTTTATTTTTAAATTTATTTAAATTTAAAAATGATTAACATTTCCATCTTTCTAAAATGCTAAGTATTTTATACTCTTTTTTTCTTCCATGCAAATACTCTTTTAGAATTCACTTAGCCATAGAAAGTAATATACCCTTAATAACTCTGTACTAAAATGAGCATCACCTAGTACACAAAGACTAAATGTTCCTATTCATGTTTCCTTTTGGTTACATTGTATCTGTTTTGCTGTCATTAAATCTACCATGAAGGTCTTATTATACTACAGAGTAAATGATTAATGTCATCATTCACATGGCTAAAATTTGGAATCAAAGGTTTGCCTTTTAAATTCTATTTGTTAAAAAAGTCATCTATTTATTTCCAGGCTAACCAAGGATAAAACTATTTCATCTATTATGTTAAAATTTGATGATGAAAATTTAGTGTTAAAATTACATTTATGAATTGCCTTTAATATTTTTATCATTTTAATGCAATAAAGTGAAATTTTTACAAATATATCAGGCATGCTAGTTTTATCTATGTCTTGTACAACTATTCTTAGAAAGTTAGAATTCATTATAAAGGGAATGGTATATGATATATCCACTTCCTGGCTTATTGAAATGACTCATAAATTCTAAGGTGCCCTGAACAATATGGTAGAAAGGGAGAGAGAGAGAGAGAGAGAGAGAGAGAGAGAGAGAGAGCGAGAGAGAATTGGGTTTGAAATCCTGTTCTTTTACTTGCCTAAGGATGGATAACTTACTTAAACTTTGTTGACTTCAATAACCACACTTACGAAAAATGCTTGATGCTGTTTCTCACTTGATAACAAACAACTCAACATGCGTTTGAATGTTTGCTGTCTTGTTACACGTTTGCATTAATCCTTGAAAATACATGAGAGGGCTTCCCTATTTCATAGGTTCCTAATTCCTCTGACTCAACCTCTTCACCTCTTCTCTACTTCCATTTTAGGTGATCTGTTTACTGAAACTATACATTTCGGATAGTAGTTGATTCTTATAATAATTTACCTTGACTTTTACAGTGATTATTCCATTCTTTTGAAATAACAACACAGAGACTGAATTAACAATCTCTTCTTCCTCTGATGCCATTCTCTTCTATTTGCTTTCTCTCTGTTGAAATAATCATCAAAAAGAAATGCATACATAAATAAAAGTGAATCATCCATGTTATTATGTAAATCAAAGAACCAACCTAGCCTTCCCTTTATGTAATTATTCCCCATCTTCATTAGGGATCTTTGTGGAGAGCTTCTTTTATGTATTATAATGAAGATCCTACAGATATGACTATGACAACATCTAGGTAGGTCTATTCAAAACATTAAGTAAACATGCCCACCATCTGCTTATGCTCTGGCTTTGAAGGGTATAGTATAATGAGTTATTGTTTGAAAGTTCTACCTTCCTTCAGTAACAGAATCACATATTCACATCCTCTGTCATGCAACTTGGACAGGAAATAATTTCACAGTCTGGACTCAAAGTTCAGCTGTGCAATTTGTTTAGGGAATGTTTATTTCAGAGGAAAAGTCCGGAACTGGAAAAATGCTTGTTTTATTGCACCTATTCTAGAGTGTCTGAAATTATCAAGAAAAAAATATGGTTAATCTGCTCTGTTTTTCTCAGGAGAGGACGAAAAACTTTCAGAACAGAATCATACTACTCTACCCAAGCCACATTTAATGGGTGGGATCCTGACTAATCCCTGTTAAGACCCCAGGCATCCTAGGCACATGTGGGAGAGCAATGAAGCTCAACATAGTCACCAAACTGAACCCAAAATCTATAAACTGATCCTTGGTTGATCTGAAAATCCACAAGAATAGATGATTTTTTGTTCTAGGTAGAGGCTTTTAGGATAACAGAATATGCAATATTTTTGTGGCAAATGCAAACTAACATAAGATTTAGTAGCAAACAGGTCAAAAGAAAAATCTAGTTCAGCATGATGTAATACTCAGTGAAAAGGAAAAAAATAAGATGAATAATAAATATTTATTTTTTATTTTCACATTCTTAGGCTTATTTAAAGAGTTTAAAGGTTATGACAAAAACTGACAACATTTATTTTTTAAAAAAAATAAATGTAGGTTGCTCTGAGAAAATTTGACCTTTTTTCTGACTTTAATTTTTTTTTAAGTATTTCATCAAGTATCTTTTTATATGTACACTTTGTATCAAGTCATTGTTCAGCTTGTCATAAGCAAATGCTCTGTGGTTAGAATCTTCACTTTCATGTAGATTAATTATTGTTTCAACATTATAATTTTTGGAGTTGATTTGAATTTATCTTTGATGCCCCATTTTCTTTCAAATTGAATGACTTGGTACACACATTGTGTTGAAAATATTTGAGCAGATATTTTGCCCAAATTTAAATTTCAATTAAAAATTTTTAAGTAACATGGAGAAACATGTAATAAATCTTTAATGTTAAAAGTTTTTAAATGAAGATATTAAGGAACTAAAACTATTTTTAAGCAGGAAAACATTACATTCAAAGAAAGCAAAGCTTTTTTTCTATTTTATTCTAATGACTTTGTAGTTTTACTTGATAGTATAATATTTCTGATTTCTAAGTTATTGTGTAGAAATTGGAATAAATACAATAGTGGAATTTCAACTTCAAAAAATATATCAAAAACCTTTTATGACTCTTGTTTCATTTTTGTATTCCCTAGTTCTTTTAACAACAACCATGCCGTAGGGTTTTTCTTAAAATCATTTTAGAAGTAGGTTTCTGTTAGGACACATCAGTATGAAATGTAGCTTTCTGATAACATGATAGCTAAAATAAGCTTTCTTTTTCTTTCACTGGGGGTTAGCAGGTTGTATATGTGTAGTCTATGTGTCTGTACCTTAAGACATTAAATTACTTCTTGTGAAATGATGCTTTAAAATGCAAACATGAAGCATATGTCCAAAAATACTTTATTAGCATGGAAATTTTCTTTGTTATATTGTGAAACTGCATAAAAGAGAAAGCAACTTTAAAGTTAAACAGAAACCTAATCAAGTGTTAAAATTCTGTTTAACTGATTAATACTTTACATGTTGGAATAAAAACTCAAAACTAAATTTAATCTATTTATTTTACAATTAATATGTAACACACATATTGCTAAGTCCTGTATCATTAGGGAGTTCATGTCCCAGTCTATGCCATATGAAGTGCTAACAAGCATCATAGTGTTATGGGCCAGGCTACATGGGCAGTGACCAACAGGCTCTATTTAACCCTGAGACCCCATGTCATATAAAAAATGCTTCTCCCATGGGAACTCCCCGCCTCTGCCATACTGATCATGCTTAGCACGCCTTGCTTAGAAACGCACATCTTTCTGTTCTTCTTATACAAAGTAAAATTGTTCTCTTTTTGGTTTCCATTTTTCTTGGGCAATGTACCCTGTCAGAGAATGATTGTCTAGATGCTAGTGACCATTCTTTAACCTGTATTCAACTAGGGTCGTTTTGACCCACTTCCCCTTCTGCTTATTATTTTAGATCTCATGATGTTTTTAGTTTTGAATCATAGCAATAGCCACTTATGGTTAATGTGGTTTTGGACTACAAAGGTGAATTTCAACCAATGGAGGGGGTCGAGGAGGGTAGACTTGCAGCCTGCCCTAGCCCTGCCAGCTGGGGGCCCACGGGTTAATGAAAAAGTTGGTTCTGTCTCCTGCTTTAAGATCCACTCAGTGATTTATTGCAACCTTGCCATAACAATAGTTATCTGTAGATTTTGATGCAATAGGATGGGGTTATAGTTTCTTGTCATTTACCATATGTAAGTATCAATCCTAAGCATCCTACTAATACTTCCCTAGGCTCAAGTGGTGGTTGTCCCTTCTCTGTTTTTCCCACATATAGAAAGATGATTTTGTTCTTCAGTGCTCTAAGTGTCAGGCTATTTGGAATAACAAAAAGTTCTATTTAAATGCTAATAAAAATTGGGAAGAGCATATAGTAGAGTAGACAAAACATTAAATACAGTAATAAGCAACCATGCACATGAAATTTCGACATTGAAATTTCTTTAGTTGCTTTCTCTCTCTCTGGGTTTGAGATGGCCTGTTTGTGGTTAGGATTCCTTTTCTACAAAACCCTCTTCCATCTATAAACCATTTCTGAGCTGTAAAACAAAAATGTAACAAGTTCAAAAAGATTGATATCATATGAATCTGTTCTTTGACCTTTATGGAATGGAACTAGAATCAAATAACAGGAAAATCACACTCCAAAAAAAATTCCAACACTCAAGAATTAAGCAACATATTTTTAAACAATATGTTGACAAAAAAAGAAATATTGAAGACTATCTAAATGTGTTGAGGTGAATGAAATTAAAAATATAATACATCAAAATGTTTGGGAAACATCTAAAGCAGGACTGAAAAGGACATTTATAGCATTAAATGCTTACATTATAAATGTAGAAATGTCTTTAGGTCAATACTCTAAGCTTCCTCTTTTAGAGATTAGGTAAAGAAGAACAAAAGAAGTCCATGGCAGGAATAACGAAGACATTAATAAAGAGCAGAAATCAATGAAATTAAATAAGAAAATCAGCAGAGAAAATAAATGAAATAAGAAACTTGTTCTTTAAAAAGATCAACAAGTTGGCAACCTTCTAGCAAGACAAAAAAATGAAGAATTAGGTACCTCTTTTAGGAACAGAATAGGGGATACCAGTGGAGACCCCATCCCAGTAAAATGACAGGGATTGCTAAGAACAATAGAGCAGACAGGAAGTCTTCCACTCAGAAGAAAATGCTTAATTTCTAACAGAATATGAACTGCAAATCATCAAACAGTAGATCATTTAAAATTCCTCTTACCTATTTAAAAAATTAAATTTTGAGTTAAAAAATTGTCCCTGGAAGAAATGCTCAGGTACAGATGCTTGTATCCAAGAATTCCACTCAAAGTTAACGAGATAATTAACACTCACTTAACCCATTCCATTCCAGAAAATATGAAATAACACTTTTTAAATCACTTTATGAATCCAGTATCACATTGATACAAAGTTCAACAACTGCTGTGCAAAACCTGGGAACTACAGAGGAATATCCCTCATGAAGATATGGAAAATATGTGCAAAAATCCACAAGGAGGCAGATTAGTAGTTCTCAGATTTTTTTTTTTTTTCAGGGGAAATAAACAGGTATAATTGTAAAGGACAGTAGGGAGAAGATCTTTTTGATGATTGAAGAGTTTTATTATCTTCATTTTATTGGTAACATGTACTTTATTTAACTCTTAAGATCCAAATACATTCTATGGATTGTACCAATATCAACTCCCTGGTTTTGATGTTATATCCTAGCCGTGTGAGATGTTACAATTGGGGGAAACTGGATGAAGAATACAAGATACTGCTCTGTACTATTTATGAAATTTCCTCCAAATTTAAAAGCATTTCAAAATTTTCAACCTTTTAAAAAAGGTTTAAAAATTATTATAGCTTTAAGATGTAGAGTTCAGAATAAGCATTCATGAATTATCAGCTTATCTTTATAGGTATCTATAATGCTGAGAGTGAAATTGTTTTTAATTATAGAAATCACAGGATATCAGTGTATTTAAGGTGCAAGATTTTAGAAGCCATGAAATAGTGATGATTACCAGAAGAAGAGATGCTACTATCTAAAAAGAAATAGCATCAAAGTCTTTTTTCTCTAAAATGTTTGATCAGTTTAAAAAATATAATTCTAAACTCTGAAAATATTTACTCAGAACACTTTGAATATTTGACATTCCTTGAACATCTGATGTTATGGAGGAATATAGCAGTATTAGTCAAAGTTTTATGGTAAACATGATGATTCTTCTCAGATTACTGAGTACATTTTAGAATGTACAGGTAAACATTTTAAACATTGTATTCCTAAATATGTGTTTTCTTGGGGTAACTACTACAAGTGGAATCAGTACAATACAACTAGTTTATGAGATTGTCATGTGCATCTGTAAGATAGCTGAGAGAATAAAAACTTATTTATCCCAAGGATTTTTTACTTAGAAATTAAGAAGAACAATTGAACTCTATTTTCATATCAAAATAAAAACATCAAACGGTCATGTCCCCCCCAAAATATTTCATTTTCTATTTGTTTAAAATTTTTTCAATATTGCTTTATAAAACTTGTGGGGTTTTTTGTTTGTTTGTTGTTTGTTTGCTTCCTGTTACTTTTGTCACTACCAGGTTTCTGTAATTTCATAAGTTTCTGTGATGTCAAATTCCTTCATATTACTGATTATTCCTTAGTAATAGATTATTTGATATTAATTCACAACTAATAGTGTTAAAGAACTGTATTTAAACTTTTAAAATTTATTTTTATAACTGACACATAAAAACTTTCAAATTATACATATTTTTGGGCCACCATGTGAGAATTTGGTACATGCATACATTGTATACCGTGCAATGTTTAAATTAGTTTATACATATCTATCTTCTCAAGCACTTATCATTTCTTTACAGTGAAACTATTCAAATTCCTTTCTTCTAGAATTTTGAAATATTCTGTACCTTATTATTATCTGTGGTCATCCTACTATGTAGCAACAAGCCAAATCTTCTTACTCCTAACTCTAGCTTTATATCCCTGGATGGACCTCTCCCATCTTTCTCTCCAGAGCCTCTGATGACCATCATTCTACTCTCAACTTGTATGAGATCAAGTCTTTCAGATTACATGATGAGTGAGATCATGAAGTATTTGTCTTCCTGAGCCTGGCTTCTTTCACTTAAAAAAAAAAAATGATTTCCAGTTTCACCCAGGTTGTCACAAATGACAGGATTTCATCTTTTTTATGGTTGAATATCATTCCATTGTGTATATGTGCAACATTATCTTATCCATCCTTCAGTTGATTAGACACTTTGGTTTTTTCTGCTTCTTGATTACTGTAGTAGTGATGCAATGAACATAGAAGTGCAGATGTCTCTTGACATACTTATTTCATTTTATTTGGCTGTATACACAGTAGAGGGATTGATTGAGGGATCATGTGGTAGATCTATTTTTAAGGAACAGCAATTTTTAAGGAGGTCATTTTGGTAAAAGTACAAAAGAAACTAAAGGAAATTAAAAAGAAGTTCTAAAGATCTAGAGCAGATATAATAGTTTTTTTTATTTAAAACTTTGTAGCTAACGATGATAATAATGACAATAATAACAAATCCCAATTAGAACTAAAAAAGCTATAATCATCATCTTTAGAAACAATGGTCACTAATAAAAATTGCCACAGGCAAGCACTTTTAGTGGATTCTAAATTTACTAGGACAAAGTTTATGAAGAAAAAAATATTTGTTTAATCTCAAGATATACAACAATGCTATTCATCAATTACAAAAGGAAGAACATTGATACTAAAGTAGATAAACCTAGAAGACCATGTGATGAAGAATAGCCATTTGTAATAAGACATGTTAACATTAAGTACCCCCTGAGAGGATGCAATGAGAACAGCACTTCACTCTATAATACTCTTGCTGAAAATATGCTATTTCGATGCAAATCATCTGTATGCACAAAAATAACTAAACTTGAGAGCTATTTTGAAAAATAAAAACAAATGACAAAATGGAAAAAAAAAACCTTACTAATTTTCTTCAAAAGAATCAAGATCCAGAAAATTAAAAAAGACTGAGGAATTGGAACCCATGGAGGACCCTATGGAGACACAAGTAAATGCAATGTAGGGTCTTAGAGGGGGGTAACATAAGAAAAAAGAATTAAAATTGAGTAAGTTCTTTAGTTTATAACAATTATCATATGGTTTTTGAATATGATAATTTCCATGTGCTTCCATTATTTTCAGAGGATGCTGAGTGAAATTTCTATAATGAAATTTGTACTGTGGCTTTTCAATATTTTTGTCATTATGAAATTAATTCAAAACAAAAAAATTTTAAAAATAAAAAATTGTTAATTAATCTATTGTACCATCTACCCAGACTATTATAAGTGATCTTTTTACAAATATAAAATAAAATAATAAAACCAATCAGTTGTCAGATTTAGTTATGACAATATTTCAAAACTGATTTTAAACCTCCTTCATGCAAGTTTGTTCATGGACTTTGACAGAGTAAAGGATAGACAATGCAAAAACCATTCAATAAAAAGAAGGAAAATATGAAAATATTATAAATAAAATTAACTAGGTTACCTTCACATATGTTTTTCCAGAAAATAAACAGATGGGGTCAGATATGAATACTAGACATAGTTGTTTAAGATAAACAGCTGTGTACGACACTGCAAAGGTAAGGAGAAATCTGCTCTGAAAATCCTCAGTTAAGGGCAGAAAAAAACAAGAAATTGTCCACAGGTATTTACCATTCCCCCCAAAACATTGGAAGTGGAAGTCTTAGCTAGTTGGTTTTTAAAAGGTACTCAAAAGCACGGAAAAGACTGCACAGGTTTCAATGTGTAAATTGTGCCAAAATAAGTCTGAAAACTTTAGAGACTATTAGGGGTGAGATGCAGCAAAAACCTAAACATACATAACAAAAACATTTTTCCAATATCTCAAGACCCACAGTGGGAAAGTCTGTTGAGAACAGACTGTAAAATAAACTGACAAGGAATACTGGAAATAAAGAAGAAAGAGAAAATAAGCTTTCCAGTGTTTAAGGTGTCCCAAAATACATACTATAAAGTACCAGAGAAATGACTAAAGAGAAGTTAAATACACACATGCACACTCGCACTGATCATTGCTAAATTAAAAATAAAAAAGATTATGAAAGTTATATCACATTAACCCTAATTAAAAGAAAGCTGCAGTTGCTGTATTAATTTCAGATAAAGCAGATTCTAGAGGAGAAAAAATGATCAGTGATGAAAGGCATGACACCAATGAATTAAGGGTTAATTTCCAAGCATACATGATATCTTAATTATATATAAAACTCACAATAAAATATCAAAATACATGACATCAAATGTGATAAAACTAGAAGAAGAAACTGTCAAATCCATTACCATTATTTAAAACGAGTACATCTTCCAGTAAATGATAGGATAAGCAGGTATAAAATCAGTAAGGATGTAGTTGTCTTGAATACCATTATCAAATCACTGTATCCATGAATAAGATATGCCATCCACAACAGTAGGATAAGCATTCTTCTCAACTTCTCATGGAACAATCACCAAGATAGGCCACATCTTAGGCCACAAAGCACACCTTATATCATTTCAAAGAATGTAAATCATGTAAGGTTTGTTCTGAGACCAAAATGAAATTAATCTGGAAATCAATTACAGAAAGATAACTGGAAAATTTGCAAATATTTGGAGTTTGAACAATATGCATGTAAATGACACATGATTCAGAGAAGACTCGAAAGCAATTTAAAACTATAATTTCAACCAATTGAAAATAAAAACATATATTGCATTTTATTGGTTTCATTTCAACCCTGCTTAGAGGTAAATACACAGCATTAAATGTTTATATTAGAATAGGTGCATGATCTAAAATAAATACTTTTTCACTTTGGGAAACTAAAGATTAAAGAGCAATTTAATTCTAAGAAAACAGAAGTAAAAAGGAAAGTTGCAAAGTAGAAAATACCTTCTCAACCTTATGGCAAAACAATGCAGTTTCTCACGAAACAACATGAAATCAGTCATTTGTGGTTGTTTTCTTCTAAGGGATCTAAGAGAGTTGCAGAAAACCTACAATTCAAAACGTGTGCTTGGAGAAGCATAGAAACTCCAAAAAAATCTGAAAAGTGCATTGGGCCCTTTGAATTTACCCTGATAAGTTCATAAGTCATGGTTTCAGTGCTGTTTTGAGATTTACTGCATATAGCATACACTCATGGAAACTTGGGAAATTTTGCTTAAATTATGCCCAAATGGATTTTTACTACTTATGAAGAAGAATTGGAATTACCAAGATTCATCATTAAACAACAAGGACAAAAAAAGAAAATTATCTGGAATTATGTCTTCATTTTTTTTCTTATCATCACCAAAAGATGTTGAATGATGAGTTTGGGCTATTTGGCATCAATATCATAAACAAAATGCTCAAATGAGCTGTCTTTTAAAAAATGATCTTATTGGGAAAGTGGGAACTTAGATTTTGATGCTTGTATCATATCTGTGAGGATCTTTATTAATACAAATCAAATTAACTTACATGAGACTTATTGTGATATAACCATAAAACTAACATAATACACTGAAAAAGACTATGCTGAAGTCATGATTACCTAGTATGAAGATAATACACTTTAAATTTTGAATGTAAGAGGCTTTTCAGTACTAAATAACTTCAACTTATTTATTTATTCTGATCTTGACTAATTTTGACTTCTCACAGGATCCTGGGTCAGAAGAAGTTATGGATGTATGAATACCTAAACACAAGTGTATTTATGCATAACTTGATTATTCTGCTACTCTGTAGTTTTTGACTTGAAGTCCTTTATATCCTCTGAAATTCTGTAGGTGAGAACTAGAAAAAAAATCTTTAAAAGTCTACACAAGTATCATTGTGTAAGGAAGTACTTGGAACAATAGAGGTGAAGGGCAACCTGTATCTCAAAATAACACCTTTGACTTAAGTGTGCAGAGATTTCAGAGTCTTATGGTAAAAGTCATTAGTGTGGTACAGATTCTTGATTACTTTTGTTTAAAAAAAAAGCTTTGAGACTCTCCCACTTAGTGCTTTGGCCAAGTCTTTTGATTAGTTTGGAGTTAATCAGCTCTATCTCCATTCTTTCACTAAGGTAAAAATGTGTTTTGAAGTTCCTGTTTTATAAAGGGCATTGGTATCAATGGCAGTTCATTTTCTCCTGGGATGCTCTTGCAATTTTGCTGTGCTAAATGTTTCCTCCAAGCATTTAGTGAAGGCTGAGGTCACCTCTCTTATTAAAGAAGAAAAATTGCAATGCTTTAACTCAAACTTTCCCAAAGTGCAGTGTAAATTATAATTTACAATTAGCCTGGAATTAATTTTTAAAATGGCACAGGTAGCACTTTCTCTTTTTTGCTGTAACTTCTTTTAAGTTAGGTAAATATTAATTTTAAACGAAATGTTGACCCAAAAGGAATTCATTTTTTTCTAAAATAATTCTTTATTTTAATAAAGACTTTTTAATTCTAATAAACAATAATTTTAATTCTAATAAAAATAATGAACCTCTCTGTAGCAGAAATTTAAAGAGAAATTGTGAAATAACTTTGCTGTGCAGAAAATAGTAGGTATTGAATTGGTTCTAGATGCCTTAATTCAGCACCTACACATAGAAGAAATGCAAAGATTAAGATGTTTTTGGCAAGAAAATTATTTTTATAAGGTATCTTAACTAAAGTTAAAAAATTTAGAAATCAATGCCTTTTGAAAGATGAACTTTTAAATTAATATATTTGCATCAAATTATCAGTTGTTTAAAATAGAATGAGTCCTAGGCCAATGTCTTGATTTCCAATCTGCTTGAAACATAAAAGATCTAAAAAATAAACCTGCCATGGGAAGGGAACATATTCAATGAGAAAAATCACAGAAAAGGAGAAACTAAGGCAAATATTGTTCACATCAATTTAAGAGGAATTTTTAATAGAGAATTTCATCTTTAGACTTAAGAAAATTATTCTCAGTAGCTGCTTAATTCCTATGAAGCAGATATATACATTTGTATGATATAGCATTTTGCCATTAAATATGCAAACAATATAATTCAATTTATTTACATCCATATATTCCAATAAATTTACTGCTCACTTCATGGATAAAATGGTTTAGTTACATACATTTGAATACTGGTATGTAAGTAAACTTGGCTTCTCACTTTTCAAAAATACATCATTCTATTTTTATGGGATTTTGATTTTAGGTGTGGTAAGAAAGTTAGATCTCATAGCAAGAGAAACATAGACAGAAAAATATTTCAAAATAATGGCATAACCATTTGGGACTTCCTGAGAATCATGTGACAAATAAGAGCAAAGGCAATCCTTATGAACTGAGGTACACCTGCTCCATCAAAAAGATGCACCAATAAATACTCTTAAATATGCAGAATTGCAATTATACAGAAGAATCCCTTTAAGACAAAAAGAATAAAAAGTTGAATTAGTAACGGGAAAGGGGGATACAGTCAATTAGTGACTTAGCTTCACGGGGACAGGAATGAGCTTAACAAAAGCTTGTGGATTACAAATCAGACAATTTCATAAAACTTGAAATCTTAGTATCTACTGCTTCAGCTTCTGGTTACACTTGAAAATAAAATGGTCAACCATTAATGAGGGATGAGGGGAGATACTCACAAAATAGTCTCATAAGCAATTTTTAAATGATATCCTGAAGTAAAAAAAACAACATTATCTCTAAGGAAAATACAATATTAAACAATGAATGCTCCTGAAGAAGGAAATTGAAAAACATATGAATAAACTCAGACATTGATCCTATGAAACATTGCTGTTTCATTTTTATTTATTTAGGAGCAATAGAAACAAAATGGAGGTAATAAAACAGAAAACACCAACTTGAAACAGGGAGAGTGAAACTTGGTAGTACATTTTGTAATTTTTTTTCTCTTTACATGAGAAATGGAAATAAACATGTTTCAAATTGAGACATTGTCAGATTAGTTAAATAGATAAATATTTTAGGTTATCACTAATAAATGAGAAATAGAGTGTATCATTGCCAAAACAGGAAGAGAAAAATTGATTAAAAAGTGAAAGCAGAACAAAATAAGGCAAAACAAAACAAAAACAAGCAATCAAACAGACGGCAGAAGAAGAGGACATCAGAAGGGGAAATAAGTGATGGTCTTAGGTCACTTCCACAGAAGCAGAACCTGTGACAAATAGTCTTGTGTTAGTGATTCTCTTTTTTTTGTTTTTTAAACTAAAGAAACTAATGAGTCATGGAGGGTAACAACACAGAAAAAGGAAACAAGCAAAGCCAGGATGTGATTTCAAGCAATCTAATCAAATCCTTCAATCTTTATGTTGAGTCTAATCTTTTGTGAGAGCTCCAAAATATTCTGCATTTCAGAAATCCTCTGAATCACCGAACTGCTCATTAACAGAGTGCCCTCCCATACGTGATAATGGTCTTCCAATCAAGAGCTAGAGGTGCAGGCCATGTACACAAAAATATACCAGAAAGGTTATAGAGAAGTCTGCACAAGATGGTCATGCCATTTGCTGTGGGAGCATATGAAGGAAGTAAATAATAATAATAATTTAAATATTATGAAATCTACCAATAGTCATAAAAATGCAAATGGACCTGAATTTTCCAGTGACCAGCAAAGGCTGCAAGATTCGATTGAAATAAATTTTATTATATTCTGTTTATAAAAGATAAATAAGGAGTTCAAAAGGCAAAACTTAAATGAATAGCAGTAAGCAAGTAGAAAGAATTAGAAGCTATGTTGTTCTTAATGTCATGTGAAATTTACACAAACATAGCTGTATTTTTAAGGATGAATCGAGTCCTTGGATAATGATAATTTAAATCACCACAAATATATAACAAAAAATTACTTCTTATTAAATGATCTCAAAAATATATGGAGCAAGTGACAGAGCCATATAAGAAATTTATGGACCCACCTCAGAGGAAGATTTCTTATACATAAATTTTTAATGTTGTAAAATATGCATACTAAAAAGTTGTTTTAGTCAGCTTTGCATCAATGCAACCTGACAAGAAAAGCATAAGGGAGGAAAGTTTACTTTGGCTTGTGATTTCAGAGGTTCAGTCAATAGTATGTGAATTCCATAGCTCTTGTCCTAAGGTGAGATAGAACTCCATGGTGGATAGATGTGACAGAAGGAAGCGGATCAAGGCATGACAAACAGGAAAGAGAGTTCTATTCGCCAGAGGCAAAATATAAATCTCAAAGTCATGCTACTAGTGACCTACTTCTAGTCACATACTACTTACCTACAGTTACTGCCCCGTGACCCATATCAGTGGATTAATCCATGATTTGGTTACATACAACTCTAATAATCTCATGAGCTTTTTGAGGACACCTCATATCTAACCCATAAAACTCCACCCCATGGCCCACAAAAGCCCATGCCAATCTCACAATGAAAAATATGTTTAGCCCATTTTGAAGAGACCCCCATAGTCTCAATAGGTCTAGCACTGCCTAAAAGTCCAAGACCAAAATCTCATTTGAGACTCAAGGCAAACTCTTGTACGTGAGAGTAAGGTTCAAAAGAAAGTCACATATATACAATATATAATGACAAAGGGTAAACATTTCTATTCCACAAGGGAGAAACAGAGGCATAGAAAGAAGGGATGGAGCCAGTTTTACCAACTTAGCAAGGTCCTAACAACTGTTAATAATAATTTACTAATAATTTAATAATAATTGAGACACTATCTCAAAATAAAAAAAATAGAAAGGGCTAGGGATATAGCTCTGTGGTTAAGCACACCTGGGTTCAATCCCTGGTGCAAAAAAAGAAAAAAAAAAGAAATGGGTAGGACCAAGGCAATGCTAAAATCCAGCTGGATAAACAAGTCCTATAGCTCCACATTCAGTATCTGGGGCACATGGTACTGTGATGTTCACTCTAAAGGGCTTGTATGGTTTTGCCCCTGTTGCCTTGCTGGTTCTAGCCCACATGGACGCTCTATTGGCTAGTTTCTATTAGATTCCTGCAGCTTTTCTTGGCAGATGTCTCACATTACTGTGTGTCTCATAATCTTGGGGGTCTTTACTATAACTTTGATTTAGTCCAACATCTTCACACATTGCCTTCTCAGGAATAACCTGCAGGGATTCAACCCCACCACACTTTCCCTGTTCTCCCAAGTTTTTCTTAGAAAACTCAGGGGAAGCTTCCATGAACCTATAGTTCCAGCATCCTGCATTCCTGCAATATGAGCTCCACATGGTTGATGCCAAGGTCTGCTACCATCTTAAGCAATTACAATTGCTTAAGATGCAGCACACTCTGAGTGCTTGGGAAGCTAATATGGTAAAACACCTAGGCTCCCCTATGAAACCAGGGTGTCCCTATGGTCTCTTCTCAAAGGAATTTTTACTCTTATACTCATGAGTCTGAGATGAGTTGGTGTTGCCAATTCCTGAGATGCCCTCAAGTCATCTTTCCTATTATCTCTATGCAAAATACTTTGCATCAATTTAGCTGTTGTGGCTTAACAAACACAACTTCCTTAGTCCTAGTTTAACTTGCGCTTTTCTGATCAAACTGCAAGTTTTTAAAATATTTGTGCTTTGCTTTTTGCTCTTGATTTCAGTAGACTTGGCTAAAATTCACCAGCAATATCAATGCCACCACTTGAATGCTGTGCTGCCTTGAAATTTCTTCCACCAGATTAATTAGTACATCACCTTTTCAACCTCACAGAAAGCCTCAGGGCATGGGCAAAATTTAGGTATCTTCTTTGGCAGAAGGTAACATGAATGACCTCTAGTCCACTTTTCAAATGATTCTTCCTTCTCTTCTGAAGCCTCATGAACCCAGCCTTCATTGTTCACAGTCCTTTTGTCATTCTGGTCGTTTAAATTCCCAACAGAATTGTCCATTGAATTCCACTTACAACACTCTAAAGCTCTTTCATCTTGTATTTCTAAAGTTTTCTAATTTCGGCACCTAGAAAACCAGATCCAAAGGTTTCTGAACTATATGGTCAAATTAGCCACAGTGATATCCCCACTAGCAGTACCAAATCCTATTTGGTCAACTGTGATCAATATACCTAACTAGAACCATATAGATGAAGAAAAATTTATTTTGACTCATGATTTCAGAGGTTCAGTCCATTTTTTTAACAACTCCATAGCTCTGTGCCCAAGGTGAGGCAGAACATCAGGGCAGAAAAACATGATAGGGTAAGCAAATCAGGATGCAACATACAGGAAACAGAGAGACCTCTGCTAACCAGGGACAGAACATGAACCCCAGTGATGTCCCTAGTCATACGCCCAGCAATCTATTTCTTCCGCCTACAGTTACCACCCAATTAATTCATATTAGTGGATTAATCCATGATTTGATTATAATTCTTCACTCATTTAATCTCTGCACATTCTCGCATTATCTCACACTTGAACTTTTGGGGGATGACTTATATCTTAACCATCACAAAATTGTGCAAATTTTGTACTATGTAATTAATCAATAATAAGTGAACACTGCCATTTGTACAACTTCAAAATCAAGAAATATAACTTTGTGAATATTGCACAGGTATGGTTCTTCCCTTCCCAGGAATAACCACATCATTCTTTTCTTGATTTTTTAAAATTGATTCTAATTAGTTATACATGACACTGCTAAACTAGAATAGTACCATGGGTTGGTGCCATCTATTTTGCCAATTTTATAAATAGAGTCATATACTATATACTGTAATGTTTTGGTTTATTTTATCAAACAACTTGTGGGACTAATCAATGTTCTTAAACTGTAAGAGTTTCATTATTTTCATTGTCGTACAGTATTCTATAGTCTATTTATTCATTCGCCTATTAAATAAGTGGGTGTTTCCATTTTTCCATTTTTCTTTTTTGAATCAGAAAGACTATTCTGCTATTATTTAGTGCTTCCTGCTTTCTTTTAGTTGTCTGTTTTGCTAGTATGATTTTGCTGGCTGGGTCAGAAGTTACTCTTCTTCATTAGTTTGATAACATTCTACCACTGTCTCTGCCTGTAATTATTTATTTGAGAACTCAATCATCAGTTTCATTATTTTGTGTTTCAAAATAAAATAACCTACTTTCTCGCATCTTATGAAACTTTCATTTTATGTTGTATTTACTGTCTTTTATCTGTGTCTTAAAATTCTAGGGCTTAATATTTTAAATTATTCATCTTCTGTCAGATTGTCTATCACATTTTCTTTTTTATCTCACATTATTTGTGTGATTCCTCATATGGTAGTTAACAATATTGACTCATCAGTAATATTTTTTAATTTGGATTTGAGTTTTGTCACAGTTTTTTCTGGTAGTAGGCCATTGTTCCCCTGCCAATTGTCTCATTTGTGAAGTGAAGGTAATAATTAATTCATATCAAATGATTAGAATGGGTATTAAATAAAAAATAGATAGCATTTAGCACTTTGGATATACCTGAACATGATGGCATATTTTCTTCTAGCTTTCAACATACCAAATAGGCAGTATGAAATAAATTGCTCTAACCAGTGTCTTCAGTAACAACATGTTCATTATTCTTTTTTTCCCCTTTTTGAATATGTAGTCAAATGGTAATGATTGCCTTTCTAAACTTCAGGTAAAATACATCTATAAAATTACCTTTCTTCTAACAAGTGAGTTTATAAAATATGATAATACTATCCATATTTTATCTATCAGAGTATAAAGTACAGAAAGGAGATGGGGGAAATCCTATAAAATTGTGAGAAAGGAGTGACAAATTTCATAATAATCAATTACATTTGCTCTTACTCCTCATAACTTGATGATTATTGCATTGAAGGACCAGTAGGTATTCAGTAGTCATCAACCAACCATTGCTCTGAAAAAATGGATTTCAACAAAGCATTCATAGGAAAATATTAATATAATGTTCACATAAAAATAACCCAACCATTGAATAAAATAACCTAGAGTAATTTTAAGGATATTGTTTATTTTTTATTCACACCAAATAATACAATGTAAAGAAATTTGGTCATTTGTTAAGCTGAGTACATTAACAATTCCAATTAAACTAAATGTACAAATATCATCTTTTAAAAATTTGAGTTTTTCTTAATCCTGAGGGCTTTTTTATTCATTGCTATGTAGTCTTTACATAAGCAATGAGCAAGGAATAGTGGAATTTTGTTATTTCAGTTCTGTAAAGATAATTGAGCTTTAAGGGAAAGAAAAAGTTGCAGAAAGTTATCAATTGATTCCCTGCAGATTGCACTTTTGAAAGTGAGTAATTTGCTTATGCAGGCTTTGGTAAACACTTCTAGGTGTGTTTTTTCCAGTGAGGATCAAAAATGTCCAAAAGAAAAGACAAATTTTTCAGTGGGTCTTCACTATTCAGTTTATATATTTTCCGTATTTAAAACACATAAACAATTCTGGGAACATTTTACCAAATTAGGTCATTCTAAAACCATCAGGAAAACAAGCAAGCAATTGTTGGTCAAATGTTTTGGGTTGATTAAAATTTTTTTCTTCAGTTTGTTGGATAACTCAAGAGAAGAAAGTTGAAGGGATAAAAAAAAATCATGTCAATGAGTCAATGTGTTATGTGCAAAGAAAATGATCACTGAAGCAAGAAATTCTTTTAAAATATATTACCTAAATATGTCATAGATGGTGTCAGATTATAGTTTTATAGAACTAAAATGTCTAATTTATTGATTTCTTGTTGATTTAACATCAACATCAACCATCACTTTTCATAATAAGATGTATATGTTACACATATTCTAAATATGGTCATTTTCACAGCTATTTTTTCATTTTTAGTGGAATTTGTAGTTCTACAGAATTATAGTAATCTCAAAATGACATTTTATGTCACTGCTATTTCTAATTTTCTACTTAGGAAAATGTGATTTTGATATAGTGAATGTGTATGTGTGTATGTAATCCTTTTATTAACATGAAAGAAAGGAAAAATAAATAAATCAGAAATGGATTCAAATGTATATTTTTTAGGCAACGACGGATATGTAACTAATTCTGTGATTTTTAATATATATTTATATTTCAAATTCATAATTCTGCCTAAGTCTGCTAAGAATTGATTTTATGAGATTAACAAGTAATAAGTTTGCCTTTTTTATAATTGTTCACAATGATTTCGGAGTTTTATTAGTTTGTTTATATTCCAACTGTCTCCAAAAGCACAAAAAGTATTAAAGTTATCATTTTTTACAAAAGTAGATATAGTGGAAATGATCAAGACATCACAGAACTAGAAAAGTCTAGAAAAATAAAGAGTTACAAACGGTTAATTATATAATGTATGCTTAAACAGTGCTGGTGAGTTAGAGAGGTATTAAAAGATGTGTGCATTATCTGCAGGAGCAAAGACTTTCAGAATAGTGAAAGAGACCAAAAGGTGAACAGATGGTTGAAAATAAATAAAACTGTTTTCTTTTTCTCATCATTATAATTCCACATTAAAAAAAATGTGTTGGTAGTTTTAAGTAATAACACTTTAAAAATACATATATATATATATATAACTGAGTCATGGAAAATTTTAATATTTCTCAATTTTTAATTCAGTCTCAATTTTTTGTCAGATTTTGCATACACATTTTTTACACCTTCCTGGTTTTAGAAAAAGAGGAATTCTTTGAAGATTAGTGAAATATTTTACTGAGTTTGATCTATTTTTACTTGTTAAGCAGTCACTTCTTGTACTTTTCACATATAAAGAAAAAATACATATGAAATTAAAATGCCTTTCAATATTTTATCTATTCACATTTCTTTGGGTACAATTTTATATGTATGTGGCTTTCAAAGTTTAAACATGACGCAATCAGTTCTCATTCCTCAATCCCTGTGGAGTTTATCTGAATGCGTAACATCTTTAAAGTTGATCCCCTCATCTCCACAGTTGAACCGTTATAAAGATATGAATGTAGCACAAGATTCTCTCAACATTTCATAATTCTCAGTTTGCTTCAGTGGATTGAATTTTGGTTTGATTTTGAAACTCAGAATAATTTTCATTGAATCTCACTCTATTGACTTGTTTTTCTTATTTTGGTACTCTAGTTAAAATATGAAGTCTGAATTTAATTGACTGAAAATTTTATGTATTGCACAGTCATAATGTTGAAAAATATTTATGTATCTGAAGCTGTGTAGCTGCATATGAAACAGAAAGAATTCTAATATATAAATATTGTCATTGAGGACATGTTTAAAGAAAGATATCAGATGTGTGAATATCAAACTAATAGTAAAGTTGTATAGTTAAACTTACTCTCAAAGATATATTTTTATGTGTTAAACTCAACTGTTTCTTATATCTGTTCCTTTAAAAAATATTAATTTGATTCCACACTAAGACAGTGTATCTAATATAGAAGGTATAGTGAAGTTCATCTTATAACTAATACCTTGATAATCAGTGTCACTGATTCTGCTCATGTTGAGTTTGACTCTATTAAAATCACCTCCAAATAGGTGTTATAGGTATAAGAAGCATACACGAATATATGTTTCCTATATCGTGTATTATTAAATCTTATTTATTGGTCAATAAAACAGTGACACATTTGTTTCACTTAGATTCCTTGAGAGAAGAGCAATTTTTCTGAAGAACGTCCTTGTCCAGTATTTAGGCTGAGCATATCTACTAACAAACTCTCTCATTTATTTATTATTGTCTGGCCAGGTAGGACACAGAAACCTGAGTAGATTGGTCAATGCATAAACTCATACTTTTCTTGAAGAACCTATTTTAAGTATTGCATAAAGTACAGGGGAACCAACTAATCCATTTGACTTTTATCCCCATCTACAATTCCTAACTTCACTTTAACATTAAATCTTAACATTTAATATTAGAATTAATGTTAAAAACTATAATTTTTTATTTCACTCATCAAATGTGCAGAAACTGAAAAAGAGATGGTTCTTAAAATATTTTCGAACATCCTAATATTTATTTTTATTGTAATTTGAATTCACCAATTCTTAAATTACAAGTGAAGCTGTGCACATATTTATGTATTAAATCAATTCTGTTTTCGTGTTTTTAAGAAGGAAAATGCCCCCTATAGTATCCTGTTTTTCATTTGGATTACTAAGATTATATTACCAAAATTCTCTTATTTACTATGTTAAAAACTTAGCTCCTAATCATTTTAGGTATTGAACAGTATCCCAAATTGTTGTTTGAAATCATAATATTGTATAAGTATTATACAACACATTTAAGTATAAACTCATGACTGAATACCTCAGAAAAATTCCTTCTATTAGGAAGGAAAAATATCGCAGATGGCATAATACCATTACATTCTATATTTGAGCTCTAAAAAAAATTTATTTAAGTTCATGAACTTGGTGAACATTTAGTAAATTAGAATTTTCTCTTCTATCACAGCTATTTTGGACTTCAGAAAATTAAATATATTTCCCCATGAAAATGATTTTATAACACTTACAGTTTTCATTAAATTATTGTACTGCCCTTTATAGAGATGGAATGTGAATATGCTGGCAACTATCCATGAGGCACTCTAATGAAAAATCCACTTAACTTTTTTCTTTCATCATTTTTATCGTTAAGGTATTTATTTATGAGGAACATATAGTTCCACAACTTTTATGTGGACACTATCATTGAAACAAGTTTTGATGAACTTAAGAAATATATTTGAGTCAATCTTTAAAGAACAATTATCTTGGCCCCTATAATTTTTTTTCATGTTCCAAGAACAAAAAAATTGAATTGTTCTTTATTTAAAATATTTGGAATATCTTTCATTAAATTTTTAATTTATTATCCATAATTCAAAGCCTATTATACAGGAAGAAGCAAAGTGAACAAAAATCTTTAACAGCATTTAATCAGTTTTTTAAAACTCTAGATGAGCATGCTCTATGAGAGAGTAATATCTTCCACAGATGTGTAATCCAAAATGCATTGGAAAACTATGTTCTACTTCTGAAAAAATTAAACTATAAAATCCTTAACAAAGTAAATTCTCTAGTTCATTGTTAGTCCATAGATATTTTTCTCAATAATGAATAAATGGATTCCCACCCTGAAGGATGTTTTTGTTCTTCTCTGAACACCTTAAAGAGAAAAGATTCCTTACTCCAAAGGAAAATGCACTCGTAGGTTAGAACTTATGACAAATGGAAAGATAGATGATAGATAGATAGATAGATGATAGATAGATAGATAGATAGATAGATAGATAGATAGATAGATGATACATCCATCCATCCTTAGGCTTTGGAGATAAGGTATCCTCTAAAAGCTCAAGTGTTTATGCAGAAATTTTCAGAGGTTAAAAAAAAATACATTATGAGAGCTGTAACCTACTCAGTTGGTTCATCCATTTGCTGCTTTAATACTTGGAGTGGATTGCTGAGTGGAAGCAGAAGGCAGGTGGTATATGGCAGGAGGAAATAGGCCACTGGAGGCATGCCCTTGGGGATTTTATTTTGTCCCTTGTTTCTCGCTCACTCTATGCTTCCTGACTTCCCTGAGCTTCTTGGCTATGCCCTTCTGCCATGATATTCTGCCTCTCTTCAGGCCCAGAGCATTGGAGTCAGGCGACCATGGACTAAATCTCTGAAACCAAACTAAACATTTCCACCTCTAAGGTGTTCTTGCCAGGTAGTTTGGTTACTACAAAGAATAGCTAATGCAAAAATTAATATAGAGTTATAAATATATATAAGAAACAAATACCCTTTTGGTCTACAAAGGGCAAGCTTATGAGGACTGAAGCCTAACCTATTATAGCTCTCAGAACAGACTCATTCTGGCCCAACCTCAATAATTCTAATAAACAGGATCTGTAGACTTGTTTCTAAACTTTTTGAGATAATTCTACTTGCCTTTGAATTTGGCAAGGAGATTATTCTCCACAGTGTAAGTAGAAAGAGTTCATACAAATTCAGAGCTGGATGTTGGTCCATTGTTGGTTCAAGCCTGGGAATGAACTGTACATGTGATTAAAGATCAGAGCTCACAGATCAGTTCCTAGTATGAATTGGGCTTAATCGCTACGAACGATGAGGTTGGGTCACAGAGAATGTGTCATTTCATTGTAATCCTTCCTGCAAGAGAATTCCTAGCAGGAAGTAATTGGTAAATATTGCAGTTTAGAAACAAGGACGACAAGCACCACACCAAAAAAGCAGAAACTGAACCAACAAAATGAAGGTAGAGGAAATCATATTACATTCTCTTATAAACAATAAAACAAGCCAATTCTAAGTTCTGAATGCAAAAGCATGGAGTCAAGAAGTGTTGAGACAATTCTAAAAAGGAAAGATTGAGGGAGGAGTAGGATTAGTGGGCTCTGTCTTCCAGAGAGTAGGCTGCTAGATATTAGGATACTTTGTTAGAAAGCAAGGGCTACTCACATAACAAGATCCCTGTTCTGACTCTTCATTCTAGATTCTGGTCTTGACTCTAGGCCTGTAAGATGGCATCTACTTCTGGATGACTTATTTATATCATTTGTGTTTTATTACTTTCAATGGAATTGCTAAATTTAAACTGACATGGAGATATTACATTTGAAAGATAGAATTTCTTAACTACTTTATTGAGGTGAAATTATACTTCATTGTGACAATAATATATTTTATGAATATTTTAATAGAACTTGTCCTAAATAGTAAATGATATTTTGAAATAAGCATGTGAAGTTCTAATTATTTCACAGTAGTAATCTGATTAAAGAAACAGGACAGTACCACACAAAAAAGAATAAATCTCCTATCAATTGTGTTCCATTTATATAAATCACAATTTCCTAAATAAAACTGTTTAAATACATAACAAAATGGTGCATCCTTTTTCCAATAGTTGTGTAACTATCATGCTCTGAAAATGAAAGTAGATTTTAAGTCTTTGCTTCTTATTCCTTTACAATCCACCACAGTTAATAATGTGTTTTAATTTATTATAGGAAATAATGCTTTATTAATAAAAATAAATTGGGCTATCACAATATCAAAACAAATATTTGTTGTGTTTACATCTTTTCTGATGTTATTTACCAAAATTTGAGTTATTTCATTTTTATCCTTTGGAAGCATTTTTAAGTTTCAGTATTGATTTTTTAAAATTTATATTAAATTTACATTTTAATTGATACATACAACATAAAAATTATACATATTAGCTAGAACCATGTAATGTTTAAATCAAGTTAAACATATCTATTTCTTCAAACATTAGTAAGTTTTTCATGATGAAAACTTTCAAAATCCTTTTTCTCACTTTTTGAAATATGTAGTGTATTATTGCTTATGGGCACTCTAATTTGCAATAACACACTAGAGCATCTTGTCGCTAACTATAATTTAATACTCAAAGATCAACATTTGTCTACCCTCTACCCCACTTTCCCAGTATCTAGTAACTAACATTTGACTGCTGAACTTCTGTGATCTACATTGTTAGCTTCAACACATGGGTGAAATCATGTGGTTCTTTTCTTTCTGTGCTTGCTTATTTCACTTAACATAATGATTTCCAGTACCATCTCTGTGTCAAAAATGACAGGATTCCCTTTTTTTCTGTAGTTGAATAGCATTCTACTGTGCATTTGTATCACACTTTCTTTATCCATTTATCAGTTAATGGACACAGGCTGCTGCCAATTCTTGGCTCTTGTGAATAGTGCTGCAGTGAACATGGGAATATAACGGTCTCTTAGAATTATTTTAAAAATCACATAAGCCATACTTAGTAGCATCTTAAACATTAATTATGTTCTTATGGTACTTTATAACTATAGAATATAGACCAAAAATATAAAAATGCTAATGTCATATCAATCTACAACATGCTTTCTAGTTGTTTACATTTTAGTGGTAATGAGATGATATGATTTATTAATATTTTCTTATTCAGTCTGTTGATAGCAATTGCATGAACCTGTGAGCTGCATACATCATAAAATGGATATATCTAATATTAGTTTTTATCTACCTTTAATGTATGTCATAAGTGATAAGACTTCAAAGATTCCCCTTAGATTATTTTTAATTTTCTTAATCATTTTTTAAATGTACTGAACTACCAGAAACTAAGAATTTTATCTGACATAAAAGAAGAAGAAAGCAAAAATTGTTTTCATGGAGACTATATTCTATGAAGACAGACATAACTAAAAAATAAGAAAATATCTTCATAGTTAATTAGCTAAGCAAATATTTTACTAACTTTAATAATAAATAAAATACTTTGTTGTTAATGAATTAAATTTGTAATTAATGAAAAACACACTGTCTCTCCTGCTAGAAGTTCCAAAGGTACAGTTTATATTTCATGGAAATAAATTACTTGATATTTTAAATATAATATACTGCCAAAATTTGTGTAAAGTTTTTTCCCATTGAAAGGATAAATGACCAATAGAAAGATGATAGATAGATGATAGATGATAGATAGATAGATAATCAAAGAGCTTATACAATTTATTAGATAGGAGTAAACATTCTTTTAATTCAGATTATTTTTGTTTACTTTTTGAATTGCACAATTGTGTGAATCTTATGGTAGTCCCTGATGAAAACCAGATTCTTCCTTGAAGCGACATAACTTTTCAAAAATAGAAAAAAACTGCTTCTAAAATATGTGGCTTTTCAAACTCTTCTCCATCCCAGTGACAAACTGGGTACATCCATCTGACACTGCTGTCTCCGAATTGCTAGTTACAATTTACTTCAGAAAGACATGAAGAACCGTTCTTCACAATAGCTGCAGTGAAAAAGATTGTGCCTTTTATCTGTCTTTTTTTTTTCAAGATAAATGGAGCAGGTGTAAAGGAATTAATGAAGCAACTGCCAAATTGCAGGGGTCATTGGTGTGTTGAAAGCTATAAATTAGCTAGGTCTTGTGGGAAATTACCCTCTACCTCTATTGAGATTCTGCCATTTCTAAATTCAAGTTCAAGACAAGAGAAAAAGCAATTTGAAAGTGGAAAAGAAAAGTGCTAGCTAACTTTTATTATTTCAGATATTTCTACATGAAATAACATATTGCATTGTCATAAATATTAATTGTGTAGTGAAATTTGCCAATGTAATTTTGATTAAAATTTAATTTTTTCTATAGAAGAAAATGTTTTTGCTTTATTGAACATACGTTTCTGGTAGAGCAATTTAAAACTAGGAATACAATACATACTGGAGTTCCTAAAGGTATGGATTTGTTAAGCTCATACTAAATACAATGTTATTCAGGGAATTTATATAGTATAAGGTTAGGGATTAAAGGAATTTGAATTCCAATATGAATCTATATGTTCTCTCACTTCCTGACATTGACTTTTATTTTCCCATTGTTAAATGAAACATTTTTAGAACATATTTTAAGGTAACAGAAGAAAAGACAAAAGAAACTTAGAAAGTCTTTGGAAATAGGTGTTAATTTTTATGTGTATTAATTTGTTTTAAATCACAAATGAACAAAACAATATTCTAATGCAGTTGTGTTTCAAAGATGTAAATTGTGTAAATTCTTATTTTCTGCCTTTACAAACCTTAGAAATTTAGTTAATGGTTGAATGTACATACATTCTTGTGAAATAATTTAAAATATAACACTATATGAATGAATCAAAGATAAAATACAGTTTTATCTAAAGAATGAATTAGAAACTCTAAAAATTATGCATGTATCATGTATTTATCTGTCAGATGTGAGATAATTGTGGTAGCAATTGTTCTTAATTAATGTTACACATTATTATGATAATCCATGAAAGTCCATTCTAGTTTTCCTTATTTTTATTTCATCAATTCTATTCACACCACCATCCCTGTTTTCTAAAGTATATGCCACAAGGTATTTGATATATATCTTGGATTATATCAGCATAATTAAAAATATATAAAATGATTTTTGCATACTTTTATTTTGTCATTAAAAACATTTCTCATTTTCATCTTTTCTCATCTTCCACTCAGCATTTTGTGACACCAAGTTGTGCAGTGTACCCCTCTTCATGTACTTCATGCCCTGTTGCTATACATATAAGCTCATTGCTTAACATTACTGAGCATGTTGGTTATATGCACTTGTTAAATCTCACTTATACTTCCCCTATTGAGGAGATGGACCAATATTCCTAACACATAATTATCTAAAACACCACCAAAAGTAAAATCTACATAAATGTTCCTTATGGAAGCAGGGCAAGAAATTCCACTGGATATGTGTAGAAGTGGATTCCCAGATCCCAGGGTATTTCCTTATTTCATTATAGTGTTCTGAAATGACAACCAGAATTATAGCACTGTTCTACACACCAACCAATGATATATTAAGACTATTATTTCCCAGAACTTTAATGCTATTATCTACCATTTTAGATCTTCATTCTTATGGGATTAAAATAATATTAAAATAAGACTGCTGGTGAAATGAAATTAAGCATTTGTCTATCAATTTATCAGTTCTACAGTTTCCCCTCTGATGAACTTCATTTTTTTTCACTATGTCCAGTTTTATATAATTACTTTGAGTATAGGGAGGAGAGCCTTTTCTTTATATACATATATTTTTTATACCTTTTATTTACTTATTTATATTTATGTGGTGTGAGGATTGGACCCAGTGCTTCACAAGTGCTGGGCAAGTGCTCCACCACTGAGCTACAACCCCAGTCCAAGAAGAGCCTTTTCTAGAGGGTAATCCATTTTTATGGACTAGATGATGCACACATCTTCTTCTAGACTGTTATCTGTCTCATACTTTAGTAGAGTTTTTTCTGAATGAAAGTTCTTAACTTGTATATGTGTGGTTAAATCCATATTTTGTTTAACATATATTCCTTTGGTATTTGTGTTATTCATTTGTTTCTATACATAAGTAAATAATCCATTTTTCTGAATTTTTATTTTTCTAACTTTTTCATTTTATCTTTCACAATTTGGCCATTAATTCAGCTGAAACATATTTTCTATGTAATATAATATAAAAAGTAGTTCTAAATAGTCACTTTTTGTCAAATGATTTATTAAAATCATTTTTTCTTCCTGATATTACTTTTGTCATGATACAATTTCTAATGTATACAGGAATCCAGTTGAAAATTCTCAATTGTTTGATCATATCCTGTTCTTTCACTCTCAGAATTACATCATTTTTACTATGATTTTATAAAAATATTAAGTTATTATAGACCTCAACACTTAGGGAATTTATAGAATACTTTATTTAAAATTGATGGCATCAAATCTGCTGTTTTGCTACTGCCATTATTCAGCCTTCCCAACACCATTTACAACCCAGATTTTTAGCCTGTCAACTTCCTAGTCAGTCATTGGTCCAGATTGTTATTAGCCTGGGACATTCCACTACTTAAGGATAGCTCCCCTGCCATTTCTCTCTCTTTCTCTCTCTCTCTCTCTCTCTCTCTCTCTCACACACACACACACACACTCACTCTCACTCTCTCCCTCTCACTCCACTCTTGCTCTCTCTCTCTCATGCTGAGAGCAGCCACTCTGCCTATCTGCTTAATAAAATCTCTTGCATGAGTTTCCATGTCCAGAGTGGTTTTTCTGGGTGCTTTCATTGGGGCTGTGACTTGGATGGGCTCTTCTACTGCCACTTAGGTGAGTGGAATCCCATCTGTCACCTCAGGTGCCTAGACAATAGTCTCACCTTCCATTCACCCAGACATTCTCCTCCACATCCACCACTGGCTTCACATTGCTGAGTTTTCCCCTAGGTTGACTTAAACATTCCTCTGCTGACCTGAGACATGATTGTCGATTGTCTGGCACCCTTGTAGTGGCTGAGGAGTGGGGGATCCCCCAGCCACAACTTTTATAGTTATGGCTGGCCCCCTTAGTTGACTTTATCTGATGGGTGGGTCCCCAATCTTTATGGTGGAGATTATCTCTCAGGGTTGAGACTCCTCTTTGCTCTCTCTCTTGAAAATCCTGATGTCAGGTCCTCAACTCTCTCAACTTCTGCTCAGCACACACTGATAGTCAGGTGATGACCCCTATCACTGTGCTGCCTTCTTGTCTCCAGCCAACTAGTCTGTGACCTTGGGATGCCTTGGACACTGGCTTGATTGTATCCATCTCCACCATGGAGTCTGGGTTCTCCATTCTGGCAGATTCACCCCTGGGGTGTCTACAATCTTAAATCAATCCAAAATGGCCACGTAATGGCATACAACTTCTGTGAGTGAGTGCGCAGATGGAAAGGGATTCCTTAGCTTCAAGCTTTCTCTTTCTTGCACACTAAATCTGATCTTTGCTTTTCCTGCAAACCTGAACCCCTCCTTTTGGCTTCTTTTCCCCGTCTTAATTCCTCCTCCCCCTCTGACTTTGATCCAGCTAACGAACCACCCCCCATACTGGTCTCCTGCAGCAGAGGAGGAGCTGCAGGACCCCTTGCAGCTTTTGGACCCCTTGCCCCTCCATCTCCTTTGCTCCATTGTCCCTCCATCTCCTTTGCTCCATTCTGTTTCAGCCTCCGCTCCCCCACCCAGTCCACCAGTCCTGCACACACGTTCTACAAAAAACAGAAAAAAGTGTCCATTTTAAACTTCTCTTCAGCTGCAACACAGAAAAATGGTTTTAAGACTCTTTCCCTTTCTCTCTCTTTCCCTCTCCCTTCCTCTCTCTGCCTTTCTCTTTTTCATGCTCTCATGCTATTTTACTAAAATAATTAATGACCATTATCATTATTTCTTCCAGGACTCTTGTTTTTCTTAAATGCTATATTTTTTGAGCTCACAATTTTGATCCTTACATACCTAGGTTACTGGTTTTTTTATCAGTTCTATATTTATTCAACTCTAGAGTTATTTTTGAACATCTGTAACATTGCAATGGAGATTCACCTATAAAAGTCTACAAGGCCTTTGCTTTGTGTTATGTCGTGTTGTCTAATGTTGTGTTGTCTATGTATGTACATGATAAAAACATTGATATATATAACAAATGCTCATAAAATTAAAATTTTAAAAATAGATCCAGTACCTTTAATTCATGTGATTTAAAAAGGTTCAATTTAAATTGGGTAAACAAATGATGGTAAAATGTCTTTAAAATTACTTACCTCAAGGTGGCAAACCTCTAGGTGGCAAATTAACAAAATGTTGGTGTCTCTAAACTGTCTAATATCAATTGTTTCTAGAACTTTTCCTCAATAGGAAAGAGATAGCAGATGCTGTCAATATACTTATCTGATATATTAATTTTTACAGTAAAATAAGTGGATTTGACATGTATGGGTTTACTCAAATGTGTTTGTTAGAGACATCTGAATAATTTACAAAGTTAAAATGCTAAGTGTTAAATAACATCAAGTACTCTTAACTCCTTAAATTCCATGGGGTATCATACTTGTATATCATTGGTGTTTTCACAGATTAGTAAATGAAAAGGGTTTAAAATTGATTTGTGTCATCACTAAAAACAAGGTTACTAAGACTTAAGTCCTAACAGGTACAATTCTATATACAAAGGGGTCTAAAAGTTTCAACTGTGTTTCAATTAGAGTACTATAAATAAAACAAAATATTTTATCCTTTGAAAATGGAGTACTTTATCTAAATTCATAAATTTCAGAACAGTTGTTTCAGAATGTGAACAAAAAGGGGTAAGCATATAGGAAAGAAAAATAAAAGTTTCTAGGTACAGAAATATATTTAGTAGAAGGGAGAAGAAAATGTTTCTGGGTAGGAAAGTCTTGCTGTGATGAAACCTGGGATGGAATCCATGGTCATTGCCTGCTGGCTCTCCCCTCTTGGGGATCCAACCAGCCTTGACCATGCCCCCTCCTCACTGGCCAATATTCACCCTGGGGCATTTTTGCCTCTTGCTGTTGTCGACCTCTTTGACCACCACAGAATTTGACTCTGGACAGCCTTCCCTCTACTAGCAGTACGTCCTCAGAGCTCTTCTATGGTGGCCCTGAACTCACTCTCTCTCTCTCTTTCTCTCTCTCTCTCTCTCTCTCTCTCTCTCTCTCTCTCTCTCTCTGAAAACCCCAGCACTGGGTCAGGGTCTCCTCTGCAGACTTGTCAGGGACCATGATGACCCTCACTGATGGTCTGCTCCTACATGGGAAATTAGAGAGTTTGTGGGGATGCCCCTTCCTTTCCTGTTTCCCTTCTCTGGGCTCCTGAGAACTCTTAGCCATGGACTCTGCCCCATCTAAAATTCTCTGCGATGCCCATCCCCTTGGCTGTCACCTCAAAAACATTCAGCCTCTCCATTCGACTCCAGGTCTCAAACCTCACAGGCTCATTGGAGTCACACAGTCTGACTCCAATATAAACTAGATAATGACTCCTGTTGGCCAGAGAATGGAACTAATACCATGTTCAAGCCTTCTCTTTGCTCTCACCCCTCTTTGTGTCAATAATAATAGCAACTTTTATTGGGAATTTATTTATATCATTTAACATTCTATAACTGGACCTGAATCTTATGTTACCTTCTAACACTTTATTCAAAAGATTGTGCTTCTCTTTTGGTTATAAAATTACTGTGATCTCAAACAGGGGATATAATGTATAGCTCAGCCAAAATTCAAGACAGCTATTTCACAAACTAAATGTTTTACTGTTATTAATTCCATTTTGTATTTTCCTTATAAACTCTATAACTTTTTCCTGATTAATGTTTTGCAGAAGTACTGCTTCAAGAACAAATGACCTAAATTAATTTTCAACAATGAGACATCACCTAGAGGACAGATAATATAGACACGAATTAAATAAAAGGGGGTAAATGACTGTAAAGTCATAAACATTGAAGTTAAAACCAAGTACTCTTACTTTAAGACTGGTGAGACTGCCTTGCTGGATTTTTAAGATCAAGTTTAAGATCAAGATTAACACAAAAGGGCCAAGAAAACCAGTATTTGGCTTTTGCCCGCAGAGTCAGCCTGATTCCAGGGAACAAGTGAACTTCTCTAAGGAGTTTTTCAACTCTGGGCCACATGACCTCCCTATCAGGGAGATTAAATGAGACCTCTGGAGAACAGAAAGCCAATCAGTGCACCTGCTGCAAAGAGGCAGGTCGTTGGAAAAGAAAGACATCCCTAATGCTTCTAAGGGAAGCCACCTCATCAAGGAGACCCTACCTAGCAGATGGCACTGAAGGAGCTAAGAATCTGCTCTCTGCTCTCACATTCTCCACAAGTAACCCCTGTGGGAACTCAGATGACCCTTAACAGCAGATAAGAACAAGGTCCAATTGACCAGCTTGATCTTGAACACCTAGCAAAACAGTTAAAAACAAAACATAGATATTTCTGGGCATTTAAAAAAGAAACAGTAGTTAAACATAGCAAGATATACACTTGTGTTAGCCCCAGGAATAAGCAAGATTGGAGGCTACTAAAGAGATTCTTAGGCAGGAGTGCCTGATAACCATCAAGAGAAGCTGCCAGAGTCAAAAAATTTTGGTCGTTTTAACATCTACAGATCTTCCTAAACAGAACCATATCTGTGAAATTGCCTACAGAAGTTCCTACAAGATCAGATACACAAGTTCCAGAGCTGGCGGACCCACATAAGTTCACCAACCAATTGGTCAATCAACCACTTCTCCTTCAAGACTACCAGGCCCTGACACCCAAAGCCAAGACCTGCAATTCACTATTGACACTGTTGGCTCCAAAAATTCTGCTCCCACCTAAAGCCCTCCCTAATCCTTCCTAATCCTCTATTTTTTTTTTTTTTTTTTTTTTTTACAGGAATGAGACTCTTTGCCCCTAACTAGCAGGAAAAAGCTACATAAGAAAGACCATCATCCCACCCCCAGTATTTATAAAAACAAAAAGGGAGGAATATTGGAATCAGATCTGCCATTTTGCTGCTGCCATTATTCTGCCTCCCCCACACCATTTTACAATCCATATTGTTAGCCTGTGAACTTCCTAGTCAGTCATTGGTCCAGATTGTCATTAGCCCATGAAATTCCACTACTTAAGAATAGCTCCCATGCCATTTCTCTCTCTCTCTCTCACTCTTACTCTCACTCTTGCTCACTCTCACTTTCTCTCTCTCTCTCACTCCCACTCTCTCTCACTCACTCTCAGTCTCTCTCACTCCACTCTCGTCCTCTCTCTCATTCTCATTTTCTCTCTATCTCTCTCTCACCCTGTGGACAGCCACTGTGCCTATCTGCTTAATAAAATCTCTTGCATGAATTCCCAGGTCTGGAGTGGTTTTTCGGGTGATTTCAAAAATCATCAGTAGAGTCCCTCTATTATCCTTGGGGTTTTATAGAATCTATTAATCAATGTAGAAACAAAATATTATGTTGTAATTAAATCATCTCATCAGTGAAGAAAGCAAAATGCTCCACTTTTCATTTATGTATAACAAAGACATTCTAAGCTCACCACTTCTACCAATTTTCCATTGTGTTATATACTCATTCCTGCTGCATACTAATTCACCATTTACCAGCTTGGATTCCATTTTTCATTATTATAAAATTATAAACTTACATACTACCATAACTACCATGCAATGAATCACTCTTTTGTTGATGCAAGCCTGAGAAAAGACTGGTTAACATCTCCAGTAGGGCAGATAAATGTGACATAATAAAACATAAAAGCTTGCTGAGTAGCCTTAATTTGAATCTAAACACTCTAACATGATGATGCCCGGGCCAATTGATAGTGTCACATAGGCCTGCCAATTCTACATATTTCTGCAAGTCCCTTTACACTTGTTCTCTCTTCTTTCATAGTTCTTTCTCTCCTTCATATGCTCTCTACTTGAATACTCCTTGAATCTCACTATTAACTGATGAACTTTCTTCCCATTTCATTGACAAAATTAGAAGGAAATGAAAAATCAACTTGCACATGACTTCAACAACCTTGTACTATCACACACTTAATACTGTTAGAGGCATTTGTTTCTTGGAATATGTCAAGGTGCTGTTCTCCCTTCCCATGCTCACTTGAGAGGGAGATTTTAAGCATAATTGATGTGCTAGATTCTCCTCATTTTGATGAGTTGCCTGACTTTCTCCCTTAAATTAAAGCACACACACCAAATGACTCCTCAAAATACCCACTTGTATGTCTAAAAAGTTTTTCCAGCTTCACACACTCAAAATAGATATCCTGATTTTTTCCTTACATAAACCAACTCCTGAATTCACCTAAGTGAATTGAATGTTCACTTAGTTTGATACGTAGGTTATAATAGAAATTGGCCTACTGACTTACTAAACTACTCTAGTCTTCAAGATAATGTCCTAATTGCTGTTGTGATGGATGACATCATGTTACTATTAAAGCCACTAGAATGTGTATAGAAGTGATGTCTACAATTCTAAGTCCTAGCCCATAATATGTATATCCTACTCTGGTGGCTGATATGGTCACAGTAGCAGATCAACCTTGGAGACCAACTGTAAAGAGAGAGCCCAATATAGAAGGAGGTGGGATCCCTAATTTCTTGCTTGGATGAACTTCTTGTGACAAAGAAAATACATAGCACATTGTGGTACATGCAAGAAAAGTATAAATGTTGTGTCTGATTTTTCAAGAGTTTGTTTTGGAAATAGAATCACAATAAGTCCAAATATCTTGAATCATCTGAACTGTTTCTATTGCATGAACATGCATCAGTTATATTCATGATTTGACAATTTTTGCAACTTACTTGTAAGCTACTACCATTATCTAGGTCCCTGATATCTCTCAGTAAAGTTATTGCAATAGCTGTCAAAATAATTCTTTTGAAAATTCACTTTCATCTTTGTCCCACTATAATTTTGTTTTGAAATGATCATGTTCAAATAGTGCCATACTGCTGCTCAGAACTACACATGGATCCTCTTCTCAGACTAAAACACGTAAGTTTATATGAACTTTCTCTTTCTTACTATCTACTATGTTTCTGATGTAATTTCTGTACTTCTCTGGTCCTCAAGTATGACAGGTATAGCTACTCTCTATTTTCTTCAACTATTCCCTCTACTTTATGATTTTTACCCCCAAATGCATGCAAAGCTTCCTAACCCTTATCATTTTGACATTTGTTCAGATTCAGGGGTGAGATTATAATAATATATTTTTACATGTTTTAGATTTTCCAATATTTTCCTTTATACATTTTATCCATATTATCCTACTTTAGATTTACAGGCATTCTTATTTATTTGAATTCAGTTTTTCATCTGCTTTGAAATTTTTTCCATACTTTTCTTCTAGTTTTGCTTTTGCCCCATTTTTTTCTTTGTTTTTGTTGTATGTTCAAGTAGACTTGGTAAACTCTCAGCTATACTGCATTGTGTTTCATCTTCTTTCTTGAAAGCAATCTGGTTAATGTCTTTATGCATATCTTTGGATATTCTACTTTTATATCTATTTTTATATGACATTATTTTGATCTATTAAGGTTTGTATTTTATTAAGATAACCTATTAATATAGGTAACCTATTAATATAGTAAGGTACAATCTTAAGGTAATATTCAAATGAAAAGAACTAACTATATGCACCTGTGTGTGTACACCAATATCAAACTATAGAACTTATATTTAATCTGAATATTTTCTTATACCTTATAATCAAAGTTCAATTTTAAATGACTATGGATTAGTTTGATTTCTAAATATATAATTTTTAAAAAAATTTATTATGTTAAATAATTTATAATTAATATAGGTATGAGCAGAGAAAAATGTTCCATGGCTAGAACCATTTTGCCATTTACCTCTATTTTATTGTTAATATAATTTATATTTTTCATGTTTAGTATTGTCAATTGATTCTTTTTGCAAAGACTTTTTGTTTTATATTATCTCTATCTCTGTAAGCCTTTTAAACTATGAATACTTTTTACTTTAATTTTGTTTGGTTCATTAATGTTCATGTCTCTTATTAGTAATCTCCGTACACACCTGGCACATTTTTTCAAAGTCATTTTACCACACAGTTATTGCATGGTAATATGCAAAGTATTTTTGGACCTCTCTGCCACCAACCCAGTACTTCATCTATTAATTAGTAATGTCAAGTGATATGAAGAGTTCATATTTTTATTTCAAATCCTAGCCCCTATTTCAATTTTTCTGTGTTAGGTTAAGGAGGAGAAGTCTGTAGCCAAAATAATTCCGTCATATAGTCGGAAACATTGAAATCATATTTGCAGAGCAAATTGCAGGTTACATACCATGAGAAATAAAGAACAATAAGTCATTTATGGTTCCTAGATGTTTTAATTCCAGTTGTTGATGAGTCAATGGATAACTGTGACTTAAACAGAGAATTTTCACTTTAGAACATTCTTTATTATCCTGTATCATGCTTTAAGAATCAGAAACTAATGGCCATACACATTCTTATCAAAAACTTCACCTACTGTGAGTGGGGAGGTGTAGATCAGTTGTGGAGCATGTGCTTAGCATATGCAAGACCTGAGTTCAGTCCCCTGCATCAAAAAACAGAGCCAACCAAATATCCCCTTAACTTTAGAAGACGACTACAATCTAAGTACCATTTTATCCTTTGTGCTATTTCTGTAATCTTTTTATGAATGACTAGTAATTTCAAAAATATGTGCCTTTAGGCTTTGCTTTCTGCATGGGTCTTATATTTCCTTATACTGAGTTTGCAAGTACCTTTATATTAGTTGTATTATTTATTCAGGAAAACTCTAGAGAAGCATGTGTGTCAAAATACTGCATTTGGGTAGTTATTTTAATTAATACATATTCAAATTAACTTTTGCTATCATTCTACAAAATGTGCAAAAAGCAATGAAATAATGCTACTGCAAAGTGGAAACATATGTTTCTCTGTGTTTTCCATATTTCAATAAAAAATTTTAAGTAGTGTGTTATTAATGTAGAGTTAATTCTTCTGTAGAGTAAAATCTGGCCTCTGAAAATTCAAAATCTTATTCATGTATGCTTTATAGCAATGTTCTTAATTCATTTCATGGTTTGTATTTTTTCAAATTCCAATATAATTTCTCTATTATTTTTTATCTGAAATTGGAAGTATCCAAGCAGCAACACTCTTTATAAAGAATTATCCCTGAGAGAATTTTACTGATTGTGTTTTGTTTTAATAAGATGAGATATACTAAGATTTTAGGACCATATTATTTTCTTGATGAAGAAAATGTCCTATTCAATGATGCAGAAAATATTTAGTTTCTTCTTGGATTCATAGATTCCTATTGAGATATAAATGAATTGGTTCTGGTCTTAGAGGATTAATATTCATATTTTCATTTTTTATGTTATTTCCCCCTATTAATCTCTTCTTGTTTTTTAGCACACAACTGCATGAATACTAAGTTGACAGCTTTTGTCTTAATAGCATCTGTAGCTGCTTAACACTGATGGGTTAGAGAATTCCAAGAAAATGACCTAATAAAATTGTTCACAAAGTATGTGACTCAGACACTAACAAGGTTTAGAAAAGTAAGCCTCCTGAAGATGGTAAAAAGAAATATTTTCTCACACTCTATGTGCTGTCTTCACTTTTTTATATTGTTTTTGCAACATAAAGTTTTAATTTTGAGTAAGTCTAGTTTCTTAATTTTTTCTTTTGTCATTTGTACTTTTGATGTCATATAACTTACATTTCAGTTACTCATGAAAATTTGTATGTAAACATGTCTTCTTGTCTAGCATAAATTGCTTTCTTAAGCTGAAGTGTTAGTGCATTTCATAATAATTGGAGACAAATATTGCTTAGTTAACCCAAAATTCATTATGCAAATTTGAATTTTCCTGTAATAACCTAGGTAAGAAGTTTCTCTGCTGGAATAGTCTAAAGAAAACAAGGAGGCAAAGGAAGGAATATATAAGAATTCTTGATCGATTGATGCCAAAATTACAGAGAACAGTAGAAAAGACAAGTATGGCAGATATTGTATGTCTTAAGCATGTATTTTAATTCATCTTAGGAAAAGTAATGGGATTACACGGAAATGGCAATCAAGATGAACCTATTACTTCTGGGCAAGAGAAAGTAGTATTTGGTATGAGCTATTTTATTGTATCATGTTCTCATTCTTTCTTTGGACTCCTATCAAACATTTCTGTTATGCTTCTATCATAGGTCATTTTTATGTATTTGAAATGTCATTATTGTTTGTAGTTCATTAATGAACTTATATTCTTTACAAATTTATTGTTATCTTGTTCTAGATTGATTAGTAAACCATGAGTTTATTATAGAATACAAGCAGATCACAGCATGAAATTTTACATTCAGGATTACACTGAATATAAAAGGAGTATAAGAGCATTTTTATTTGATGTTTAGCACCATTTTATATTATCTTCCCCACTTGCTAGGAATTTTCTTGGTTTATTGAGAATTTATATAAATATATTTAACTCCCCTGTGCAATTATTGCTGTATGAAAAAAAAATTAAATATTTCACTAAGTATATTAGTTTGGTACATTATTTTCTTTTGTTGAAAAATTACTTGTGCTGAATAACTATTTTGATATAACGATTCCATTTTATGTGCCATGATAACAAGGGTTAAGTCAATATACTGACTCCCAAAATAACCTAACATGGTATTAACAGAATAATTATAATGAGCAAAGCATGTGATCTGTCTGAAGTTGCAGAAATAAAAGGGAAATCTGGCTGTGAACAGATGCTGTCAGATTCCAAAATTTCAATTTCTGCAGCAGAAGGTGGTGAGGTGAAGGAGGAAGAGAAAGCTACAATCTCATTAAATCAGAGAGAGCTCATTTATTTGTATTCTATGCAGCAATGGTTTTTAAATCGTTTTGTTTGCTTCACTTTCTGATATTACACAGATCTGTACCTTAATCACAAACTTCAGTGTTACTGAACTTGATCTCTTCATGGTCACCAACTATATTTAAGCTATAGAATGATGTTAATTCCAGAATGTCATCACCTGAGATATACAACAGATCAAAGCTGTTGGAAAGGAAGCAGCCATGGCAAAGATGAGAGACAGGCCTTGAGATTTGTTATTCAGATTCTCCTGCATCTGCAAAGAACACAAAACAAGCAAAGCAAGAAGCCCCCTTTGTCATTTACGTTTTGCCAAAAATTCATTTGGCACCTTGGAAGCCATCAATTCACCAAAACATTTCTGAAATTCTCAAAAGGAAAAACAGAAAACAATAAATATGTAAAAGGGGAAACCATTTGGGAGAAAAAGAAAAGGAAAACTGAAATAAATGAATAAACACCAAAGGGAAAACACCATTCTTTGTATTTTGCTTTGTAAGTGAGTGTCACTCAAAATGATCTGAAAGCATGTTAACAGAATGAATATTAATTGCTAAAGTTTTCAAGTAGTAAATGGAATAATCCTCTTCACATTTCCATTTTTATTCTAAATCATTACTGTTATTAGAAGTTGCTGTGCAGAATTTAATTCCTTTTTATATATACCAAGCATAGGGAGTCTTGTGTACATTTCTACAGACAAATTCAAATGTCTAGGTATTTATACTTAAAACTTACAGTATTAATAGTTAATTGGTTTCTTTCCATGATTTTGTTGCTTTAAAAAATCAATGCATGTTTTATAGGCACAACAACATTTATTAAATATATTTAATAAAGGATAAATTTTGAGTGTTATTAAGTCAATTAGTAAATCTCTCACAGGATTTTTGGAATGTGTGAATATGCTTTATATTAGAAAATAATCTAAGTGAAAAGAACAAGATTATTTTAAAAACACTCTAACCTCCATGATTAAGCAAAATGCAACTTCATTTTCAAAATTAAAAAAAGAACTGTAAAGAAAGAAGAAAACAACAAAGCATTACATTGATTCCCAAATGTGAGATACTCTATGGACATTCATTGTACGTGTGTGTATGCAACAGAAAGAGTAGAAAAGGAGAGCAAGTGAAAGAAAGAGAAAACAGTAAAGATAAATAAATGGAAAGAGACTATCACTTTGAATAATTTTGTGAAAATAGTATTTTAGAACCTAATATTTCATCTATTACTGAGTAGTTCTATTGAACACACATCGTATAAAATAAAATATAACAGACTTTGAAGCATTAAATTAGGACTAACTTGGAACCAATAGCAATACAATAATCACTTACTGATCAAATTCACTTTTAGAATTAAGAAGAGTAATGATAAATTTCATCTTTTTGAGAAGAAAACTTTAATCTTCTGTATTTATCTTTTCTCTTTTATTGTATACATAACACAGATGTTTATATAATAACAGTATCACAATTATCTATAGTTATTTTTCAAAGACTAACCTGAGGAACTATGATAATGCCATATCCAGGAAACTGTCACAAATAGATTATGTGTGTCTATATTATTCAATATTTGATTTCGTCAAATAATCCCAATGGTTTTCTACTAAAGTTTCTTCTGGGACAATACAATTTGAGTAGATTACAAATGGAGTAGATTATTCTATAAATGCTTATAAAATGAATTTCAAGGAAACCATGATTAACCATATACTTTACTTAAGGCTCAAAAGTTTTGAAAATGAAATTATTAAGTTAATATTTACATTTAGGTAATCTACCTGGCTTAAAAAATCATTGCTTCCAATATTTTAAAGTTGAAGGGTAATCATTCATGGAACTAAAAGTATTCCTAATGTGGAATCGTCTGAGTGCTTCTACACATTATGGAGAAATCTATCTCATTAATAATGGTTAAAACACATTGTTTCTATATCTCAACGGTCTAGCACAGGACTTTGAACTATAACTGACATTAATAGATTTTATTTTAAATAACTAACTTATTAGGAGATAATTTTGACTGTCTACTTTGTGTCACTGTAGTGTATTAGGCTAAAATGGAATAAATATAGCATGTGATTTCATTCCTCATGACATTATAATTTAGTAAAATATACATTGAGCAATGATATAAGTGCTAACAAAGCTAATTGTTATATGCAGTTTTCTACTGATAAACTTCAATCATCTGTTCCTGGAATTTACAGCCCTGTGTAACTCCCTCTCTTTGAATATAGACCAGACTTAAAAACTCTTTTCTAACAAACAGAACATAGCAAACATGATTGAATCACTTCTAAATTAATTTTACAAAATACTGTCACTTCAGTTTGCCTGTGTTTTCTTCTTTTTTTCTCTTCCTCAACGAAGTAAACCACTGTCTTGTGCACTGCCCTATGGAATTTGGAATGTAGCAAAGGACTGAGATCTTTAGTCCAATATTCTTGAAGGAATTTTATCCTGCTATGGCTTATGTGAGTGAGCTGAGCTTGGAAGCATAATTTTTCCCCATTGAATGTCACTACTGATCAAATTCCAACCAACAATTTCACTGTATTTTGTGAGAATTACTGAAATAGGAGGCCTAGCTAGACTCTTCCTGTATTCTTGTCCTGCAGAAAATGTATGATAGTAAAGAATGTTCACAATAACCAAGCTACAGAACCAACCTAGGTGCCCTACAACAGATGAATGGATTAAGAAAAAGACCAAATGTTTTCTCTGATATGTGGATGCTAAGGCACAACAAGGGAGAGTGAGGAGGGGAAGATTAGAACTTCACTGGATTAGACAAAGGGGAATAAAGGGAAGGGAGGGGAAAAGGGAATAGAAAAGACAGTAGAATGAATCAGACATAATTTTCTTATCCTTATATATGAACACAGGACCAATGAAATTCCATATCATGGACAATCACAAGATGGGATCCTAAATAGAACAATTAAACTCCATGTATGCAAAATATGTAAAAATATACTCTACTCTCATCTATATCTAAAAAGAACAAGTAAAATTATAGACATTCTATTTTACTTTGATTGGTATTAACAATATATAATTACTTATGCCCTTATTTTAAACTTATTTATATCTATAATTTTATTTTAGAAAGGTATCTTGTAGACATCATATGATCCTTTCTGCTTTTTTAATCTCAATTGCAAACCTTTGCATTTTAATTGAGTAGGTTAGATGATATATATCTTATGTGATTATTTCATGTGTTTATTGATTTGCCTGGATAGAGATCCACCATTTTTTCCTTTCATTTTACTCTATACGTTCTTTGTTTGCCTTGTCTTATTTGTTGTTTTAAATTTTGTTCTGTTCTGTTTTGTTTTGTTTTGTTTTCTATTTGTTTGTTTTGTTTTTGAGATTACAGATTGAACCCAGAGTCACTTAACCATGGAGACACATCTCCAGCCCTTTTTAATTTTTAAATTTGACTTTGAGACAGGGTCTTGCCAAGCTGTTTAGAGCCTAGCTAAGTTGCTGAGACTGGTTTTGAATTTGCGATCCTCCTGCCTTAGCTTCCTGATTATGTGCATGCATCACCACACCCTGCTTTGGTATTGTTGATTGGGGTCTTATGATCACATTCCGCCTACATTGTTGGTGTGTTATGAGGGTTCATTCTAGCATGCCTGGAGTTAGTCTGATGTTTTGTGCTGAAGTAAAAGATGTAACTGTGTGGCCCTGATTCCTGCTCAAGGCATGAAATACAATGAGTATCAGTGTTAAAAAAAATGTTGTTTTAAGATACTAAATTGTAAATAGTTAATTCATAGTCTAAATGACTAAACTTAACTGACGCAGCAGAATCAGACTGATAGGCATGGCTCATTAGGAATCTGCCCTTTATGGTAATGCTGGGTTAACAACTCAGCCTTTGGAAACAACTTTTAGGTTTGAGTAGGAAAGAAGAGAGCAGAGACATGGGTGTAAGGCATCTGGGAAGTTTAGTATGACTTCCTGTCAGCTCAGTGTTGACGTGTTATGGTTTGAATATGGAATGTCCCAGTCCCTTTCTCTCTCTTGGCTTCCTGGCTGCTAGGAAGAGAATAGTCTTCCTCCACCGTGGCCTTCTGCCAAGATGTTCTACCTCATCACAGGTCCAAAGCAATGGAACCGACTGAACGTGGACTAAAACCTTTGAAACTGAAACAAAATAAATACTTCCTGTTTTAAGTTATTTTTCTTGGGAGTAGAACACAGCAACAAAAGCTACCACATGCTATTTACTGGGGAAAAATATAATTAAAAATTTGATTGTGGGACTGGGCTTGTGACTCAGTATTAGAGTGCTTGCCTGGCATGATTATCCACACCACATAAAAATAAATGAATAAAATAAAGGTTCTTCAATATCTAAAATAATATTTTTTTAAAAATTTGATTGTGACAGACTGTGTATAGGACACACATAAATGGAAAAGATGTATCAGTATTAAAGAACATAATTGTTATGAAACCACAACAGATTCCTCATCAGCAAATTTTCAGGATTAGCATCATGCATTCAGAACATATATTCAGCTCTTACATGAAATGAAAAGAAGAAGAGTGTCCAGAAACAGAGAGACCAACCATACTGCTGCATTATATTTTTAGACCTACCATGGTTTTAACAGAAACAACATGTTACATTTTCAGTATTCCATAAAGAATAGTAAATTTTGATAGAGCAAATAAAGAGACTGAAAGAAAAATGTCATTGAGGATTTAAATTGTTTTTACTACTGTAGAAGTTAATAACATGTTTGACACAACTTTAACACCACAGAAATTAAGCAATTAAAATGTTCCTTTTTATGTAAATAATTGTATTTCAAATAACAAAGTACAAGTGAGATGATAGTTTGGGACTCATTCTCAAAAACAAGATATTGCAACAAACTTATATAAGAATATTGAGCTGGGTGTGATGGCCCACATCTATTATCCCAGCAGCTTGGGAAGCTGAGGCCAGAAGATCACAATAATGGAGTTCTGAGGCACTAAACAAACTCAGTGAGACCCTGTCTCTAAATAAAATGCAAAATAGGGCTGAGGATATGGCTCAGTGGTTGGGTGTCCTTGGGTCCATTCCCTGATACCCGCCCCTCCCAAATAAAAAAAAATATTGAAAGAACTCAAATTTGCAGAACATAAAGGTAAAGACAGGTATTAAGGAGCAGTATTTTAAGGAAAGAAATTACAAAAATAATTGTCATGGATGTAGGTGTTCAACATTAATGGAACCCAAATGAGAATGTTAGCTATCACATCAAGGATTTTAAGGTGATCATAAATTGAGAATAAGACCCTTTAAATCAGAAGCATGGATTTCAAGGAGGACGAGCCAAAAAATTAGATGTGAAATCAGGAGAAAGTGGAGTCAGGGTAAAAATTACATGAGATGTCTTCAGGAGCACAGCTTTGGTCAGAAAAAGTCAAGCCTGGTTAGAATAAAGGTGGATTAAGGATCATTTAAAATTCAAACAGTAGGGAAAATCTGAACCAGCAAGCATTAATTTCAAATCACCTTCTTATCATTAAATAATGTAGAAATTGCTGTTCCCTGTGTAAAATGCCTCTTCTCTAATTTAGGGGATTTTCATGTGAATTCAAGGGAGCTGGTGTTCATATAGAAGGGTTTTGATTTATACTGAAATATGGGAAGGATTGGCTTCAGGTTTGAAAACAAAAATTTCTCCAGATTGGTGTCATTCTATAGGGATAGAAAGATACTTTAACAGGAAATAAAGGCTTAGTCTACAGAGTTACTTTTTTTAAGTAGGGAAACTTCCTTGCCATAGATGGGATCTACTACAAAGTCTATTTTTCTTGCAATATTCTAAGTTTACAAATTGAAGTCACCTGAAACACAGTGACCATCCCAAGTTCTGAAAGGATTATGACTGAGATGTGTGAGTTAAAGACAAAAAGAGCTAGAGAAGTTCCCTTACAGGGAAAAAACAACCAAGGCAATTGTGTGTTTATTCTAGGAACTCAGAGTATTATCTATTCTAAAACAAAGATGCTAGGATTTTAATATTTCAACAACCTGCTATTCTGATGAGGAACTGTTAAATACATACAAGGCAGATGCCCAATTGTGGGGATTTTGTCACTTTCCAGAGAGAAGTTTTCAAAGAAAGTGAAAGGTTTAAAATTCATTGAGAAAAATCAATTTGAATTACTGGAAAAGTTTATTCACTGCGAACAATGAAATAAGGTCTAAAAATCTTTTTTCTTTAAAGTATGTATTTCTATGTTCACGTGTCAACTGAAAATACAGTCACCCTATAACAATAAGATTGGTACCTAGGTTATTGTGAATTGTGGGGCTGTAAGCATGGGTATGCATGCATTGCTTTAGTATGCTGACTTTAATTCATCAGGATAAATACTGAGGCTGGGTCAGGGAAAGCTAGAAAGGAAAAAGGAAAAGAAAGAGTGTATCTTATCAAAATTGAAAAGAGATCAATAGAGTAGAAGAAAGGAATCAGGACCATGGAGAAGAGGAAGGCAAGAGGAAATGATATGGGCCAAATTATATTGTTATATTGTGTGCATGTATAAAAATATGTAAACAACAAGTGCTACCATTATATATAATTATAATGGACCTATAAAAATATGTAAAAAAAATCAGTAACTGTTAGGTCGAATTGGGCGGCTGCAGGGGGAGGGAGCACGGTCACCTAGCAACACACTGTGCCAGAAGTGACCAATGAGGCAAACCTGATGACCCTGACATCCACCTTGAGTCCACCTTTTCCTGGGCAGGACCCCTTCACCCCTTTCCTCTGTATAAAACCCTGAGCAGCCAAAGCCACATGCAATTTCTCCTGGCTCTCCCACCGCGACTTTCACCCTGGGGGGCTGGAGATTTCGCCCGGGACACACATTCCAATAAAATCAAGCTACCACTTTTGTCTGACTCTGGTGAACCCACCTGGAGAGCTTCTTCTACCACCCGCTGCCTTTGGGAGCTTTACCCGCCACCCTTTCGCAAGTTTTACATTTGGTGCCGAACCCGGGAGAGAGCTCGGACTTCTACAGAGGTCCACTCTCTCCTCCAAAGAACCAGAAATCCCTTTTATCTCTGGCCAACAGAACTGGGTAAGTGGCCTTTCCTACCTCCTCCAGTCACTCTCCCACCACTGGTCTGTCCGTAAGTGTGCGCCACAGAAACCCCACCGTTTGGGCACGGAAGCCTGGGAGACCTCCCAGACTCCTCTAGTTCCCCGTTTTCTCCGTTCTGGGTCCCCGTGGACCAGGAGACGTCCTGATCCACGTCTGGTCCATTCTGTTTTGTCGGGTGAACCACGGCCAGAGGAGGACGCTCCTCTTGTTTGTATTCACTCCCAGAGTAAGGTTGGAGGACTCTAGGAAACGCTCTGTTCCCGCCCCTTGGCTTCCACCAAAACTGCGCGTGGCAACTGAGTAACCTTTTGGTCGTTGCTACTGTAATTTCACTAAACAGACACGTGGAGCCTTGATTTTGTTGAAATCTGCGTCCCGCCCCCACTTCTCCTTTTTCTGTCCACTTCCCTACTTAAATCGATGCTTTCTTTTCCTCCATGTTTCTTCGGACACACCGGAAATGCCCTCTGCTTCCGCCCCTCGGCATTGGCCGAGACTGGGTGTCCATCAACTGTGCACCCGCCTCTTGCCCCTGCCGCTTCCTCCTGCCACCTCCTCTGTATTCCATGCCTCCACCGCATAGCCGTGCGACCAGCCCTGCGAAGAAGCACTTTCCCTCCCTTTTGCTCGCCGGCTCCCCAAAGGTGCCGCAATAGAGCCACTGCTTCTCTTTTCCCCCCCGCCAAACCCCGCCCGCAGGGCCCAGCTTCCAAACACTCCTACGAACTGCTACTCTTCCCCTGTCTCTTTGGCCTTTGCCCATTCATGTCCACAGGTGCTAGAAGTTGTATATTCACCTTGTGGAAGCCGCTTTGTGCTGAAACCTGATGGATGCTGCAAAGATACAGAATCACCACTGCCAAAATATGCTTTCTTAATTCCTCACTCACTTTCATCTTTTTCTACTGACTCCTCTACTTAAATTAAATGAGGGAAATTACCCAAAATTCAGATAGAAACCCAGTGTTATTCTTTAACTGCCCACAAACCCCTACCCAAAATCTGGTAAAAATGGCCTTTAAAGTACAATGCCTGAGAGGCAGGCTCATTTACAGAAAAAGGTAACACTCCAGTCCAGTCCCTGGTAGTTAACCTGTGGCCTGTTCCTCCAGCAAGAACTCCAAAGGAGGACCAGCTGTCCTCTCTGCCAGGCCAGGGTCAAGCCATGACCCCAACCAAGTCGTCTCCACAATCAAACAAGCAGGACACAATGAAAAACTGACTACCCTATGGCTGGCCCCTCCCTAGAGCCTCTACGCAGGGGTGTGACCAGCCAGGTGGTCCCTTCACCTCAACTGCTGGGATTCGAAGTAGACTGAAGAAGCCTGAACTCGAGGATTGCTGAGCCCAGGGCACACTCCAGGGTAACCATAGGGACACAGGAGGTACCAATTCTCTTTTACCTGTCCAGCTTTTATTTCCTTCCAAAGTTTCAGTTATGGGAATTGATGGAAACCCTCCATGCCAAACAGAACAGCTAAGTTAGCCTGTACCCTGGAAGGACATTCTTTCACACACTCTTTGCTGGTTATTCCTTACTGCCCAATCCCTGTGCCATGGAGGAACATTCTTTCACACACTCTTTCCTGGTTATTCCTTGCTGTCCAGTTCCCCTCCTAGGTAGAGATGTTTTCCAACTTCTGGGAGCCACCCTATAACTTTTTCCCAAGCATATTACTACTCACCTTCTTCTAACTCTGTTTCTTACATTCTCTCGCTCTCCCACACCACCTTTCGTACTGTTACCCTCGGACCCAGCTGACCCCCAAGTCTGGGACACCTCCAAGCCAGTCATCACCTCCCACCACAAACCAGTCCTTATCTAACTGAAACCTCATGCTAAGTTTCTTTCATGTCCTCAGTTTCCAGGAAGGACTTAAACCCATCATAGGTCAGTTACTCAGGGACTCCTCATCCCTACTGACTTCCCCCCTGTAATACTACTGCATTGCCTGTATGTAAACCTCAGGAGCCTATCGCTTGGTCCAGGATCTCTGCTTAATTAATGAGGCAGCTCTTCTCATCCACCCAGTGGTTCCTAAACCCTTACACTCTTTTCTCTCACATCTCCCCTTCAACCACTCACTTCACAGTCCTAGATCTTAAAGATGTGTTCTTTACAGTTCCTCTTCACCCTGACTCCTATTAGCTCTTTGCTTTCACATGGGAGGATCCTACATCCTTTAGGTCTTGACAGCTGACAGTGAACAGTTTTCCAGGTGAAAACTGGCAGATTGATTTCACCCATATGCTCAGATGCAAAAAGCTCCCTTACTTACTTACCTCGGTTGATACTTTTTCAGGCTAAATAGAAACCTTCCCTACCCCCAGGGAAACTGCTGACATTGCCTGCTGTCCTCATAGGGCAGATTATTCCCAGAGTCAGACTTCCTGCATCCATCCAGTCAGATGAGAGCCCAGCCTTCACTTCTCAGACTGTTCAACTAATCTCCAGAAACCTCGACATCACCTGAAGACTCCATATCACCAACCCCAATCATTGATGGTAAAGTTTACACAGAGACAACAGCCAATCATCCTGTGGCTTCACTTAGAATCTAAAAGTTTATATTCAGGTGGTTCCTCAGCTTCACCTAACCATCCAGGAGCAGAGAAAGGAGATCCAACTCCAAATCAACAATGCAGCTACTCAGCCTAATGCTAATCCTTTCTCAGGTCTTACTCTGATACATCAAGGTCTTCAACGTCTCAATCTCTCAAGAGTTAATAACATCTCAGATTGTTTTCTTTGTGCAGGTTTGGACCGGACCTTGCTAACCATTCCTATGAGTACCCCGCTTAGTACTTCCTATGAGTACTCATAGCCATTCCTATGAGTACCCCGCTTAGTACTTCCTCAAAGGCTCAAAGGACCCCTATTCACCTTTGGAGAGAGTTCCCTCTTATTACAACTCCTCAGAGAACTTTGTGTACTGTTACACTTTCTCTAACTCAGCACCTTGCAACCAAACTGTACAGGTCTCTTCTCCCATGTTTGCTCCTTGAGGATTCTCCTTCTGATGTAATTGTACTCTGACAAAAAATTAGATCCCAATATGCCCTTCGCTTTCTGTGTGCTCTCCACTTTAGTTCCTCAATTGATCCTATATAGTGAAGTTGAAATAATCTGACCTGTTCAAACCCTGGTATCCCTACAGAGACAAATAACATCTGTTGCCCAAGTTTCCTTACAGAACCACTGAGCACTAGATCTTCTGACAGCGAACAAAGGAGAAACATGTCTATTCCTAGAGGAAGCATACTACATCAACGAAACCAGACTGAGAAACTGGACCCATTAAGAAAACTCTCCTGCATCTGAATTTGCCCGGAGCTGCATGAGTGAGGTTACCAGAATGATGTACAACCAAATGCTCCTGCACCCTGACAACCGCCTCCCCACCAACCTAGATCCGGAAATCTTTTTTTCCCACGATGCCCCCAGCCATGCAGGAAGTAGCCAGACAGACTCTGGCGCCCTATATCACCAAAAAGGTTGGAATGTTAGGTCGAATTGGGTGGCTGCAGGGGAAGGGAGCATGGTTACCTAGCAACGCACTGTGCCAGAAGTGACCAATGAGGCAAACCTGCTGACCCTGACGTCCACCTTGGGTCCACCTTTTCCTGGGCAGGACCCCTTCACCCCTTTCTTCTGTATAAAACCCTGAGCAGTCAAAGCCACGTGCGATTTCTCCTGGCTCTCCCACCGCGACTTTCACCCTGGGGGGCTGGAGATTTCGCCCGGGACACACATTCCAATAAAATCAAGCTACCACTTTTGTCTGACTCTGGTGAACCCACCTGGAGAGCTTCTTCTACCACCCGCTGCCTTTGGGAGCTTTACCCGCTGCCCTTTCGAGAGTGTTACAATAACATGAGCTGAATAAAAAGATAAAGTTGGAAAAACATGTCTTTTTTCAATTTCTTTGATTTGACTTAAAAATTTTGCTTCCCAAGCTAAATACAATTTTATTAATTTACAGAGATGGTTATCTGAAATTTTCATAAATTACCAGAATGGATACAAATTTGTAATCCCAGCATTCTTCCTACAGGCAGTGCAAGGATTTGATGAGTATTTTCTACAGCTTTCTTAAATCTTATATGATAAAGACAAATTATATATAAAGACAGAAAATATGATAATTTTTTTATAATAATCACCCCAAAATGGAGAACAGATAGGAATATTTATAGCAGGAAAGTCTCTGATAGTAACATGCAAATATTTCTGAGACTATGTTCTCTTATTATAAAATACAAGCTGATTCAATTTATGTAAGTTGAATTTATATAAATATTAGGGAGTTTTCATAAGTATCTCTAGTATCTGTAGGTCATATTTTAGTTCCTGCATGATTTGTGCTTCTTTTGTCTCTTGTAGTTATTTATTAGGAAATTTAATTGACACATTTTCAGTATTTATTGAATCAAAAGGTACCAATTTATACTAGAAAGTCATTAACAGGTTTTTCGCAATTTTATTATCATCATATAAATGTCATGTTTTGATTATCTTGATTTATAGAGAACAAAAGACCATGTAACAGCATTTTCAAGATTTAAAATATGAAAACAAATATAGTTGAAAATTTAAAAATTTCCTGCAAAATATATCAGTATTAATATTGACAGAATATTTATTTCACATTTAATGGATACTTAACTTTGATTTTTTTCATACATATAATTGCATTGTAAATTAATTAGTAAAGTATTTAGATTTTCCTCAAATACATCATTTATTAATTAACATTATTTGGAAGTCTAAAATTTTCTAATCAGGAAAGAATATTTATGCTAAATAAAAATGTTATATTTTTTATAATAAGTAAATGTTTGGACTTTCAATTATTATAAGTACATTAATCATTAACATTTTAAAAATCCTTGAGGAATAATATGCATACATTTTCAATATACGTACAAATGAAATAGAAAAGAATGGCTCAGTTGATCATTATTTTCTCTTCAAATATTTTGTTCATTGATTTCTAGTAAATTATATTTTCCTGAAACTTTATTCATTGACCAGTTTTTGTCTGTATCTTTGCTTGGTTCTTTCTCATATGCCTGACCTCTTTAACACCAAAAACACTGCAGAAGAATTCAACAATTTCTCTCCTTTATATATATTCTGTAATTGATGAGTTTTACCACATCTAATGACTTTATTCTCTGTACACTGATTCTCAAATGTATCTTTATTGCTCCAAAATCTCCATTGTATGAACTCAAATGTCTCACAGTCTACTCAACATTTCATTTCAAAACATCATGGTTAACACAACATGGCCAAAATCAACTCCTCACTTTTCACATAATTCCTTCTCTCTCTATAGTGCTATTTCAGTGAATCAAGATTCACTTTTTCCTCTTTCTCAATTCAAAGATATTGCAGTCATTATTGAACCTGTTCTCAACCATCTCTCCACAAGTCCAGTACTTGCTTTTATAGAACCTCACCACTTATTGCCTGTTCAGTTGCCTCCAGCCTCCCACAACCACTATTCTCTCTTGCTTTTATTGTTTCAGCTAGGTTCTTCTTTCTTCTCCTTTTCTTTCTTTTCTTTTCTTTTCTTTTCTTTTTTTTTTTTTTTCAGGGAGTCCCACCCCAGCATCCATACTGAGCCTTTAAAATGAAATTACACTTTTGCCCATAAGGCTCTGCTACACTCAAAGTTAGTTTGCTGAAACTGATGTGGCCTCCACTTGCTTCCTGCAAGTCTTACACCACTACTATTCCTATTGCTCCTGCTATTTCTGTCATACTGGCTTTGCTAAATCTTTGAATATGCCAGCTGTACAGCCTTGTCAGTGCTTTCACCAGTTTCAAATTTGGGGGAAATCTTCTTCCAGAGGAATGGTGGACTTCCCTCAACTCCCTTTGCTTTAACTGCACTTTTAACCTGAGCTCTCATAATGACATTATGAATTCATTAAATTCAATAAATTCTAAATTTCAGATATTATTTAAATTTTATTTCTCCTACTATTTTAAGGTCACTCCAATAATCCAAGATAATCTTCCTATTTTAAGGTCAATTGCTTTGGTTACACTTGCAAGGTTCCTCTTTCCCTATAATATAACACAGAATCTCTAGAGTTTACACCCTGGATATTCTGCAGTGGGGTGAGTGAGTGTGTGGGGTGGGGGTGTGGGTGGGGGAGTGTTCTGTCAGTGATGGTGATGGATTTGTGACTGTGTGCTAGTATTTTTATCCATAATGCCTGGTTCAGATTCAATGCAATTCATACATACGTAATAAATTGATGAATAGTCAACTTGAAGAATCCTTAGTTTAACATTGAAATGTCAATTTAATATATTTCGATAGTGCTTAAAATTAACATTGCAAATTAAAAAGCTACATTCTTTCTAACTTATGCTCAAATATTTTAGATTCATTTAAGTATTTTCATTTGTCTTAGAAGCTCCAAGAATTATATCTGAATTTAATGCTTGGCATTGTTACCATGGAATTTATAATCCACCAAATGACATAAGGAAAGGTCAGGAATAACTATAAAACAATAAGTGATATGCTGTGTCATAAAAAATTATGTCTTTTGAATATTATGAGAATATATGGTCACAATGGTGGGAAGGATCAGAAACAGCTTCATCAAGAAATGAGACTTGAAGAATTAAATTTAACTAGATGCACAGCCTGAGTAAGACAAAGGGTAAATATGACAATGATGTAGAAATAAAACAAATTAAAATAAAGTAAAATAGGAAAAATATATGGATGTAAGAAAGTTTAGGGCTTTATGAATAGGAACAAGAAAGATCAGTGGATTTTTTTGAAAATAAGTGATATTAATGGACACTGAAAATAATAGCATTCACAATTTCTATGTATTTTTTGTCAGTTTTTCCTTTTCCTTTCTTTCTTTTTACTTTTTTTTTTTTTTTGGAGGGGTTATTATTGGGGATTAACCTAGAGGAATTTTACCACTGAGCTAAGCGCCCAGCAATTTGTTTTTGTCTGTTTGTTTTGGCAGGGCCTCTCTAAGTTTATGAGACTGACCTCAAACTTTCAATCCTCCTGCCTCAGCCTCTGGAATTGCTGGAATCTCAAGCCCGTGGGAGCAAGCTCAACAACAGTATCTATTTATTGACTATCTATAAAGAACCAAGTAACTTCCAAAAGTTCTATTAAAACCACAGAGAACAAAAACTGAGCTCCAAGGAGTAGACAAATCATAAATGAATACAAAAACTGGATAACCTGTCATCTGGCAGCCAATGTCATATAGAAAAATAAAGTCTGGAAGGAAAAATTGAGAGTGTCACAGTAGCAGGGAAAGCATTTCAAATAACAAAATATTGGAGGGCATATATGAGATAATGTGAGGGACTGATGCTTGCTGGTATTCTGCAAGAATCACCTCTGGGCAAGAATGACAACGTGTACGAAGCTGCAATGAGAAGACCAGCAGCAAGTTTAATTCATTTAGAAGCAGAAAAAAGGCTCATATGTCAGCAAGAGAACATGCATGTGTGCGGGAGAATTGTAGAGATGCAGTCCTGAAGCATTGGCACCCTTATGCCAGAGAGCTTTGACTGGAAGGGTGAAGAACTGTGAATAGTCCAGTGGGTCATAATTGAAAAATTCTAGAGTTGTGTAGAAATGATTTGAAACTTTATTTTAAAATGATGATTCTAATTGTATAGTGTGAAGCTGATCTGGAAGAGAGCTAGGTAGGACACACGTTAGAGCGATATTGCTGCAAAAGAATATGTTACTAGCAGACGTGGTAATGGTACTGAAGTTCAACGGGACATAAAACACTCTAAACAACAATTAATAGGAGACAGTAGGGAAGCAACAGGTGTATAATTTGATGCAGAATTTCCAAATTTAAGTGAAAGGCAAGATGATAGGATGGAACATTTAGAAGATATAAAATGCACTGTGATTTTAAAATGTTTTATAAAGTGTTACAATTTGGATATGAGTTGTCTCCCAAAAGCTCCTGTGTTAATGAATGAATGTTCAAAGGTGAAATGATTGGATTTTGAGAGCTGTCACTTAATCAGTGCATCCTAGTTTGAATGGGTTAGCTGGGTGATAACTGGAGGTGGGTAGAGTACAGCTGGAGGAGATAGGTCATTGAAAGTGTGCCCTGGAAGGGTCCATTCTCACTGAAGCCCCTTGCCCTTCATTTTTGCTTCCTGGGCCATTATGAACAGCAGCTTTACTCCAACATACCCTTCCAACATGAAGTTTTGCCTGATATCATGCCCACAGGAGTAGAATCAGCCTACCATGGACTTAAATCTCTGAAACTATGAACCAAAATAACCTGTTTGTCCTCTCAGTTATCCTTGTCAGGTATCTTGTCACAGTGATGAAAAGCTGACTGATACATACAGCCAGGTCTAGTGGTACACACCTGTAATCCCAGCAACTCAGGAGGCTGAGGCTAGAGGATTAAAAGCCTGAGGCCAACTTTGGCAACTTAGTGAAATCCTGTCATGAAATAAAATTTAAAAATAGAATTGGTGATGTAGCTTGGTGATACAGTGCCCCCTGGTTCAAATCCCAGTACCACAAAAACTATTGACTTTGTTTAGAAATTGTATATGACACCATTTTTGGGCTGCTTCAGATCTTCCAGACCCAAGGTTGAGTCACATATGTGAATCTTAACTCACTCACCATCTAAATAAAAAAGTTAAGAAAAGAAGTACTTATATAGTCCTTACTCATTGAATAAGAATATTAAATTCTCTGAAGAAATTAATTCCTGAAATTATTATTTTGTTTTGTGGACCTTTATATCACTGACAACAAATGACAAATTGTGTGATGGCCTCAGTCATTTCCTCAACTAAAGTAATTGTGGGTCTGATTTCAACAGGTCCTTTGAAAAAACACGAGACTATTTCACAAAAGTGAAGCTTAGGTAGAGTTCGTAAATGGATTTCAAGTGAATCAAAATAATAATTTACCATTACACTGACAAAAAAATTTTTAAAAATCAACTTACAAATACCATTAAAGATTAGAACTCTGGGATGGTCCACCCCACAGTCCTTCTATTGGAATGATGCTCGTATTATGAAAAGTACAATCTCTGCTATTGGCAGGGTGAGTATAACACTTTTTGTTCACTTTTTTCTTTCAGAGGTTTGGGGAAGACACTAGTAATCTCACAAACCTCTGGAGACGTTGCATTCCTTAATATGCAGAATTCAAGGCAACACTATTCAGCCACTTTTAATACCACAGTAGTGAACTTGTCCTGACCCAACATTAATCAGACATCCTTGGTCTAGGACAATAAAAATCCATTCCCACAAATATTTTTTGTATTAGTAGATACCAAAAAGCAAGATTACCACCTTGCTTCTCGGTGACTCTGATTATCATTTTTCTTCCTTTCCAATTATTTCCTCTAGGCTCACTTTTATTTTTGCTCACATATAGCTTTCAGTATTTCTTCCTTTAGTACTGTGTGCAGTAAAGTTCATTTTGAGTGATAGGCTTTTTACCATTATCACATTTTAATTTTTAATGATTATTAAAGTCATTAATATTATTATTATTAAAGTCATTTGGTGTTACCGCAGCATATTTTGGTCTGATTTATCAATTTCAGAATGCATTCCTTTTTTGGGATGTGACTTCTAGGCTAATTTTAAATCTTATTTACTGGAAAATTAAATTGGAATGATTGCTTAACCATAAATCCAGCAGCAAAATAGTTTATGCTTCCAATCATTTTTTCTTAAGAAAAAAAAAATTAGGTTTTGGTTGTCCAAACATATCTGTTTTTCTATCATTACCATGTGTTGAGAGATGAGGGTAAGTTTAAACCATCAACTTGAAGTCTTCCTAAATAAATTTCTTTTGGTAATATGGCTGACTTCTGACACATTCAACATACTTTTGATTAAAAGAGTTCAGTATTTTCTTTATGAAGTTTTTTTTTCCATTTTTCTTCAAAATCAAAGATAACATTTTGCTGGGTGTGATAATGCACTCTTGTAATTCAACATGGGGCAGCTAACTGGGGCAGTTAAGGTGAGAATACCCCTAGTTTGAGGCCAGCCTCCTGGGTTACTTAGACCCTGCCTCAAGAAAAAAAAAAAAAAAAAAAAAAAGGAGACTGGGGAGGCTGGGGATGTAGTTCATTGGGAAAGCACTTGCCTAGCATTTACCATGTGTAAGGCCCTAGATTCAATTTCTTACACTGAAAGAAAGAACTAACTGAAAATAAAATAAATATATTCTCAGGTGAAGATTTAAAATACAAACACATCAGGAGAACGTTTTATTTAGAGTGTGGGGATTGACATCAAGCAGGTCCACTCAGAATGAAGGTCATGGACTTCCCATCTGTACTGATTAGCCTTTGATCTTTTTTTGTGTCAAATGCCTAATATTTTTTTGGTAAATCTTATAGATTTGTGTGACTGAGTTATTAAAAAACTATGTCTACTTATGGGAATTTTGATGGGTTTAAATTAGTTTCTGCAGTATTGACAGACATTCTGGTAGAAAATTTAGACAACTGATAGAAATCTATAGAGGAAAGACACGCAAACCATAATTTACATGGGTCCTACTGAGAAGCCATTACTCCTAGTTATGAGCACTGGCCCATACAAGATATTTGCAGCTCCCATTCCCTCCTGCCTCTCTGTGCCCAAGAAGTATCCCCAGCAGTCAGAAGGTCCAGCTCATTTTTTATTTTAGTTACAATTTAGCTGTGTCATGAATTTGGTTCTTCTTTCCTTCACTTTTTCCTTTTTTGATTCTCAGGACTTTCTTTTGCAAGTCAAAAAGCTCATTTTCTCTTTCAGTCCCAGCTTGAGTGATCTGTCCTGGCAGGAATGTGAACATTGCTGACTGATTTGCTCAAACTTGAAGGCTAAAGGGTTCATATTCTTCCTGTCAGGACAAGCTCCTTGCTTTTTGGACAAGTCATGCAGTGAATCAGAAAGAGTAGACTACAAGCAACATGGTCTGGAAATTTAAAAACAAAAACAAAACAAAACAAAACAAACTTCATTGTTTCAAGTGTTCATCTCCACTATTAACTTGAAAAATATATATTTATAACAAGTAGTCTATATATGACATATGAAATGAAATATATACACAATGATGAAGTGTTTACTTTTCAGTTTTCTAGCAAGGATGAAACTTCTATCTATGAAACAGTGTATGCATTTCACAGACAATAAACTAAATAACAAAAACTCAAAGGAAGAGTGCTATTATATAGTCATTTACTTTATCACTCAGCTTGGTAGAACTATACCTAAAATATATAGAATATCTTTTCTTTGAAATTAGATCAAATGCATCAGCATTTTTGCAGATTCAGCAAAGATGTTAGCATTTACAGGATTCATCTCATGAGCCACATACAGCTATTTTACATTTTGAAGGATTTCCAATATCACTACTTACCTAAATGACATTTGAGGTGGTGGCATTTAATGAGGTACACGCAATACAGTACTTAACTCATGACATCTACCAGGCAGAAAATACTTTATTAGGTGATCCTGTTCTATGAATATAAATTGATTTTTCCCCATGGTTAGGAAAATTGGCTCTTCAGCTGTACTTAAAGATAGAGTTAACTGGGTCCATCTAGCAAATTAGAGTAGGTTTCCTTGCATAAATGACAGCATAAATGGGAAAGGGTACTTAAGTATAGTGATCTCTGTCCCTAGGCATCATGTTTATCGATCGCCCTACATTTAGGTCAGAAAGAAAGGTCTTACCTTACAGTTTGTGGAGACCTTGGAGTTTAATCATTTTGCTACAAGGCATTAGGTAATTCTTTTTTGTTTGATAAATTAATTCTTTAAATGTCAGGATTTTAGCACTAATATACTAGGACCTCAAAAAAAATTTTTTTTTCCTGTAGTCCTTGGTTTTGAATCACATGTTTTGGATGCATAAATGCAAATAATTTTTAGCTATTTTATTAATAAGTGTATTTTTGAGCATACTGGGTACCTAGACATTTTGTCATTCTAAATGGAGGTTGTAAGAAAAGCAAGAGATTGCTCCTTTTATCAAAGAAGAAAGATACAGATAATACAGGGAAGGGGGAAGGCAAAGAGACAAAGAAACATTGGATGTGAATAGTTAAAATTTAATCCAAGCTTAACCCCAATGGGTCTGTAGAAAAAGGGAATTATTAGGTGATAAAGAGGAAGGTTTATAGAGGAAATTTGTCTTGAGTTCAATATTTAAGAATATGTTGGACCTATGTAATTGATGAGAAGAATGAAAAAGGTCCTCATTGATAGAGTATAAATAAACTTTCTGAGGAAGAGAAAAAATATTCTGTGAGGAACAGTAATGAAAATTTCCTGACTGATGTGGAAGACAGTCTGAGATATGGTACTACTTGATTGTACTATTTGTCAACTGTATTATATTTCTTTTAACTTTATTTTTGAAACTTCAATTAGAAAATGTAGACCACATTTTGTACGAAAAATGGTGAGGAATGTCAGGAGTTATGTTTTAAGGAATAAATAGAAGATAAGGCATTTCATGTAAAAAGGCATTTTAAGTTATATTTACCAGTTGTTTCTATATACTAACTTTAAGTTATAATGTTGTTGCTTTAACATGAAGATTAAGAAGACAACTTAATTCTTAACATGTAAAGGGATGTAATTTTGAAGGAAATATCAGGTTACTATGAAAGGTACCAAATAGCCAAAGTGAAAGAACTGAAAAAGAATTACGAGTATTTTGGGTCTACTAAAAATAATAAATAGTTACCAAAGAATGAAACATTAGGAATCATAAAACAATAAGAAAATAATATCCCTTTACAGAATGTATTTTGATAAAATTACTCATGCTTAGATATGGGAGATGTAGAGGGAATCCCTACATTATTTTGGATAGCATCTACAGTTCAATCTCTTAAAATGTGATGTGTAAGTAGATTCCATAAATTAGGTGTATAGTAACTCAAATTATAGAAGTCCTACAAATATATATTGAGGACTTCTTTCTTTTTGATGTCACCACAAGGTAAAGGATCTTAATTTCACTAAAAATATAAATACAAGTAATTAAGGAAATATTAGTCTAGCAGTGGTAT
>JAJEJO010049093.1:1091260-1111020 GCA_020662805.1 Glaucomys volans | reverse complement strand
TTTTTTTTTTTTTTTTTTTTGCGGTGCTGGGGATTGAACTCAGGGCCTTGTGCTTGCAAGGCAGGCACTCTACCAACTGAGCTATATCCCCAGCCCCCCTTGATGCTTTCTTTATTGAGTGTTATATGAACTTTTTATATATGTTCCACATGTGCATGAGATAACTGTATAGCCCCTAATAGATGCAGACATAATTATATGGGAACTGTCTCCCTACCCCCAATTAAAGATCAAGCTTGGTAATCGTGTTACTTGTTAATTGTGTTAGCTGTTTTTCTTCTTTATATTTGCTGCGGTGTTTATTTGTATCCTGTGAACAATCAAGAGAGATGTGTTCAAATTCTCCATCTTGGCAGCAGGTTTAATCTACAGTGTTGTCAATTTTTGCTGCATATATTTTGAGGCTATTTTAATAGTGTACCCAATGCTAAATTGCTATCCTTGTTGAATTGAATTGAACTTTTTTTTAATTGTTGTAACTTTCTCCATCCCTATATTTTTGTGTGTGTGTTTTTTAATATGACAGTTTCCCTCAAACTTTTCCTTTCAACATTTTTTGTGTGTGCCTGCTAGGGACTAAACTCAGGGCCTTGTGCATGCTAAGCAAGCAGTCTACCACTGAGCTACACTCTGAGACTTCATTTCAACTTTCATGTGCCCCAAAATTTTAGGTGTCTCACAGAATTTAAATCTGGATCTGGGCTTTTTAACTAATTTATATGTTTTTAAGCTGGTATGGTTCCTCTGTTTGTATTTATTGTAATCAATAACACTAATAGAGGAAAAACAGATATGAATGGTGGAAACATGAAGTTAAAGGAATAATTCCATAAAATGGGCCCACTGTGCTAACCCCCACATGCTTTCTTTTCCATGAAGCAATTTACCTGCACCCCTGCCTGGCTTAAGTGGACAGGATATGTCAGATTTCTCAGCAAACTACCTGTTATCAGCAGGAGAAATGCAGGCCCAAAATAATTCTGATAACCCTGTTTCAGGGTAACACAAGTTACTCTGAAAGGGGGACTTTTATGACCCTTTCACAGACCAGATCCTGGAACTCAGAGAGATAAGAATAATGCCTCCTAACCATAAAATCTGTGAGAACAGTTTCCAATTAGAATCAGTTAGCATGGGCCAAAGTGACCTAGAGTTGTCATGGCAGTGGGAACTTGAAAGTCTGATATCATTCTGCTGTCAGTCAAAAGTCAAGAGGTGAACCTGGGCTGGACTCTCTAGAAACTTCCCTGGGACCCCAGTAAAGCTGGAGTCCAGGAGAGGCATGCTATCCCTTTCTTCTCTGAGAGGACCCTGTCTCTCCCTTTAGAGTGTCCCCTTTCCCTTTTTCCTATTCCTTCACTAAACTCATTCATGTTACTGAGTGACGTGTCTGACACCTTTCTGACTTGATCACAAGAATCAGGGTTTGAAGGGAAGGGGTTCTCTGATTGCCTCAGTTTCTCAGAAGGCCCCAGCTCTGTAACAATAATTTCTTGTTTCAATGTGTCCTTCTTTTCTGTATTTCTTTTTATTCCTGACTTATTTTTAAATAGAAGCTATGTCTCATTCTGAATAAGACAGAGCTCTTTGATCCCTTGTCTTTCTCTCCTTCCACTGCCTATCATGTTGAGCAAACCTATCATTTTGCTTAAAATGTGGTTCAAGGACCACAGGCATCAACACCACCTGTGAACTTGCTAGAATTGCAGAACTTTGGGCCCCTTCTCAGACCTTCTGAATTAGAATTTGCAGCTAAACAAGAGCTCCAGGTGTTCATATGCACAATAAACTTTGAGAGTCACTAAACTAGACTGTAAATTCTTGGGTTTTATGAATGTATTTTCACTTTTTCTTTCATCTTTATTATTTTTAAACCATAATGACCATGGCTAAGGTATTTATTTGTTCATGTTTACTTCATGCATCTTTTGAAACTCTTCCAGATTTGCCTTTCCTTTCCTTTTAGTACTTATCTAAAAGCAGTTTAAATGCATCTTTGTGCAGCAAAGCTTTTGAAATATTGTATGCCTGAAAATATTTTTATCATGTCCTCTCATTTGAATGACATTTTGTTGGATATAAAATAATATGTTCAAAGTTAATTTTCCTGCAGTCCTTATAAAACGCCCATTTGAATCCAGTGTTGTTGAAAAATCTGACATCAATCTAATTCTGATTCTTTTTTCTTAGTATGTCATTTTTTATTTTCTCTTTGTTTAGAATTTTGTCTTTCTCTTTGCACTGCTAAATTTCACTATAATATATCCAAGTATAGATTTTTTTGTTTTGTTTTTGTTTGGTGTTGGGGGTTGAACCCAGGATCTTAGCCATGAAAAGCATGTACTCAACCACTGAGCTACCCCCAATACTCTGCAACCCCTAGATTCTTTTTAAAAATTCTTCCCTTTGGCACTTTCTGAGTCCTTTTGATTTGAAGTATTTCAAAAATTTTAATTCATTCTTCAGGCAGATTCAAACATTTTTCTCTTTATTTTTTCTCTTTCTCTGAGTCCTGTTTTTCTGGATATTGGCACTTTGTGTCCATCATCCTTTAATCTTGGCTTTTCTTTAATAGTCACGCCTATCCTTCTACTTTCCTATGTTTTCCTTTTGAAATAGCTATGCTTTTCAGAATTTCCTAATATTTTGGCTTACAGATGCATCACCACTGTACAATACATTAGAAGGCCATCACCCAATTTTGCTCTGATGAGGTTAGAGAGTTGGATTATATAAGCCTTTAGATGAATCACAATGGACATCCCCAAACTATAGCCAAGGCCAGCTGCTCATTGCTTCCACAGGTCCTAGCTTCGATTTTCATTTCCCTCCACCTCTGAGAGAGCAGTTGCATTAACAAAGAGCACTCCTCAGGTCATCAACTTTCATTCTCTCCTAATTTTCTCAGTGTTCCAAAAGCACAGGACTTCTGAGTGGCTTGATTTTGCTCTCATGGGTTGTAAAAATTCTTGATATCAAAGACTACATCCAACACATAAACTAAGAGTTGACTACACAGGCTTGGCTACTAGCTGCCTAAAACCATGTCTCTGGGAAAACTTAATTCCCAAACCTGTTGAGTCTGAAAAAGGTCAAGGCTGCCAAAAAAATTCACTCTTGTTCCAATCAACACCTGAGAATAGGCCTTTGACTTCCCTTTCTTAGAGTACTGTATTTGTTAAAAACAAACAAGTTTGTAATTCCAAATACATTCTCTGTTCCTTTGAGATTTATAGGTATCTCATACAACTCTGGGGTTCTTTTTTTTTTTTTTTTTTTTTTTTGGAACCAGGGATTGAACTCAGGGACACTTGGCCACTGAGCCACATCCCCAGCCCTATTTTGTATTTTATTTAGAGACAGGGTCTCACTGAGTTGCTAAGGGCCTCACTAAGTTGCTGAGTCTGGCTTTGAACTCACGATCCTCCTGACTCAGCCTCCCAAGTCCCTTGGATTACAGGCCTGCACCACCACACCCCCGTAACTCTGGGGTTCTTTAAAAGAGGCATTCCTTTGAAATGCAATCCTCAGGGCTGGGGAGGTGGCTCAGTGGAAGAACAAGTTTTTAATGTGTGTGAGGCCCTGGGTTCAATCCCCAATATCCCCAGTCCCCAAAATGCAATCATCATTAGAAGTACAAGGTCTCTGTCTCCCAGTCTCTATGGGAAGGTACTAACCTAACTTCCATAAATGTCACTCACCAGGCACTGGGGCCTAAATTATATTCATTAAACAAACCTTTTACCCCTTTTACCCACTTTAGAATATTTTACTTCTCTGACTGCTATACCCACTGCCTGAAGATTCTCCTATTTCTTCATTCTTCCTTTAAAATAGCAATCATCTCTGAGCAAATTGGATTTGAACTCAGCTCTCTCCTCTACTGTAGTAGTTACTGAATACAGTCCATTTTAATTGCCTTCTCTAATTTTCAGTTTTATTCATAATTGACAACGCTTCAACTCAAGATCTGAATTACTGAAGATGTGCAGAAAGCACAAACAAGAAACCAGAAGACTCAAAATTGTATTTCTATAGCTTTCCTCCCTCACCCCTTCCCACACAGGCCATCTCATATTCCTCCTTCAGGAAGTCTGGTGGCTTCCTGCCCCAGGCAAAACCCTGACCCTCCTTCCCCCAATTAATACCAGTACAAAAAATATTCTGCTCCTCCATTTACATCTTAAAAGGTTCTTACATTTTTCCTTCTTCCTTCATCCTCCCTCTCCCTTTCATTCTTTCTTATAGATTTCCCCCTAGGGCTCCTTCCTGGAGCAGATCTTTGGGGAGCCAGTAAGAATACCCCTTCAGTATATTTAGCTACACACAGAAACCTGATGGAAGAAAAAAAAAATTCGCCTCTCCCCCTTCTCTCTGAAGTCTTCAGCTCTCCGCACTCAAACTATGATTATAGCTTATACTGGTATGTTCAAAACATCCTAAAATGATATGTAAAATAAAGGCCAATTTACTCCAGATATCTGACTTTCAAGAGAAAAAATAAATAAATCATTAGTAGAAACTATCAATTTATGACTCCATCACATACATAGGCACTCCCCCTCCTATCCCAGAGCAAACCTCAACTCACCCCTTTTCCAAGTGTGATTCTATAGCTTGCTTTAAAATATTTGGCTTCTTCACTTATAAAGGTACTTACAATGCATGCAAATGACTCTTTCTCCCCATCTCCCTCCAGTCAAGTAAGAGTAAGCACACATTGCTGACCTTTCCTTTTTGAGTACTAACTAGTCTCTCTTACCATTGCTACTTATCATTCAGTATTCAGATAAATATTCCAAGTAAATAAGTACTTGAACCAACAAAATTATCTAGAACATTATTGCTCAAATAGTGGCCAAGAGTTAAGTGGGATTAGCATCACTTGGGAAATTTTTTAAAAAGTAGAATCTGCCTGGTGCAGTGGTGCATGCCTGTAATCCCAGGGGCTCAGGAGGCTGAGGCAGGAGGATCTTGAGTTCAAAGCCAACCTCAGTAACTTATGGGGGCACTAAGCAACTTAGTGAGACCCCGTCTCAAAATAAAACATTAAAAGGGCTGGGGATGTCACTCAACAGTTAAGCACCCCCAGGTTCAATCCCTGGCACCAAAAAAAAAAAAAAAAAAAAAAAAAAAAAGAAAGAAAAAAAGTAGAATCTCTGTTCTGCTCCAGACCAATTGCACCAGAATCTGCATGTTGGAAGGAGGAGGGGTGGGAAAGGGGAGGAACAGTGGAATAAAGTTTACTTAATTATAGTATGTGCATGTGTGAATATATCCCAATAAATCACACATACACAAAAACACACACATATATAATATAATTATATTGCACTAATTTTTAAAAAAGTAAATAAATAGAAGACAAGTAGTATACAGGAAGGGGATGGGAGGGAAAATGGAAGTACTGGGTGAATGAAATTGAGCAAAATTTGTTATTTGCATGTATGGATATATCACAATGATCCCGATTATTTGTATAACTATAATGCACTAATAAAAACATTTTTAAAAGAACTGCATGTTGGAGAAGCACTGTATAGATTTCTATAATTGAGGACTGGCAAAACTCTTTGGTTTAGGATATGTACCCTGGCAGTCTAGAGCTTATCTTTCCAAAAGATTTTCTCAGAGTGAATTGCTTCCAAAAATATAGAGCACCAGTCCCCTCCACACAATTAAAAAAAGGAATTAATTCTTTATAACTTCTTGGATTGCTGATAGTTTAAACATTTTCCCAAATTTATTTTACCAGGAAGAGAATCTATTATTAACTTAATCACTTTGTAGAACATTTGATTATCATGCACTATTTGTGAATATAATATCATCTGTATTAAATTTCAACTATTTAATTTAAATTAGCCCTAATATATTAAAAAGAAGTCTCATGCTAACACAATTTCAAGTATAAGTGGTTGTTTACTTGGTTTCATTGTAATTTGTTTTACTATTTTTCTATTTTGTATAAGGTTGCAAAGGTCTGTACACTTTTAAACATTTTGAATCATGTTCAAAGCTATTTAGAGTTTACTAAATGTTTGTGTAACTTAGTGGTATATTTTTCACACAACGTTAATTCTAATTCGAATGGGTTATTTGGGGTTTTATATATAAAATATCTCTTTTTACCAAGTGTTAGCTTTTCCCCCTATTACATGGAAGCAATCAGCAGTTGCCTAAAAAAGGAAGATTGGCAGCATAGCCACACTGAAATCATAGGGCTGATTGGCAAATGTAATGTAGAAAGTAGAGGGATAGTGAAGACAGAGGAAACAGGGCAAGGAGGAAGAAAGGGAGGGTGAAGATCAGAGGAGAATGAATTAAAGGCAAACAAGAATTCTCATTAAGAAGCATTGAAAGGATCAACAAAGTCTCTGGGGTATAGCTCAGTGGTAGTGCGCTGGCCTACCCTGCTCAAAGCCCCCAGCACTGGAAAAAAGTCTTTTGAAAACTCATCCTTTATTCAGAGAAATATATCCATATGTCCAATTGATATGTAGTTGTTCTTTTTTTTTTTCTTCTTTTTAACAAACATTCTACTGGGACAGACAGTATTCAAGCTCAGCAGTAATAACACAGCCATAGGGCCAAATTCTGCCTTTAGATAAAGGGTCCAGGTCTGAAATCCTCATATTTCACAACTATACTCCCTTAATCAAGAACTAGACAAGCACATATCTTATTCTCTCCAGGTATAATGGAGATATGATTCTTCACCTATGTGGGCTACATATTCTTTTGAGAGTTGGTTTAACTTGTACATTTTTTTCATAAAAAATTCAGTATGTAAAGGAAATACTGTAAATCTCAGTTTCTTCATCAGGAAAATGGGGGTAATTAAAAAATGTGCCTCACTGACTTGTTGGGAAGATTAAATATAAAGCATTTAACACAGTGCCTGGCATGAAGTTCAGGGCACAGTGAATGTTAAATATTCAAAATGAATTTTAAAATATGCACATCAACTTGTAAACATAAAAGTTCTCCCTGGAGAATACAAGAAACTGATGAGGCTGGTTGCATGGGGAGAGAAGCTAGGTGGCTAGGGGAAGGATGTGGGAGGAAGATATTTCACACTGTGTAATCTTTCATATCTTTGGAATTTTAAACCATGTAAATGTATTGCACATGCAATGAAGCATTAAATAAGTGAATAAATAAAGTAAAATAAAAAGCATTGTGCTTCTCTGCAATCTTTGTATTTATAGCTTATACTTAAAGTTTTCTTATGGAATCTTGTTACACTTTGTGACAGTTGGTGGTAAACCCATCAACAAATGTCATTGATTGTGATCCTGGCATGTGGTAAATAAGGCATGGTTTCCTCTCCCAAGGACCATGCAGTCCACTTTATCAAGATAACACAAATACACCACCACCACCAACAACAACAAAAGGCCAACACAAATGAAAGTATACTATAGAACTACACTGTACTGATCTTATCCATATGCTTCAATGTTTAGAGATTATAGAACACTGGTATTCAAAGACCATTTTTGGAGGGAAGACTGGAGCTTAACCTGGGTTTTGAAAGATGACTAGATATTGTTATCCTTGTTGGAAGGAGAGAGTGCTCTGATGGGGAATAAAGAATAATGTGGGCCGGGCATGGTGGCACATGCCTGTAATCCCAGCAGTTCAAGAGACTGAGGCAGGAGGATCATGAGTTGAAAGTCAGCCTCCGCAACTTAGTGAAAGGCCCTAAGCAACTCAGTGAGACCCTGTCTCTAAATAAAATACAAAAAAGGGCTGGGGATGTGGCTCAGTGGTTAAGTGCCCGTGGGTTCAATCCCTGGTACCCTCCTGCCCCCCACCAAGAAGAATAATGTGATAGAAGGCCAATTAGGTATAACCTTAAGACACAAGGTGAAGCTTCCCCAAAAAACAATTTTCATGATTAAAAATAATAATAATGAGGAAAAGGAAGCAAACGCAAATATAAAACTGGCAGACACCTTTTGCTCATTACTTTTATTTTCTTTTTTTCTCCAAGATCTACGTAGGATCCTAGAGTTGGAGACACCATATTGCCATTCTGTCTTAGGACAAAGGCATTGACTATGGAAGTGGAGGTGGAAGTTTAAAGGAGGTTAGTTCCTTTGTTTACTTGAGCAAATGCACCCTCTTTGGAAGGCTTATTCTCCAACATGTTGTTTGATGAGAAAAATAAACTTATTTTATTAGACCATTATATTCTGGGTTTTGTCACATTCAGTGAAACACAATTTAAAGTAATACAACTATACTATTGTTAATAAACCCTACATCAAGAAACTTTAGTTTTCCAAATTCTTTGCATGTAAGGGTGATAGATAAAGTAGAGGACATCCAATTACAATTGAATTTCAGATAAACAAGGAATGACTTTTAGTATTGCTATGGTTATTAGATATGAGGTGTCCCTTAAAAACTCGTTAAAGACAATGCAAGAAAGTTTAGTGTTGGAATGATTGAGTTATAAGTGTGTTAATGCAATTGCTGATTTAGTCCCCTGATAGGGATTAATTGAGTAGTGACCATGTAGGCATGTAGTGTGTACCTGGAGGAGGTAGGTCATTGGGGGCATGCCCTTGGGGTTTATATTTCGTCCAAGGAAGGGAGCTCACTCTCTGCTTTCTGATTGTTACCGTTCTAAACTGCTCTCCTTCATCACACCCTTTTGTCATAATGTTCTGCTTCATTTCAGGCACAGACAACAAAGTTGGCCATCTATGGATTGAAACCTCTGAAACTATGAGCCCCAAATCAACTTTTCTTCCTTCTAAACTTGTCAGATCTTTTGGTTAGAGTGGCAAAAAACTGATTAAAAATGTATCTCATGAAGGGGCTGGGGATATAGCTCAGTTGGTAGAGTGCTTGCCTCATAAGCACTAAGGCCCGGGTTCAAATCCACAGCACCACAAAAAAATGTATCTCATGAAATAGTTTAAATATATTTATACTAAAAATCACTGTTTATCTGAAATTCAAATGTCAACAGAGTATGTTGAATTTTGTTTTTAGAATATGGCAACATCATTTGTAGGTCTTAAAATAGACCTGTTCATATCCAGGCCATTCTACCACCAAGAGTCTTGCATACATTGTCCACCTCCACTGTCAAAGGAAGGGGAGTTCTTTTAGTATGTTAAAGGGGAAGAATGGACAGGTAATTAGCAAAGAAGTGGGATGAAGTTTTTGGTCCTCAGAGAGGAAAATGCAATGAAGTGGAAATCATTTGAATTCCTCCCTGAGAGTATTCACTTTTTCTCACTCTTAATTTATGATACTTTTGTTTATATTTTTCTCATAAAAGAACACTGACAGATCTGCCATTTACAATACTTGATCATTTTAGTCCACTTCCTACAGATTTCCCCAGATGATAGTGTCATTTTTTATAGCAGTGATCACAATGTAGACAAAATGTAGAATCCTATATTTTTCATAATAATCTAAAAACATTTATCATTTTACTGCTTGGTTTTAACATTTTAATCATTTCTGGACAAATTTATATAGTTTATTTAACCTTTTTCCAAAGTTAAAACTAATATTTTGCTATTTTATGTATTTTTTCTTTAATTTTTAATATTAATTTAATGATAGATCACACCTTTGACAATGTCTTTTTTGTTGTTGTTGTTGTTGACTGGAATTTTGAATTGTATGTAATGAACCATGTATTAGATTTGGAATTACTCTGTCAAATAACAGGATTATTTTTAGTCTTCATATATATTTTTAGTTTTAATAGTCCCTGCTCCCAGGGGTTAGCCTTTAGCAAAATTATAAAACTGGGTGACTTTAGATTGTCTTTGTTTCTGTAACCTTCTATTCTGCAGATCATTTATTTTTGGTATATCCCAAATTCCTTCCTGTTTTTAAGTATCCAGTGCTTTTCTGCTCCTTTCTCCCATTTATAACCTGCTTTCAAAAAATGAATCTAATTTTAATAATTGATGTCACTTTAAAATTAAGTCAATATTTCTTGGCTCCCAGAGATTATTTGGAGAGATAATGTACCTTAGTTGCAGACTTAGTTTAAATATCAGATTTGACACTTACATGATTTTTGACTTAAATGAGTACTTTATGTTTCTGAGCCTGGTTTTCTCATCAATAAAACCCAGGTATTAACACCTTCAAGTCAGGGGTGTTATGAGATTAAAATAATTATGTAAATATTTTAGTACACTGCTAGCTCAATAATAAGTATTTAATACATTCTAGATCCTATTAGTCATAATTATCTTCACTTTAACCCTATTTATAATCATGGAATTAGAATAAAATTCTCTTCCAAAGAAAGTTCTGAAATCCACCCTAGCTTGAATCAAACACAATATTTAATACCCAAGAGATATTTGAAATATATTTGATTAATTTTCTCCTATCATTTATTAGTTGTCCATAATGTCCTTGAAATTATATAATGTGAATAGTATCAATTGCTACTGTGCAAAAGATGATAATCCATACCAAGATAAAATCCCTGAAACATATTACTCACAAAAATATTGACACACTTGCCTAGCATGTGTAAGACCCTGAATTTAATCCCCAGTAATAAAAAGAAAAAAAAGAAAAAAAGCAATAAAAAATTGACATAACTTTAAACTTTTAACATGTTGTAAAACACTTTTTAAAAAACAAAAAAAGTGTGCTTGGGATATAATTCAGTAGTAGAGCACTTGTCTGGCATGTATGAAGGCCCTGGGTTCAATCCCCAGCACCTCTGTTTCTCCTCAAAAGAAGCAGCAAACTATGGTAAAACTATTTCTATTTTCAGATATAATGAACATTGAAATAAAGAAGCTGACATTGCCAGGTCTGTCCTGAGTCATTAAGACATGTATTTGATGTAAATGCTCCCCCCACCCCATACATGTTCTAGGATACATACATCTATGAATTAACCAACAGAGCACTAAACACAATTTTGGGGGAGCATACCAGTGCTTAACCACTGAGCTACATTCCTACCACATTCCCAGCACTTTTTGTTTTTTATTTTGAGACAAGCTCTCACTAAGTTACTTAGGGTCTTGCTAAATTGCTAAGGCTAGCCTTGAACTTGCAATCCTCCTGCTTCAGCCTCCCAAGTTGCTGGGATTATAGGCATGTGCCACCATGCCTGGCAGTAAATACATTTTTAACAGTGATGAATTAAAGAAAAAAGAGTGCTAGAAATTTCTTTGGGATATTAAAATAATCATAACTATAATAATCACCAACTTGCTCCATCCTTTAATTAAAAAATGGAAACTGGCATTTCTCTTATGCTTCTTTAAACAAACAAATGGCACAAAACATGAACATGCAGAAATTAAGCCAATTCCAGCAAACATTAATATTTCCCTCAATACCCTTAAAGTTAACACCTCTAATCCAAGCTATTCTTTTTTAAAAAGACAGTAAGACAAAAGCAAAAATAGGCAAAGCAGAGAAAATGCTGCTGGCTTATATGTTTAGAGGGCAAGGGGAAAAGGAATGGAGCAAAATGTTTGAAGGGAAAAAAGCTAGAGAAAAAAGAAAATTTTATGACGATTGTATCAGTACTTTCTACTACTGATATCCAATATCTGGAGGTTTATAACTTTGTTCTAATAATTCACTCTGCAAGTGCTAAGAGGGTGGTGACATGGGAATAAAAATTGTGTGCATGTTTTCCTAGAAAGATTTATAACTACTGAACCAAAAATCGCTTAGTTATTTTAGTTACAAAAGTTATAACAAAATAAAATGCATGCTTGTGTTCAAAACCTCTGAATAGCTTACACTTGTTTAAATTCTTATAAAGAGAAGAAAATCATGCATGGTATAAGAGATTAATATTTGGTATTTCCTTTTGTCATTGCCTTTGTTTTATAATGACACCTACTGAACAAATTCAATAAGAGACTTTACATTTTTTCTCTCCAATTAAGTTTTTCCAATAGTTCTGAGCTCAGAGACATTGAAAGTCTGAAAAATAGCTATCATCCCTAATCCTGAACTTTACTAATGTTGAATTCAAACTTTGTCTATTCTTTCTCAAGTCACTCCTCTAAATGTAAATATTCCTCTGGCACTGGTCGTAGCACTTCTTGAAGCTAGATTTTTTTTCTCTCGGAAATTCCTTCTACTTCATGATGACATCTATCAGAGTGAATACCACCATGTTTCTGAAAACTTGTTGGAATTTTCTTCAGCAGAATAAATCCATTTTCTCATAGCATTTTGAATATCCAATTAGAACCCATCATACTCTAGTAGCATTCCAGTGTATTCTGACAATGTCCTCTAGCTAGCACCTACAACTCTCTGCCTGAGGCTTTATCTCAGCCCGCTTGTGAAGGGGCTGGCTGGAAATGCTGGGTCTCTAGAAATCCTCAGTCAGTGGTGGATGAGAGTTGGAAGACAGATTCCCTAGCTTCCTCAGCTCTCAAGGGGGATAAATCTCAGTTTAATACTCTCTCCCAGGGCTCCCTCTCAGAAATGAGCCACAGTTGCCACAGTGACTATCTGCTTGTTCATGCAACTTTTGTTGACATTCTTTCTATTCTTTCTCACTTTCTCATTCTGTTGGTGTTTCCAGGGAATGATTTCCTAAATAAGTGAACTTCTCTCAAATCTTTGTCTGAGCATCTGCTTCTGGGAAATCCCAAGCTAAGATAGTCACTTTAAGAAGATAGTCCTAGGAAGCAGAACTTCAGGATGGGATGCTGGTATTAGGTTACTAATGTTTGGTTAAATGGTAACAAAGATCCATTAATGGTGGGTAGATGGGTATTGATAATTACCTTGGGTGTGAATATATTACTAATATTAAGACTTGCATATGGGGTAAACTTGGATGAGACACAGGTGCAATAGCTCTAGCATCCTAGATATATAGGAGCAAAAGCAAATATAAGGATTGTGTATCTGGCTGACTATTTTAAACTATGATTGAAACTCTAAAGAAAGAAAATTGCAGGCTAAGGTCAAACAACCGTCAACTTAAGTCACAGAAGGGAAATCAGAAGGATACTTGGAAGCTTTTGTCAATATTCTGATATCCAGAGGGCAAAAGGTGCTGAGTATCACTATCAAGATCTGGTTGTAACAGTGGTGCTAAAGCTAAACCTTGATAGTGAAACAGTGGGACCATAAGAAATACAGTGGGAACATGTTATGGTTTGGATCTTAAATCTACCCCAAAGCTCATGTATTAAAGGTTTGGTTCCCAGCTGGTGGACTACTAGAGGAGGGGGGTGGATGGAAACTTTAGGAGTTGAAGTCTAGTGGAAGGAAGTACGTCACTGGGGGCATGTCCTTGAAGGGTATATCTTGCCAGAACCACTTGCCCTTTCCCACACTTCCTAGCCTTTGTTTCACATCATGCTCCCCACCATTATGTTCTGCCTCACTATAGCCAAGAAACAATGAGCCAAGTGACTATGGATTGAAACCTCTGAAACCATGAACCAAAACCTACCTTTTCTCCTCTAAGTTGATTTTCTCAAGTATTTCGTCACAGTAATGGAAATATGATTAACATAATACATTTAAAAGGAAACAGTTAAAAGACAATGAGCCCCCAGATGTATTCTGCTTCCCCCTCATTGCTTCTAACCATAACTAGGGTGAAGTCTTAGTATGACCTAGGTAGAGAAATTCTGTTCCTAATAAAACAGGGAAATATGTTCCAGTAGGAAATGGGAGAACATGTCCAGGAAAAGATCTTATAAGTGCTGGATTAGGGTGAGGGTCACTGAACTCAAGGCTGGATAGATAAGATTTTATTGAGGTTTCTTCTGAATGAGGATTTAACACCACAGCAAGGACACTAAAGTCAATCTTAAAACACAGGTGAGATGGTTCTTTGAAGCTTGGAAATAATAGCCTATAGGAAATGAGGTGACATTGCTAGAAATAACTTGGCAGAATATTGAAAGTGTCATCAAAAGGTTTAGAGAATTGGGCCTCTTTAAATGGATTCATTATGTAAAGCCAGAGAATTCTCCAGTTCACAATGTTTCCCAAGAAAGCAATGGTAAGTTACATAAACAAGTAGTCCAGATTCCTGTGTCACCTACCTCTGTGCTGACATGTGTCCCTTTCCTTTTACCTCTCACCTTATGGGGTATTCCCAATGATGAACTGATGGAAAAGGAAAAATTCAGTCCTGGTATGTGTATAGCTCACTATTAGTGCAAGCCAAATGGAGTTCTGCCACATCAAACACCCATCACAGGGTGATCTTAATTGACAGTAGTGAGGGGATTTATTCCAGTGAACAAAGCTATGAGCAGTATAGCTGCATATTAACTTGTGTGGAGAGATATGAGGCCTCACCAAAGACCCTAAAGAGACCTTGACAGTAGTAAATGGCCTGACTGGTTGGCCAAGGCTCCTAGAAGAAAAAAGTTGGTAAGAGTAGAGACAAAGAGTCACTGAAAGACATGTGGATATGTTTATGGGAGTGGGTTTAAAAAGTGTGTGATTCTTTGGTCAACATGTCAGTGCCAGTTAGATATCATTCACCACAGAAAAGGCTCTGTTCTATTAGGTGAACAGTATGACTGTTCTGAACTGAAACTAGCCTCTGTTCTGTTCTCCCCAGTAATTTCACCATGAACATAATGGTTCAATGTATTTAATAGCCATGGTGGAAGGGATGCAGACAGTATGGGCCTCTCTTATTTGAGCTGACCTAGTTGCCATTTCTGAGCATCCAACCTGTCAGAAGAAGGGGAACCTTAAGTCTTCAATTGAAGGAGGAATTGTTAGAGGAATAACCAGTGACTTTGTGACAAATAAATTACATTGGACCCTTGTATTAATTTCCCATGGCTGCTATATATAACAAATTCCCACAAACTTCACAGCCTAAATCAACAACAATTTGTTCTGGAGGCCAGAAATCTGAAATCAGTACCCACTGAATTGAATTCAAGGTGTCAATATGGCTGTGCTCCCTCTAGAGGCTTTAAGAGATAAATACTCTTGCCTCTTCCTTCTAGTGGCTGCTAGAATTCATTGGTTTATGGCCACATTACTCCAAACAAATTGTCTTCTCTCTCTCTCTTTATTTTTCTTTCTTTTTTCTTTTTGTTTTTAGGGAAGCACAGACAAACCACCAAGGGAGGTGTTCTTTATATACATCTGCAAGTTTTCTCATCCATCTTTGCAAAACATCCCAGGAGGGAGGGTGGGAGAGGGTGAAGCTGCCCAGTACAGACTGGGACCAGGGCTGCAGCTGGTGTGGGGGACTTTTGAGCTTCGTGGAGATAAGGCCTACAGCCTCAGAGACTCTGTGGGGCATAACAGGCAGAGGGCTCAACCTTCCCAGTAGGAGCAGTTGTCTTTATTGTGACAGATGAGAGCTGACCAGGTAGGAGTTAAGGAGGTGCTAAGTGGCCAGCCTATGGGGTACTGGAAGACAGTGGCTCTGATGGGTTCAGCCCTGCTGCTTGGGGTTGAGCTCAGTTGCTTGGCTCTCTTCTCCAGCTAGTCCTCCAGGTGGCCCTCAGGGAACTCAGCAGTGTCCAGAGGCCACTCCCTGGCCCACGTCTCCTCCTCCACTTTGATACTCAGCTTCTACAGGTTTCGCTCTGATATGTGGGAAAATCTGCAGTTGGAGCCAAAGTCACACTGGCCTGTCAGCAGGAACTTTCTGCAGGGCCACTCGCTCTGCTCATCTAGCAAGACAGCGACCGCATCTCAGAACATGTCATACCACACCTTCTTGGCCATGACGTGTTGTATCCTATTCAGGTGCTTCTTTCGATTGTGGAGATTGTCCTGGAAGGAGTGGTCATAGTAGTCGCAGAAGTATCCCTTCCCCATGGCAGCCTATACCAGATGCTGAGGCTGCCTGGCTCCGCAGGGCTGGACAGCTGAGGGCTCCTCCTCCATTGCTCTTGAGTCATGCACTGCTTGCTGGTATTCCCAGTCCTTTCCTGGGCATTCTGTTTTCTCTTCTAAGTCAAATATTCTTCAGCCTCTCTCTTATCAGGTGTGATTACATTTGGGACCCACCCTCACAATTCAAGATAATCTCCTTCCCTTAAGATTTTTATCTTAATAACATCAATAAGTGCCCCTTTTATAATGTAACATTTACAGCTTCTGAGAGTTAGGACCTGATGTCTTTAGTGGCCATTATTCAGACCACTATAACCCCATCCACTAAAGGGAAAGGAGAAATCCAATTTTTAGTGGGACCAATAGGTATTTCTCCTATGGGTTTGGCTTTCCTGTCTGTACCCTAAGGGCCAACATTAATATATCACAGTGTCTGACTTACCCTGATAGAAAGCCATGTTACCAAACCCAAGAACCTGAGATCCACCTTCTGATGAATTGGGAGTTGTGTACATAGGTTCATAGAATCCCCTGATCTTACCATATAACTAATTACCTGGTCTATTTGGATGTTGGAATGGTTTGAGGGGAGCTTAAGAATGATATCCTGTAGGTTTGGGACACTGTTCAAATTTTAAGAAATAATATGAATTAACATTCATTGTACACAATGCTATATTCTCCATAGAATATAGAGTTTGAGGAAGAAAAAAAGTTTGTGCTTTCAAATGTACCACTAGGTGCCAGGCTTCTTGAGAATATTTTACTGGTATCTAAAATTCAATATGCATAAAGCATAATCTATCACAGTCTATGATCTACTAACTCATCCAGAGACCTGATCTCCTGAGAATCTCTAAATACCTCAAATTTTTTTCTTTTTTAAAAAATTTTATTTGTATCACAGATTGAACCCAGGCGTGCTTAACCACTGAGCCACATCCCCAGCCCTTTTCATTTTTATTTTGAAACAGGGTCTCCCTAAGTTGCTTAGGGCCTTCCCAAGTTGCTAAGGCTGGCCTCAAACTTGTGATCCTCCTGCCTCAGCTTCCTGAGTCCCTGGGATTACAGGCACATGCCACTGCACCCAGCTGACCTCAACATTTTTTCAGTAAGTGCAATTTAAAACCTCTGAGCTTTCACTCAATTCCAGATGGCATTGCTAACTTGCTGTATGTAGTATTGTGAAATTCCAGTCTTCTATCACCTTCAACATTTTTGCTACATACTCAAATTGACCATATTGTTATTTCATTAGTATTCTGTTTTAATATACTCACTCTTTTACTTAAATAAATTTATTATAAAAGTTGAAGATATATCATTACTATAAGTGGTAAAGTAGTACCACTGACCATAAATACAGGATATCAGTAAAAATAAACTGAATGAAAATAAATTTTTAAATTTCAGCTAGCTACCATTGGCTGCTGAGGACTCTGAACATAAGGCATGCTCACTCTGTTTTAAAAAAGGAGATTAGCAAATGTTAGAGAGGTGTTAAGTCAAAATAGCTCAAATAGCTCAAATTGAGAATTTCTCCTTTACATAATTAGAGGGACTGAAAGAGATTTTAAAATGGAAATAGCATTGTTTCTATGTGGTACTTATTCTTTAGTGCCCTTTCTAATGTAATTTAAAATTATTTTGATACCACCCAAAATCTTCTTAGATATCTTGTGGCAAGATATATATACCCTGCTAAATATTTTCATAGTGACTAAAAATTAACTTTCCAGCAAAGACATCTATTTAACCTTAAACATCTATAGAAATAAATGCTTGAGATATGCTATTATAATCAATCAATACTATCACATCATCATCATCATCTCCATCCTCCTCCATATTCTTTTTGTTGAATCAATTTAACTATTTGTAGCACACGTTATTGTTTTCTCTTGTAATAGTTTCTTCTATTCACTCATCGTCCAAAACCTCATTTTTGATGATCATTTCTTCTCTCTTAATCAAAACTATTGCTGAATAATCCACCTTACCACTGGATATCTTTCCAAAACTCTTATTTGATCACTTCCATCCCCTGAGTAACATAGGGTCAGAATGTTACATTGGAAAGATCATGATCTATTGAATTAGGTATCATTTCCTGTAACTTCCAGTCTTATCAGCTTGTTTTACATCCTTCAGGTCATTATGTGTGAATTTTTAAATTTCTTTTTTGGTAGTTTTGTTTAAAATTGATCTGACTCAACCAGAATATTAACTCAGGGAGTACAAGGACCTTATATGTTTTGGTGGACAATTATTTACAGCCTCTAGAATAGTGCCTGTTATATATACAAAGTGGCTCTCAATGAACTTAGGAAAGTTACCTAATTTAACCTCTCTGGTTTTGATTTTAAAAATCTATAAAATGATGACAATAATGCCACCTAACCGGGTGGCTGTGAAGATTGAATGGGATTATTTATTTATTTATTTTTGGTACCAAGGATTGAATCCAGGGGTACTTAACCACTGTGCCACATCCCAAGCCCATTTTATTTTTTATTTTTTGAGACAGGGTCTCACTATGTTGACTCAGGGCCTTGCTAAATTGCTGAGGCTGGCCTCAAGCTTGTAATTCTCCTGCCTTAGCCTCCCAAGTTGCTGGGATTACAGGCATGCACTGCTACGCCTGGCACAAATGAGATAATTCATGTGAAACAAATGGGGTAGCACATGCCTGTAATCCTAACAGAGAGGCTGAGACAGGAGGATCACAAGTTCAAGACCAACCTGAGAAAGAGTAAGGCCCTGTCTTGAAATAATACTAAAAAGGGCTGGAGATGCAATTTAGTAATACAGTGCTTCCCTAGCATGTTCAAGGCCCTGGGTGAAGAGATAATTTGTGTAAAGATTCTGGCACATCAACCAAAACTACTATCAGGATATTATCCAGTTCTCGTTAGAATAAGATCAGCCCTAGACTAGCATTTATGTCATCAAACTTTCTATTTCTGAACCCAGTTCATATTAACCTGATGCTCCAGATCTTGTTGCAATGCTCATTTATTGAGTGTTTTTCTTAGGATAGATGTAAGGAACACAAAATAAAAAGACCTGCTTCCAACACAGATGGAGAGAGACTGATTAAGAAAAAAAATCACATGATAATAATCATAATGAAATAATGTACAACATGCAGTGTTAATTATTAGAGAAATACCTTCCTGGTCTACTTGCCTAGGAATGAACAGGGAGTTAACAAAGAATAAGTAATAAATGCACTATCATGCCTGTTTCTTTCTTTTTTTCTCTTTAGTGTTTGCATTGTGTTGCTGGGGATTGAACCCAGGGCCTCTTGCATGCTAAGCAAGCACTCTAATACTGAGCTACATTCCTAGTCCCATTCCTACAACTTTCTTGCACTGTTCAGTAATTTGGGGCTTTCCTGCCCTCTGGGATATCTTTGCTGCCTACTTAAGTGTCACTATATACATGTAATTTCTCAGAAGCTCTTAATCAGAATTAATCATGACCTTTCCTTTATTCCTCCACTCTTTATACCTCTTTGATGCACTCCTTCCAGACTCTAGACTCTCATATTTATTTTTACATTTTCCTGTCCATTTCACAAATTTCTTTTCCAGAAAAAAAAGGTGAACACTTTGGTTTGTTCATTTCTGTAGATGCTTGTGGTTCTTTCGGAAATTATTTTGCTTCTTTTTTTTACTTCTTTTTTTTTTAACTACTTCTTTTTTTTTTTTTTTTTTTTGGTACCAGGGATTGGACTCAGGGGCACTACACTACTGAGCCACATCCTCAGCCCCATTTTATTTTATTTAGAGACAGAGTTTCAACTGAGTTGCTTAGCGCCTTGCTGTTGCTGAGGCTGATTTGAACTTGTGATCCTCCTGCCTCAGCCTCCAGACTCACTGGGATTACAGGCGTGCGCCACCACACCCAGCTAGAACTTCTATTTTTTTTTTTTTTTT
>JAJEJO010049093.1:962687-1090860 GCA_020662805.1 Glaucomys volans | reverse complement strand
TTTTTTTTTTTTTTTTAGTTGTAGATGGACACAATACCTTTATTTTATGTATTTAGTTTCTCTGGTGCTGAGGACTGAACTCTGTGCCTCACACGTGTTAGGCAAGTGCTCTACCACTGAGCTACAACCCCAGCCCTCTCTATTTTTTTTATTAGAGATTACAGGTCTCAAATCAATCCCTTTGTTTACTGTAAACTACCTTTATTTTTTGTCAGAATATGTATATTTTTATTAAATATTTATTTTAAAAAATAGTCATATGTAACTCCTTTCATGTGTTAGGAAGAGGATTTAAAACAGAACAAGTCTGTAGGCACAACCTAGTACAAACTCTAAAACGGTACTAGAATTTAACTAAGATTGAACCTGGGAGGAAGCATAAATACAGGAAAAAGAACAAGTGAGTGAAAAATGGTCATGGCAAAATTACCAGCTGTTATTTATAGTATGTGCCAAATATAAATATGTCCTTGCAAAACTTGGAGAGATGAGTCGTCAGTTATTTCAAGACAAATTTCTGACTTGCTTTATATTATTTAAGAATATTTTATGGAGCCAGTATTAAAAATCTATGTATGGAGAGACAGTGTGATAGGACCAGTGGGCCTCATCTAAAGAGTCTAAACTTGTAATCACCTAACTTTTTTGATTTCACACACTTATCTGTAAACTATAGAAATACATATATTTGAGTTTGCAATAATCACAAAGTTTTATAGTTCAACAGCAATTTAAAAGGCTAATTGCAGAAAGTTATTGGTCTAAAACTTTTCAAAGGTCATATCAAAGCAAGGGGATTTCTACCTTAACATACAGATTTAAGCCACTATATATATTTTGAATTATGCTTGTTATTTCTCTTTTATCCCTAATGGAGATTGTACAAATTTATTGAATGCAGGAATTACTCTCAATAAAACAAATCATGTACTTCTGTTTTCTCTGTTCATTCAACAGTATCTATTACATATTAGGCATTGGGCTATTGACTGGAACAAACAAGATGGAATACAGCACAATCCCACCCTTCAAGGAATTTATAGAAATTGTAGAGCAGTCAATATAAAAAATAGAAAAGTAATCAAAACCTGACTATATTATAAGTGGTATTCAAGAAGTGGGTATTCTCAGTGTCTTCATGAGATCATAGGGCAGGGATTGTTTCCTGTTTAGTTTGGACCAGCTGAGAAAGATTTCAATAAAGAATCTTAAATCATAAATAGAGGGGATCCCTGGGGAAAATGGAGAAGGGAACATCTTTTAAGAAGGAGAGATCATATAAATTCCCCACATGTTGGATACAGTGTTGGACACTAGAGGTGCAGAGACAAAGGGGCACAATTTCAGAATTTAAGGTATGTGGTTTTGGTAAGGGGGTGTAAGAGTGGGGAGGGGGCAGAGAGAGATCACAATATGGTAATAATAACAAAGCTATCTTCTTGGCTGGGCCTAGCAGTGAATTTAAAGACAGAGCAGGCCAGGAAGCCTCAATCATAGACTGGGATCTGAAAACAGAATATTGTCAAATCAAATTTTAGGATAGAAAAGGGGCAAGAGGTCAGGGTTATCTACACAGTTAATGCTTAGTTTTGGATTTCCACAAAGCAAAACCTACAATAAGGATTTGACTGGAAGTAGTATTATCTTCAAGGTCTCCCCATGGAATACCTAAATGAGAAGATGAGATGGGGAAAGGAAGCAGGCAATAAAAGGTCCAGCAAGTACCACTGTGAGGAGCTAGGGATTGACAGTGTTGGGAAAAGAGAACTATTGTCTAATGTGCCTAGGTATTATCCCAACTCAAGGGCAAGGAGCAATTAATTTACTCAAAGGGTAGGGAAGTTGGACTCTCAAACACCAACTCTTATCACCTATAGGCTTAGGACATCAGGGGGTATGCTAGTTTGATAGTGTTTCCAAGCCAGAGTAGATTCCAGCAGCCAAAGAAAGGCCTCTGACAAGGAGATGCAGATGGTGGGGTTTGGAAGTTAGGTTGGATATAGGCAATGAATATAGGCAAACTAGTAATAGTTTCTGCTACAGACCAAATCATTATTTCTGGTCATCCAAACAATGTCTTACAAATCTTCATCAAAATATCTAGCCTATTGTCTTTACCATACAGAATTCAATTTATTATTTCACATAGACTTCAGTAATCAATAGGAGTATTAGTGGCCATCCACATCACATATTTTTTACAGAAACCAAGCTCCTCAAAGTTTAAATAGTTAGTTAATGGTTTGAATTAGTAAGCCTTGGAACCCTGGTCTCCTGATCCACAGCCTCAATGCTATGGAATTAGTCATCTTTATCCTTATTCCCAGCCTTCTGAAGGACTTCAGAACAGACTAGTAAACAGATAATCAGACTCACCCAGTTTCATATCTATTGTTGTTTAGCACTACTGACTAGTAAAAAAGGATTTCTTAACCCAAAGTTAAATTGTATTTAAAATATACAGATAAATGAATCTCTCTTGATCTAGGAAACATTAATCAGATTCTAGCAAAAGCAAATATTCTTAAAATGCACTAAGAATGCATATTATTTAAGAAAATCACTTTTGAAATCATTTTCTGGAATTTTTAATAGTTATCTAATTTATGTATTGTAAGGAATTTTTATTATTCTTGTGGGCTTGGTTTTTAAAAATTTATTTACGGCTATTAATATTTCTTAAAGCAAAGCACAGTTACTCTTAAAATATAAAACCCTTGCTACATCACTGCTAACAGTATTTACTTTGATTATTAAGCCTAAACAGAATAATAAAATAGATCTCATTTCTTGTTAAGAAAATAATTATTACTATTATATTTTATTTCTATTTTCTTTGTGAACTGTTATTAAGTATTAAATTATATTCTAAAGTGTAATATTTGGTTACATTTCTATACTGCCTTGACTTAGAAGTTTGTGATTCTCCTGACCACTAGGAATTCTATAATTTTCTTTAAATTCTCTCTTAATTAAGGGAATTTATGAATCTTAAACTGTACTATCATTACTGAAAGTTATATTAAGGCCATACTGTAGTACTGCTATTGTTCAGATTAGGTTTCTCCCAAAAATTCATGTGTGAGGCAATGCTAGAAGGTTTAGAGGTAAAATGATTGGGTTATGGAAGCCTTAACCCAATCAGTGCATCCCCTGATAGGGATTAACTGGGTGGTAACTGTAGGCAGGTAGGGTGTGGCTGGAGAAGGTAGGCCCCTGGGAGCATGCCTTTTGGGTTTATATTTTGTCCTTCTTGAGTAGCGTTCTCTCTCTGCTTCCTGGTGACATGCTCCCAACTGCTTTCCTCCACCACACTCTTCAACCATGATATTTTGCCTCACTTGGGCCCTGAGGACTGAGCTGACCGTCTATGGACTGAGACCTCTGAAACTGTGAGCCCCAAAATAAACTTTTCCTCCTCTAAAATTGTTCTTATCGGGTCCAGCAGTGAAAAAGCTGACCAAAACAAGTGCCTATTGGAGTTGTTGCATCTTTATATATTTTCATGAGTTTGAGAATCTTAAATAATTAGAAGAATGTCTTATGGTTAGTACTATTGGTAGTTTATGTATGAATGGTAAAGTGGTCATTAAATCTTAATCCTTGTCATGGTGAAATCAGCCACAGAGTAGGAGAATTTGGATGGTGAAGATGGGTAACTTGGAAACAAGTATGTGCTAGAAATTAGGGCAGGCCTGAATAGATTGTTAATTGTGGATGGTATATTACAATTACATTAACTGCAAAATAATGTATCCCTAAAAGATGAAGGATGACACTAATAATTGCAAGAGCTATATTTGTTTAAAGCTTATTCTGAAATTTATATATTTCTAAGCACTTTACATGAATTAACTCATTGAATTCTCCTAACAAACTATGAGGTGACTATTGCTAGTATCACCATTGTATAGATAAAGAAATTGAGTATTATGAACTGAGCAAAGTCTATTTATTTAGTCATATTCAACTTTAACTTCTTTAAGATAGATATATGGGGTAGCCATTACTTAAAGGTGAAGGCAATAGGCTTTTCCCTCACCATCACATTATCAGGAATTTTACTTTAAAAACAAATTTGATACTTGTACATGAATGTTCATAATAGAATTTTCATGAAAACCTAAAAAGTGGAAACAACCCAACTTTTCAACAACAGAATGGGTAAACAAAATGTGGTCTGTACATATAAGGAAATATCATTCAAATTGAAAAAAGATATAAAATTCTGGCACATGTTACAATAGGGAGAAATCCTGAAAGTATTATGCTTAGAAGAATAAGCCAGACACCAAAGGAAAAATGTTGTATGATTCCACTTAAATGGGTTACCTAGCATAGGCAAATTCACAAAGGCAGAAAGAAGAGGTTACTAGGAAATAGGAGAGGGGGTGAGGAATTATTTACTGGTTATGGAGTTGCTATTTAGGATGAAGTAAAAGCTCAGGAAGGAAATGATGGTGATACTTAGCATTATGAATGTAATAATGCTGCCAAATTATATGATTAAAATGATAAATTTTGTATTATGTATATTTTACAGTAGTTTTTTAAAAGGCAAATTTGGGATAAATTCAACAGACATCAAACATTTGTAAACAAATATTTTTCAATATTTTCATTGGTCCATTATAATTATACATGATAGTGGGATTTGTTATTACATATTCTAAGCAAATATTTGTTAGTAGGCAGAAATTATAGCTCAGACAACTGTACACTAAGCTAAGTAATGACTCATATCTCAGGCATTTGGAAGTTCCTACCATATACTACTCAAAAGTTTATGTAGAAAACTGGAAATCCATATGCAGCAAAATGAAACTAAACCCATATCTCTCACCCTGTACAAAATTCAACTCAAAGTGGATCAAGGACCTAGAAATCAGACCAGAGACCCTGCACCTAATAGAAGAGAAAATAGGTCCAAATCTTCATCATGTTGGCCTAGGACCAGATTTCCTTAATATGACTCCCAAAGTGGGAGAAATAAAAGCACGAATCAATGATTGGGATAGAGTCAAACTAAAAAGCTTTTTCTCAGCAAAGGAAACAATCAGCAATGTGAAGAGAGAGCCTTCAGAATGGGAGAAAATCTTTGCCACACACACTTCAGATAGAGCACTAATCTCCAGAATCTACCAAGTACTCAAAAATCTTTACACCAAGAACACTAATAACCCAATCAATAAATGGGCCAAGGAAATGAACAGACACTTTACAGAGGAAGATCTACAAGCAATCAACAGATTTATGAAAAAATGTTCAACATCACTCGTTATAAGAGAAATGCAAATCAAAACCACCTTAAGATTTCATCTTACCCCAATTAGAATATCTTTTATTAAGAACACAGGCAACAACAGGTGTTGGTGAGGATGTGGGGAAAAGGGTACACTCATACATTACTGGTGGGAGTGCAAGTTGGTGCAACCACTCTGGAAAGCAGTGTGGAGATTCCTTAGAAATCTTGGAATGGATCCACCATTTGACCCTGCTATCCCACTCTTTGGCCTATACCCAAACGACTTAAAATCAGATTGCTACAGTGATGCAGCCACATCAATGTTCATAGCTGCTCAATTCACAATAGCTAGATTACGGAATCAACCTAGATGCCCTTCAGTAGATGAATGGATAAAGAAACTGTGGTATATATACACAATGGAATAGCCATTAAGAAGAATAAAATTATGGCATTTGTAGGTAAATGGATGATGTTGGAGACTGTTATGCTAAGTGAGATCAGCCAATCCCAAAAATCCAAAGGCCAAATGGTCTCTCTGATAAATGAATGATGATGCATAATGCGGGGGGAGGGAAGGGTGGCAAGAAGGGAGGAAGGATAGATAGCATAGAGGGAAGGGAGGGGTGGGGGAGGGGTGGGGAGTAAAAATAATAACAGAATGTGTGACAGATACCATTGCCCTGTGTACATGCATGAAGGCACAGATGGTGTGACTCTACTTTGTGTACAACCAGTGAAACAATAGCTGTACTCCATTTGTGTTCAATGAATCAATAAGTAAATTAAAAAAAAAGTTTATGTAGGAGGAAGAAAAAAGTCTAGAGAGAAGGTTCTAATAAATTTATTGGTTGGAAAGAGGATAACTTAAAATCAAACCTTGGGAACAGCCAGACCAAGAGCTCACTTGATCCTTCCATCCCATTTATATAAGCATGCACGGGGGGGGGGGTTCTGAAATAATTTTTTTAATCCACAAATTCTGGAGAATTTTTTGGCAAACAAATATCCCTAACAAAAAAAAAAAAAAAAAAGAGATGGTTTATCAAGTTGGATAGATTGGAAGACTTGAAAAAAGGCCTACTCCTCATTATAAATGGCAAACAGTAGAATATGAAGTTTTATTAGGCAAACTTCATGGAATACAACTTTCAATACATTTTATCAAATGTTTACATATCAAAAATTTATTTTTACACTAAACTCCACATAGCATTTTTTCTTTTCTTTTTTTTTTTTGCAGTCCTGGGGATAAGAACCCAGGACCTTGTGCTTGTGAGACAGGCACTCTACCAACTGAGCTATATTCCCAGTCCTTTATATAGCATTTTAAAAGCATATAATATAAAGGAAAATTTTGAGTCATATTCCAAATACAATTTCTCTTGTTTTTTGGAACTGGAGATTGAACTCAGGGGTGCTTAACCACTGAGCAACACTCCCAGTCCCTCCCTTTTATTGTTTATTTAGAGACAGAGTCTCACTAAGTTGCTTAGAGCCTCACTAATTTGCTGAGACTGGCTTTGAACATGCGATCCTCCTGCCTCAGCATCCCTAACTACTGGGATTACAAGTGTTTGCAACTGTGCCTATCTCCAATCAACATTTTTGACCCAACTGAACCACACATGAAATTTGAAATACACTTGTTAGTAAGTAAAGTATTGCTATTGATCCTGATACTTCACCTCCTTTTTCAGTAGTTCAGGGTTTTTACCATTGTTAGACTTAAGGGAATTATTGTTAGCAAAGGAAATAGCATTCTTTTCTCTTGAAAGAATTTTTTCTTCTCCTGTTTTGGGAGGAATTAGAAGGGTAAAATGTCATTCCATCTTGCTTCCTCTAGGATCTATTACCTAACTCTGATCATTCCTTTACAGAGTCTCCTCTAAGCACTGATACTGTCAGCTTCTACTTTATAAAGATGTACTTCTCTGATGTTTGACTTTGTAAGTGTTGTTTAGTATTTCTCTTATGTGTATGTGTTCTGCTTTTCCAACTAGGCTGTGAGATCCTTGAGGGGATCTGTCTATTATTTTGCATTACCATACAGTTTTTCAGGCAATTTGTTCTCAGTAAGTGCTAGTGCACTAAACTCCAAATTTTCAGATGCACATAAAGCATGTACATGCATGTGTGTGTGCAAACACCCATTCACACCCATCCACAAACAAGTTCATTTTATCCAGAGAAAGAATGGCTACCAAATTTCCAAGCAGGCTTTACAAGTGCTTCTTACCCCTGCATCTCAGATTCTGAGCCTTCACTAAAGGATTTGTTTGTGTTTGGCCCTGATCATTATTCTCATTGGTTGTATGACAGCTCTTTCTTGCCTTATGGGCTGAACACAAGGAAGACAAGACCAAGAAAATTCTGCACAATATTTTGGGCCAAATGCAAAGGAAAAGGGGGAATTAAAGTTGTGGTGTTCAATATCTTTTCTCCTTGAAACATTGTTTTTTAGTGACTTAGAAAAGAATGAAGAATGTAGAAGCAAATATCACAAAATTGTGGCACATAAGCCAAATCTAGCCTGCAACCTGTTTTTGTTTTATTTTTTTGTTTTGTTTGCCCTTTGGCTTTTAAATATTTTCATCAGTGCATCATAGTTACATGTAATAGTGGGGTTTGTTTCGACATATTCATAAATGCATATAACATAATTTGCTCCATTTCAATCCCCAACAATTCTTTCCCTCCCATCCCCACTTCCCTTGATCCCCTTCCTATATTCTACTTGTCTTCCTTCTGTTTATGTATTGTGTTTTCTCATTGGTGTATTATAGTTACACATTACAGTGGACTTCATTGTGATACTCATACATATACAGAGCATAATTTGGTCCATTTCATTCTGCAGATACTCGCCTTCCCCACCCATCCTACTTCCCCCTTGATCCCCTGCCACTATTCCACTGTTACCCCTTCTATTTTAATGAGATTCTCTTTTTTTATTCTTTATTTCTCTTTAGCATTCCCATAGGAGAGAAAACATTCAACCCTTGACTTTCTGAGTCTGGCTTATTTCACTTAGCATGAGTTCTCTAACGCCATACATTTATCAGCAAATGCCATAATTTCATTCTTCTTTATGCCACATCCTGTTTTACTAGAACACAGCCATGCCCACGTATTTACATATTGTTTGTGGCTGCTTTGAAACTACAATGCTTAGTTGAAAAGTTGTGGCAGCGATCATAGGGACTGAAATGTCTAAATTATTTACTATTTGGTCTTTAAAAGGATTCCTGCCTCCTGGAATATTATTTACATGGATTTTTTTTGGTAGCAATACTGAATTTTGGTATTACTTTGAAATAAGAATGAATAAATACACAAAAAAGTTAAAAATGATTTGTTTATATTATACTAGAAGTCAGTGAAATGCTTTTGAGTTCATGATTCCTTTTGTGGCATGATCTGAGGCACACACTTGTCCCCAAAGAAACATCCTGTTTCCTGGTAGAATTTGAGAAACCTGCCACTACAGATGTGCTCAATTTAAGCCAAATCTTTTTTTCCCCTTTCATTGTTGCTGTTTAATTTCTGAGAAGCTTTGTTAATTTTGACAGCTATAATAATTTGTCTCTTTTCCTTCCCCTCCAAAAAAACTGCTTAGTGCTCTCAAAAGCTTGCTTAATAGTTATTGCATATTCTTGAATTATATGCAATAAGCAATAGTAATTTTCTAAATGAAAACTCGAGCTTCCTTAGTGAAACCAGTGAGACCATAATAGAAACAAAGAAAGGTCCCTGAAATATTCAATAAATGTTTATTTGCATTCATAATAACTGAATGTACTAACTTGACATGAATATACTTACCATTCATCCATACATACATCTGTTGAGATTTTTTTGAAAGGAGATTTAAAAAAAAATAGCACAAACATGCTCATTTGTTCAACTGTCCTGTTAAGTCAAATCTTTTAGAATATATATGCACTTAAGGGAACATGCCTATTAGTCTATTTTCAGTTTCTTTTTTCCTATGTGTGTATGGGTATAAATTCATCTCTTACTTCTCTTTCCTGCATAATAAGAAGAAATAATAGCAAAGAAATCACAGAAAAGTTGAGGGTTCATCTTGAAATATGGAGGAAACAGCAAAGAAGGAATGGAAATGAATTCACATTTTATTTCATTGAACCTAACAATTCTGTGAGCTTAATAAGGTACAATTACCCATCTTTAAATAAAAGGAAGCTGAATCTCAAAGAAGCTGAGTTGCCTAAGGTTAAACAGTTAATCAATAGCAGCAACGGTCTTCTAATTCTCACTCTAAATTCTGAGGCTTTATTCCCATTATACTCCATTGCCTCTTCTACATCTTTACCATTTCCCTAGAAGGTTATCATGCTAAAAACACAATTTCCTCTCTCCTAGAAAAATAACTTGGCCTTCTGGAACTTAGAACCATTCCTATTAGAGTTGTTGCCATTACTTGGTCCCATTCCCAAATTCCAAATAAAATCAAATTTCCCAAATTTAAAGATGTTCCTCAATTTGTCTAGGTATCTATTAGTCAACCCGCCACTAAGCTGATAGCTAATAATAATCTCGTTGTTTTATCAAAATTGAAGTAAGACCCTGCTCTATTACAAATCTTGAATTAAAATCAAGCAAACAATCTTTTTCATGTAACTAAGTCTCAATTAAGAATGTATAATAATTAGTTTTAAATTGGGGTAAATCATCAAAGAAAGTTAGGTATCCTGGGAGTTATTTACATGCGAACAGATGCCTATGGAAGTTAAATGGAGTGTGGAAATTTCACAGCCTGCTGTAGTAGGGGAGATAAATTAATAAAATGATCACATCTCAAGTTATGTCTGGTATGAAATAGAATTTTTTATATATTTTTCAAAGATTCCTATTTTCAGTAGTAGAAGACAGGAGAAAGTTCAAATAGTTATTTTGATATGTATGATCACAAAGATCAACACAAACAAATACATCTAATCTCAGTAGCAAAGACAATATACATGCTTAGAACAGAAATCAACAAGAATATTTTTTTAAATATTCAAAATGATTACTGAGTGTACATCATCAATAAGGTATTAGTGAAATTGGAAGGATGTTCCACAGTACGTTGAGTCCCACTTTCGGTAGCATCTCATATACACACTTAGGCAGATGATTACTATGGTGGTAGCAAACATCAGAACCTATCAGGCACTCCTTTGATTTGCCTAATTCAATGAAATCTCAGTTTATGCTCATCCCTCTCTTCTGTTTGAGGGAAGTAGAGTCAGCTAGAAAAAGCCACCATTTCACACCCTTAGCTCTGATCCTGCTATATTGTCTCCAGTTTACTTTCTTTTAAGCTAAAGTGGTATTTAATCCTACACTATTGGTTAACTTTGAAATGCCCTAATTAGGCATTCACACTTTGGGTATGGTTAATTAGCATTTGAATGTTCTAATTAGAGTATGTTTTCCTGTTTTGCATAGTTGTCTTATATCAGAACAATACAAGGTTCAATAATTTACATATTAACTATTGGAAATTACTTTTCACTAGTGAAATAAATGATGTTTCAATATAGACACCGGTTAGAAAGAATGGTCACCTTTGGTCCTACATGACAGGTGACACCCTGAGGGCTCATCTTCTCCTGTGGCTTTTTTTGGTCAAGTGTGCTGCCTTTACCAAAATTGTGTGATCATAGTCTCAAATTTAGTCGTACCTGGCCACTAGGATGTAGTTCATGTGCGTCAAATGAAACTTGCACACAGACTTCTCAACATAGAGACTAAAAAGGCAGGAAATTAGAACTTCATGAATTTACAAAGAGAGGTCGCACTTGTTTGCTACTAAATTTTTGCACATCTACCAGAATTTAGTGTGAGTTGTAGGGAAGAAAATCTTCCCTTAGATTCTGCAGCTGGTTTGATAATTAAACTGACATAAGACATGTTAACATGAGAAAAGTACACAGATTTTATGTAATAATTTTATGTGCACATAGGAGTCTACATAAGAAAAAGGAAGAACCAAATCAGCAGTTAAAACTGAAAGTTTATATTTTTTTAAACAAAAAAAATGATAATTTGGGGGAAGTGACAAGACAATGGGGTGTGGTCTAGGGGTGGTAAATTGTGAATAATTGACTGGAAAGTATATGAAGGAAGCTAATGAAAGAAGAGATTTTTAGTAGGTTTGTTTATACAATTTCATTTCATTCTCCCAGTTTCCATTCTCCTAAGAATGTTCCCTTCCTGATACAGAGGTGAAACCCCGAGTGATCATCTTCTCCTAGGGCTCCATTTGGCCCAGTGTGCTGTCCCATATTTTTTATGGAAAATTTATTGACCTGATTTTAAGCAGCAAGGGAGAGGGTCAGCAAGCCCTTACTGCATCTGCTGTTTCTCAAATGTCTTCAGCCCAGAATAATCAATATAGCAGACCAGCATATTTTTGGGCAATATTTTCTGAACTCCTTCAAATGTTTTGCTTTAGTTGTATTACACCACCTGAAAGTGATGACTCAGAGAAGAAAGGATTGACATAATTCTTTCATTTTTAACAGACTTTGGATTTCATATATTACTTAGAGGTTCGTGGAAATTTTACTAAAAACCACATATAATATAATGGTTCTGATGTGAGGTGTCTCCCAAAAGCTCATGTGTGAGACAATGCAAGAAAGTTTAGAGTTGAAATGATTGGGTTATGAAGGACTTAACCTAAACAGTACATTAATTTACTTGAATGGATTAATTGGGTGGTAACTGTAGGCAGGTAGGGTGTGACTAGAAGAGGTAGGTGCCTTTCAGGTATATATTTTGTCCCTGGTGAGTGGAGATTGGTCTCTCTCTGCTTCTCAATTGCCATGACCTGAGCTGCTTTCTTCCACCACATCCTTCTGCCATGTTTTGACTCAAAGCAACAAAGATGGCCTTCTATAGACTGACCTCTGAAACTGTGAGTGCCAAAGAAACTTTCTCCTCTAAAATTGTTCTTGTCAGGTATTTTGATCACAGTGGTGAAAAAACTGACTAAAACATGTAAAACACTGAAGAAAGTGACACGAAATAATTTATTTTAAAAATCTGATAGAGTGTCAATTTCTTATTTCTGGCAACAATATCTAATATTTTTTAAGACTTCTAGAGCTAACAAACACATTCAGCAAAGTAGTGTATTACAAAATCAACATACAAAAATCAGTAGCTTTCCTATATACCAATAATGAATCTGCTGAGAAAGAAATCAGGAAAATAATTGCATTCACAATAACCTCAAAAAAAATAAAATAAAATAAAAAAGACCTCTACAATAAAAACTGTGGAACAGTGGAGAATGAAATTGAAGAAGGCATAAACAATGTAAAGACCTCCCATGTTCATAAATAGAAAGAATTAATATTGTTAAAATGGCCATACTACCAAAAGCAATATACAGATTCAATGCAATCTCCATCAAAATACCAACTGACGTTGTTCACAGAACTGGAAAAAATGATCCTAAGATTTGTTTGGAAGAATAAAAGACCCAGAATAGCCAACGCAATTGTAAGGCAAAAAAGCAATGTTGCAGGCATCACAATACCTAACTTTAAATTTTACTACAGAGGTATAGCAACAAAAACTGCATGGTGCTGGTTGTGGTGGTACACCCCTGTAATCCCAGTGACTCAGGAGGTTGAGGCAGGAGGATTGAAAGTTCAAGGCCAGCGTCAGTAACTTAAGGCCCTAAGCAACTTAGAACCTGTCTCAAATTTTAAAAAAATAAAAATTGAAAACCTGCTTGGTGCTGGCATAAAAACAGATATATACACCAATGGTACAGAATAGAAGACACAGAGACAAACCCACTTAGATACAGTCATCTGATCTTTGGCAAAGGTGCCAAAGATGCACATTGGAGAAAAGACAGGCTTTTTTACCAAATGGTGCTGGGAAAACTCATTATCGATATATAGAAGAATGAGACTAGACCCTTATCTCTCACCCTCCACAAAAACCAAATCCAAATGGATCAAAGATCTAGGAATTAAACCAGAAACTATGCAACTTCTAGAAGAAAACAGAGGGTCAACACTTCAACATATGGGCACAGGCAAGGATTTTCTCATTAGGATCCCTAAAGCTCAGAATATAATGTCAAGCATTAATAAATGAGATGGCATCAAATTAAAAAGCTTCTGCACAGCAAGAGAAACAATGAAGAATGTGAAAGAGAACCAGCAGAATGGGAGAAAATCTTTGCTAGCTACTCTTCTGAGAGATTAATATCCAGAATACATAAATAACTCAAAAAAATTAATACCAAAAAAACCCCAATAAGTAACCAAAATAATAAATGGGCAAATAAACTAAACAGATACTTTTCAAAAGAAGAAATACAAATGACTAACAAATATATGAAAAAATGTTTAACATCATTAGCAATTAGGAAATGCAAATCAAAACTACATTGAGAGCCAGGCGTGGTGGTGCACGCCTGTAATCCCAGCACTTGGGAGGCTGAGGCAGGAGGATCACAAGTTCAAAGCCAGCCTCAGCAAGGGCAAGGTGCTAAGCAACTCAGTGAGACCTTGTCTTTCAATAAAATACAAAATAGGGCTGGGATGTGGCTCAGTGGTGAGTACTCCTGAGTTCAATCCCCCGTTCCAAAAAAAAAAAACAAACAAAAAACTACATTGAGATTTCATCTCACTGCAGTCAGAATGGCAGCCATCAGGAATACAAACAATAATAAATGCTGGAGATGAAGTGGAGAAAAAGGAATACTCTTACAATGTTGGTGGGACTATGAATTAGTACAACCACTATGGAAGTCAGTATGGAGGTTCATCAAAAGAGTAGGCATGTAACCATCATATGACCCAGCTATACCACTCTTTAGTATTTGTCCTGAAGAATGAAAGCCATCATGCTACAGTGATATATGCATACCCATGTTTATAGCAGCACTATTCACAAAAGCCAAACTATGGAACCAGCCTAGGTATCCATTAGATGAACGGAAAAAGAAAGTGTGGTATAAATTGAAAATGGAGTTTTATTCAACCATAAAGAAGGAAAATATGTCATTTGTACCAAAATGGATGGAACTAGAGACCATTATGTTAAGCAAAACAAACCAAACTTAGGAGGTCAAAGGTCATACATTTTCTCTCATATGTGGAAGCTAAAGAGAAAAAGTGGAAAGAAAGGTGTGAAATATGGTGGAATGAGACAGACATCATTACCCTGTGTACATGTATGATTACATGAATGGTATGATTGTACATCATGCACAACCATAGAAATGAAAAGTTGTACCCCATTTGTGTACAATGAATCAAAATGAAGTCTGTAAAAATTTTAAAAAAATAAATAAAACCACTAGCCCAGAACAAAAAAAAAAAAAAAAAAGAAAGGAAGAAAGAAAGAAAGAAAGAGAAAGAAAGAAAGAAAGAAAGGAAGGAAGGTGGTGTTGGGGGAACCACCAAATTGGTTTAAGTCAGTTTGTAATAATGCTCCAATTGTTTCTGGTGTCTCTTATTTTTATGACCTCTTTACTGATGTCCTCACCCCTTGTTTCTCCACATTTTAATCCAGAATATTCTAATTGATAATTAGCCCTGAATACTAATTTATTTCCATCAGATTCAAAGTTCTCATTGATTAGAGTGACCATATTAATTTTCTGGGACTGCTGTAGTAAGTACCAAACTGGGCAATTTAGAACTACAGAAATTTATTCTCTCACAGTTCTGGAGACTAGAAATTTAAAATCAAGATATCAACATGGCTATGCTACCTCTGAAACCTGGAGGTCAAAATTCTTCCTTATCTCTTTTAGCATCTGATGTTTGTGGCAAGCTCTGACACCACTTGTCTTAGAGATGCATGACTCCAATCTCTGCTTCTGTCATTCATATGGATATCTTCCTTCTGTGTCTGTGTGTCTTCAGTTTCTCTCTGTGTCTGTGTCCCAATTTCTCTCTCCTTATAAGGACAGCAGTCACATTGGATTAAGGCTCCTCCCCCAATGACCTCATTTTATCTTGATCTTGTCTGCCAAGAACCTATTTTCTAATGTCACATGCACAGGTACCACAGATAAGACCCAGCATATTTAGGGAACCAAACTGAACCCTAACAGTGACCGCAACATTTACTGCTCAGTCTAGGGAGCATTTGAGAGTAAAAGAGTGGACATTAGTAGTAAATATACTGCAATATAAAGTGTAAGCTGGCAGTGTCCCAGGAATACTAGGACATGATATAACCTGACTGATTTCTTTAGCATTTATTCCCATGTGGACCTATACATTCCTTAACCTCCCATCTGGCTGTACCCAAATCTAGCTTGCAAACATCTTCAGTAAAAGGCTAGATATTATAGACTTTAAGCATCATGGGCCATAATCTTTCTACCTTAACTACTCAATTGTAGACAATAACTGAACAAGGGGTGTGATTGTGTTCCAATCAAATGTTACTTACAAAACCAGTCCCTAGGCCAAAGGTCATAGTTTGGTAATGCTTACCTTACATCATACAAAGAGAGGGAAAAGAGGATGCTCTGTGAAATCCTGGGAGGGTTCTTTCTATTTTAGCAAGTTTAATCCTTTCTCTGTGTTATGAGCTATATTGTGTCCCCTCTACCACAATTCATATGTTGAAGTCCTAATTTTTAGTAGCATTTAAAGAGACATTTAAGGTAAAATGAGAACTTATGAGTAGTCCCCAATCCTATATAATTGGTCTCCTTGTAAGAAGAAGAGATTAGAATACAAACAACACACAGACCCAAGTGCGAACAGTGAAGACACCGTGAGAAAGCGATCATCTGCAAGTCAAAGAGAGAGACCTTGGAAGAAATGAACTCTGCTGGCACTTTGATCGTACAGAACTATAAAATACAAAAAGATTGTGGTATTTGGTTGTGGAAGCTCTAGAAAACTAATATACTTTGAGATAGAAAATGTAAATGTTTTCTACCATTTTAATTAATCCATTGATTTTTGCTTATTTCTGAGGCAGAAGTACTGTCAAAATATATTCATCATTTGTACATGTTGTCTTATAGGTAGAAAATCTTTCCATTTTCCTACAATGAATGATTATTCTATGCTTCCTTCTGGTACTTGTATGCTCTCTTGTTTGGCACATTTAAATTTTGATCTGTTTGTAATTGAACCTTATGTGAGGTATAAACTGGATGCAACTTTATTTTTCCTCCAGAGTGCTACCTAGTTTTTCAAACAGAATTCTTTATTTTATTTTTCTTATCACCAGTGTATAATGCCACTCTTTTCAGAATCTGAAGTTCTGTATATATAGTATCTAACTCTAAATTCCTATTCCAGTCTTCTTATTCCTATGGCAATATTACATAATTCAAATTACTGTGTCTTTTTGTATATATCTGGTAAAGCTAGTTCTTCTACATTGCTTTTCCTTTTTAGAGTTTTTCCGTATATCCATTTTATTTATATCAAATTTGTCTTATATCAAAATATCACATTGTACCCTATAAATATATCCAGTTATTATTTGTCAATTAGAAAGATTTGTATTTTTTCCCAACACAAAAATAAAATCTTACTGAATCCTCCTATTATTTTTACTAGTTTTCAAATGGTTTCTCTTGGGCTTTCCCTATGTGATATCATATCATCTGCAAATGGTGATAATTGTACCTCAACCTTTCTTTTTCTAATTGAACTGCATTGGCATCTCCCATAGAGTTACATATAAAAGGTGAGAGTGTATAGCTCTACTTTGATCTTGAATTTAGTGCAAATGCCTTTAGTGCCTCCTCACTGCTTACCATGGAGGACTGAAATAGATATATATTTTCACAATAAAGACATATCCATTACATATGAACACATCTTTCTTGAGTACTCACTATATATTTATTAGGTGATATCCAATGTGTTTGAGATTCTTCAAAAAGCCAAAAGTAAAAAAAGAAAAAAAAATCCCTGTAATTTTGGTACTTGCATTTCAGTGGAATGTTGAGATAGCGACTTATTGTTTTCTCCTTTCTACATACAAGTAAAGGCTGTATTTCTCAGTATCCTTGTTGGTAGGCATGGACAACAGCTGAACTGCAGACAATGGAATGTACACAGAAATGACAGGTGTCACTTACAACCTGGCACAAATAAGAGGTGAAGCCCTATTCTCTTTCTCTTTGCTCTTTAGAAGTCAGTGTTATGGTTGAGATATGTAGTGTCCCCCAAAAGCTCATGTGTGAGATACTATGAGAAAGTTTAGAGGTAAAATAATTGGGTTATGAGAACCTTACCCTAGTCAGTGCATTAATCCCCTGAGAGGGAATAACTGGGTTGTAACCTTAGGCAGGTAGGGTGAGGCTGGAGCAGGTATTCATTGGGGGCATGCCTTTGGGCTATACTTTGTCTTGGTGAGGAAAGCTCTTTGTCTTGGTGAGGAAAGCTCACTCTAGCTCTCACACCTGCTCTCTCTCTCTCTCTGTCTCTGTCTCTCTCTCCTTTCTGGTGCCATATCCCCAGCTGCTTTCCTCTACCACACCCTTCCACCATGATGTTCTGCCTCCCTTCCAGCCCAAAGCAACAAGTTGGATGTCTCCGAACTGAGACTTCTGAAAAAGCAAGCCCCCAAATAAACTTTTCCTCCTCTAAAATTGTTCTCTTCAGGTCTTTTGGTCACAGCAGCAAAAAAGCTGACTAAAACAGTCAGATAGAGGAGGTCCGGTAAGGGATTCCAAGGATATTCTCGGGAAAAGCAGTTTTAAAAGGGGATGGTGCCTGGATGCTTACTCAGCATTTGGAGGCGCAAAGTAAAATTAGATATATAGAAATTAATGACTTTTATAGAATGTGTGAAAACAACAATCAATTAATAATGCAATGGGAGAAATTATTTTCTTTAATTTACAGTAGTCTCAAAAAAGAAAAATGACCTAGGAGTACATCTTGTGAAAAATATTCAAGACCAATATGAAAAAAAAATACTTGAAGGACAAGAAAAGTATAAGAACAAATAGAAAGGCCTGCCTTATTCTTGGATAAAAACCCAGCTTCATATATCAATCCTCTGAAAAGATGTGTGCACATTTTAAGGTGATCAACTCTTTCTAGTTTGCTCAGGATTGTCTCTAAGTGTTATCACTGAAAGTCGCATATCTTGGGAAACCCATCAGTGCCAGGTAACCTGGAAAAATCACTAATCATAGTACACGGGTATTTATGTAGTATTTGAAAGAGAAAAAAAATACTAAAACTGTCCCAAAGTCCACCAAAAATATGCTGTTTGAATAAAACTTGATACATCTATACAATGAAATGCTCTATACCAGGTGGGGAGGTTGAGTGTTTGAGGGGTAAGGAATAACTTTGATTATTATGTGTTACTGATTGATTATTATGTATTTATAGGACTTGTTTTATGAAGAGAAGGAATGAAGGAAGGTCAGTCTGGAGGGAATTTTCACTACACAAATGCTTTAAAAAGAGATTGAAAAATAAGTTATATACTTCTAAAAATAATCAATTATTTAATAAACAATTAAAGATCATAAAAGGGAGAAGGATAAGCCAGGTGTGGTGGCACACACTTGTAATCCCAGTGACTTGGGAGGTAGAGGTAGGAGGATCATGAGTTCAAAGGCAGTCTCAGCAAAAGTGAGGTGCTAAGCAACTCAGTGAGACCCTGGCTCTAAATAAAATACAAAATAGGGCTGGGGATGTGGCTCAGTGGTTGAGTGCCCCTGGGTTCAACTCCTGGTACCCAAAAAAAAAAAAGGGAGAAGAATAAAATGGGTGAAGAGATAGGAATGGGAACCTATTTGAATGTACAACAATTTATAATTTTGACATAGGAACTATGTAAATTTTAAAAAAGTATTGAATCAAAAATTAAAGAAATTTATAAAAATAAAAAATAAACTGAAACAAATAACCTGTATATCAAGTTGTTACCAAAACTAGAGAAAGAGGAATTATTTCAACTAACTTTGAAATGCAGAATTTTGATCAAATATCCCCAGTGGGATATAACCCAGAGACAAAAAATATCAAAGTCATCTTAAATTTCTTTCAGTAGACGTATTAGCAATAAAACTGGTATTTCTATTTTGAAATTCCACAGGCAGATGTACACACAAAGTAAACATATGTACTCACAAGTACATCCATGTATATGGTGGAATCATATGAAATTGTTACTACTCTATTAATTCATAAAGTTAAGTTAGCATGGATTAACCTAATATAGATAGATATAAACCAAAGTAATTATGATAATGTTAAGAATCAAGATTATGACCTAAGAGAAATATCCATAGATCAATTTGAAAGGAAATTTCAGCGTGAAATCAATATTCATTTTTCTTTTTCTAAAAACTTGAGTTCCTTAATTCTGTCCAATAAAAAACTATAGAACTAATGATAACCCTGTGGCAACTAGCATAATTAACCTCAAATCATATTGTCTGAATTTCATTTCCCACTAAAAATAATTTGGGCTGCAAAGAAAAAGTCAGTTCCACATCTGGAAAAGAATACTTATAAACTTGAGGTATCCTTTTCCTAAAGGCAAAGAAGAGAGACACCAAAATGACCAAGGGGCTGACTTTAAAGTTTTCCCACTGATAAAGAACAAACAACATAGGTGTCGAAAGGAATCATGCCTATAATGTATTAAGACATGTCAAGATATGTTGAAATTCATAATGGTGCATAAAAATAATTAAACATGCTGGGCATGGTGACACATGCCTATAATCCCAGCAGATCAGAAGGCTGAGGCAGGAGGATCACAAGTTCAAAGCCAGCCTCAACAACTTGGTAAGGCCTAAGCAACTCAATGAGACCCTATCTCTATATAAAATATAGAAAAGGGCTGGGGATGTGGCTCAGTGGTTGAGTGCCCCTGAGTTCAATCTCAGGTACCAAAAGAAAAAAAAATTAAAGATGTTCTCTTAAGGTTGCTCAGAAAATGGATGATGATGATAGAGGAAGAGGAGAAGGAGGAAGAAAGGAAGAAGAAAACTAAAATGATGATCTCTGCAAATAGTTCAGATAAAAAGTGGGAATTGCCTTTCTTCTTCTTCTTTTTATACTGGGGATTGAACCCAGGGATGCTTAACCACTAAGCCACATCCCCAGTCCTTTTTATTTTTTATTTTGAGAGGAGTTCTCACCAATTTGCTGAAGCTGGCCTCAAACTTGTTATCCTCCTGCCTCAGTTTTCTGAGTTGCTGGAATTACAGGCATGTGCCACCCTGCCCAGCTGACTGATAGTTTTAGAAATGAAGAGATCAATGATGAATTTGACAGATATGTTTTCAGTGGAGGTATAAGATCAAATTAACTGTTTTTGAGGAAAATTGGAGAGGAGATGAGTACAATAAGCACAGGCAGCATTTTTGGAGAAGTTCTGCTGTCATAGAAACACAGAAATGACACTAGCTATTATGAGAGAACAGGTCAGGGAAATAATTTACAGGGTGAGAGATAGTATAGTATTTTTGCATACTGATCAGATTGATCTAGTAAAGACAGTTACAGTGATTATGCCAGATGTATGGAGATAATTTCTGGAAAATTGTTTATGACTATGTAAGAGGTATGCTTAGAAAGTGGCTTTTTTGTGGTGCTGCAAATTGAACCCTGGGCCTTGTGTTTGCAAGCAAACACTCTACCAACTGAGCTATATCCCCAGCTCAAAAGTGGCTTTGTTAACAGTTGTGAAGACCCCTCTAACAGGTAACCTCTGCTCGGTCTCTCAATCGATCTGGTTGAGAAACTAAGAACTGAACTCCACTCTGTGGCTCTTCTAGAATTCTGGTTCTTCCTCTCTCTGCTTTTCAGGGGTGTCAGTACTACATTGAAGTCTGAAGACATTCTCTACTTTCTACTCCATCACACTTAATCCTTCACAAATGATTCTCTAATACATTTTGTATGCTTCAGATCCTGTCTTGACATCTGCTTCTTGGAGGGCTCAGATTAATTCATCCTGTGGAAATACTTTCAAGTGTGCTTCAAGAGGAAATAGCCATTAGATAAAAAAATTCACATTCTTCTATAAGAATACAATGCATGTGTTCTTTTTCTTTTATGTTAGCTTGGTAAATTATATTTTACTAAATATTTATCTATTTCATCTAATCTTTTGAATTTATTCACGTGAAATTTATCCAAATATTCTTATTCTTTTATTTTCCTTGACCTTCCTTCCTTCTTTTTATTTTTCAGAATTAAATGGAATTCTGAAAATGGAATTCTGGGAGTTAAATGCTGGATCTCAAGCATGCTAGGCAAGAGCTCTATTACTTATCTATACCTCCAGTCCCCTTGCTTATTTCTTATTTTGCTTATTGCTCTTTCTCCCTTTCCTTGATTTCATTAATTCAAAGACTAACCATTTCACTATTATTAATGAAAAAATAAATTATCAATCATATCAACTATTAGATCTAATAAATGAAGTCAGTACAGTTTTTTTTTTTTTTTGCAGTGCTGGGGATTGAAGCCAGGGCCTTGTGTTTACAAGTCAAGCACTCTACCAACTGAGCTATATCCCCAGCCCTCCATGGCATTTCTTTACAAAAACAATGCCCAGTAGAAAAAGAAATTAGGAAAATAATCCCATTTATAATACCATCAAAAAATAAAATACAAGGGAAATTACTGGGGAATGATATTAGACAAATTATATTGTTGTATGTATGTTCAAATATGTAACAATGAATCCTACCATTATGTACAACTCAATCCACTGATAAAAATATGGGAACATTTAAAAAAAGAAATACTTAGGAATAAATTTATCCAAGGTTGTGAAGAATTTGTACACAGGTAACTCACTGATAAAAGAAATTTAAGAAAACATAAATAAATGGAAACATATTCTATACTCCTATACCAGAAGAATTAATATGGTTAAAATGTCCATACTACCTAACACAAAGCATAGATTTAATGCACTTCCTAACAAAATTCTAATACTATTCTTCACAGAAATTTTGTTCTAAAATTCCTATGAAAACACAGAAAACCTAATACCTCTTGATTTTAAATTACATTACAAAATTTTGGGATGAAAACAGTATGGCATAAAAACAGACACGTAAGCAGCGAGAACAGAAGAGGGAGCACTAGTAATAAAAACATATACAGTTGCCGGGCGTGGTGGCGCACACCTGTAATCCAAGCGACTCAGGAGGCTGAGTCAGGAGGATTACGAGTTCAAAGCCAGCCTCAGCAATTTAGTGAGGTCCTAAGCAACTCAGTGAGACCCTGTCTCTAAATAAAATACAAAATAGGGCTGGGGATGTGGTTCAGTGGCTGAGTGTCCCTGAGTTCAATACCTGGTTCCAAAAAAAAAAAAAAACATATACAGTCAACTTATTTTTGACAAAGACACCAAAAACCACAATGGGAAATAAATGCTGTCAATAATTGATGCTGGGAAAACTGAATTTCCACATGTAAAAGAATGAAATCGAACCCTTATCTTATACTATGCACAAAAAACAAATGAATGAAAGACTATTTATCCATAAGACCTGAAACTGTAGAACTCCTAAAAGAAAACATATGGGGAAAATCTCCTTGACACAGGTGTTGGGATTGATTTCTTATATATCACACCAAAGGCTCAGGATACAAATGTGGGGATGCAGAAAGAAGCCACTGTGGTATATGTTCTTAGGCTGTGGAAAGGTATAATCCTTGATTTGAACACTCAGAATTGTTCATGCTTGTGGAGAAAACTCCCAAGTGACCTGACCCGCTGATGGCCATTGCTCCAGGTGAGCTTCACTCACCCTCCTCTCTCTCTCCTCCCTTTGGTGATCTGTGTGACTCCTAATTGGACCATCCTTACAGACTATCATGTTACACTACCTGTTCTTTGTTCTCGGACTCCCCTCATTTATAAAAATGCTGTAATTCTTTAATAAATTTGAGACTGGTCTGGAACTTGCTCCCCCAAGGGCATTGGTTACCTCGTCGGCCTTACCCCCTCCAGAAAGGACAAAGACCCACAGATTGAGTTACAACATACAAAAGCAAAAATAAATGGAACTATATTCAATTGAAAATGTTGGCATTAGATAGCAAAAATCTAACACCTAAATAAACAAGAACTTAAATTTATTTTAGTATCATGAATAACAATAAATATGAAGAACTAGGCTACTTTATTCTTAGAAAGAAGTCTAGGATCCAAGAACAAGGAGGGCTAGGGTGTGGATACAAATATTTTCAGGGGATGATTAGCATGGCACCAGATAAGAAATACCCTCACATAGAAGGGGCCATAGCTAGCTTGCACTGGCAAAATGTCTATCTTACCTCTGAGGGGACACTGCTCTCTGCTGGGATAGGTAAATGGCAGGTACCCATACAAAGGAGCATCTGTGTTGAGATGCTCCAACCTTTATTCTCCTAGCTGTACCTCATTTAGTCCCCTTCTTCATGATCACATACCTACAGTAACTTATCAAGCATTAACTCAGCCACATGAAGGCAACCTCTTTTAGTCATCCATGAACATTTTAGTATGGTTCCTGAAATGTCCAAAGGAGCACTTTTCCCATCTGTAGTAGGAGTCTCTGAGAAAAACAGAACTGTGTTTTCCTATGGTGACCTGGAGAATGGTGAAACAATATAACAAATGAGGAGTAGATCTATATGGGATAGGCTTTGGGATATTGTTGACAATGTTCCAATTATCAGAACAACTTTCATGTAACTCTTAGAACAATAATTAAGCATCCAGATCCTGGATTTCCTCATGTATAGTATATCATGTACATAAGCACATGTACCTTCAATTTTTGGATACACACACACACACACACACACATATGTATGAATACCAAATACATATATTTGATACTGGGAATTAAACCCAGAGGTATTTAAACACTGAGCTACATCCCCAGTCCATCTTAAATTTTATTTTGAGACATGGTATCCCTAAGTTGTTTAGGGCCTCACTAAGTTGCTGAGGCTGCCTTTGAATGTGAGATCCTGCTACCTCAGCTTCCTGAGTTGCTGGGATTATGGGCATGCGCCACCATGCCAGGCTTGGCTGTGCTAGGTAGGAGAAAAGATTTTACCAGTAAGCCATTTTTAACTCACTGACTCTTTTTGCTGATGGTGTCTGACTCACTAAAGCCACTTTATTTCACTTTAAAAAATGCATATATTTTAGAATTTGTACATTCTTTTGCACTTCACTGATTTTTAACTGTTCAAGTCACAAAATTTGGCACTGACTGGTTTCATATGAATACTTTGCTGGAAAAGCACAATTTCCAACTGCCATATACATTTTCTCAGTGAGTTGCTTTTTTCCCCACAGAATTTATAAAGGATGCTTCAATATATGAAATAAGACATAGTGATAAAATTCATAATATAAATGTTTTCATAGAGATATAAAAGGCATACCAATGTATTTAATTAAAGCATAGAAAGTCTTCATATTTGGGAGAATTGGTAGCAACAACAATAAAAACCAATCCTTTTCCATGCATTCTGCTGATAGAGTACAACATATTCCATACCTCACAATACCTGTGAACTGTTTTCCCTCAGGAACTCATTGAAATTGGCTACTAAATTGTGCAGAACTTAAACAATCTATAAAATCTCTCTTCAGTTTCATACACACTAGAGGTTCAATTTAAAAATGAAAAGTAAAACAAAAAGCTTAAATAAAATATATTGCTTATCTATGTGACAAAATATGGTTTTAATACTAAGGTACATTCTTACCACAATAAACTACTTTTCAAAACTTGACATTAGCATTATATTGTGCCATAGACTTAACAAGGTTAGTTTGAGTTCTTCTTTCCTATACTGCCTAGTAAACCCCTAATTCTTGAATGCCCAATCAAATTAATTCTGATGGTGAGAGGTAGGGAACGAGTAAGTATAATGCAAATGAATATTGATAGCATAATACTAATAGTATGATTGTCAAGAGAATCTAAGAGATCATAGAAACCTGATGACTGTTCATTTTTATAATTCCAAGAAGAGAAAGACAAGGTCCAAAAGAGGAAAGGAAGCCAAATGAGGAGTAATGGTATAGGGGTAAGGAGAAAAGAAAAGAAAAAGAGGGCAAGACTAAAGCCAGCAGGGAAAGAAATAATGTGAAGTGTATCGGGGTGGCTGTCTTGCTGGGTAACTGAAAAAAGAAGGGGAATAAACTAATATGAAATGATGATACAGACACTATCTTTCATTGATACAATGCTTTGTCATTCTAACAGTAAGTCTTTCAAACTGAAAACTCTAATTTTCCCATTTAGTAGATAAGGAAACAGATGTCATAGAGAAGTCATGTAATGAAAGCTTAACAGTGCTGGTATAGGGAACAAAAGTGGGACTAGTAAATCCTGGATTAGTGCTGTGAGATAAAGATTCTTTTACCCTTACAGATTGCAGTATAAAACATCTTGTCCAGGGGTATTTGCAACACTTGCAATGAAAACAAAAGGTGAGACCTGTGTCTGTGCACATTTAGAGAAAAAGAAGTGTCTATACATCTTTAAAAAGTTCAGAATAAAGGAAAAAATTGCCATAAGAGTACAATATTTCCTTATGTCATTTGCATGGAAATGGATGGAAATAGAGAATATCATGCTAAGTGAAATAAGCCAATCCCAAAAACCCAAAGGCCAAATGTTTTCTCTGATAAGCAGATGCTGATCCATAGTGGGGGATGGGTAGGGAAGAAGGAAAGAACTTTGGATTGTGCAGAGGGGAGTGAGGAGAGGTGTGGGGTAGTGGTGATGGGAAGGACAGTAGAATGAGACAGACATATTGTCCTATAAAATTGTATAATTACACTACTGGTGTGACTCAGCACCATGCATAGTCAGAGGAATGAGAAGTTATATTCCATTTGTGTAGAATGTGTCAAAATGCATTCTACTGTCATGTATAACCAATTCGAACAAATAAAAAAATAATTGCTATTAAAAAAGAGTATAATATTTCCAAGTAGGGAAAATTGCTCAAATTGATAAGTTCTAGATGTGTGTTCTAACCTAGAGCATGTTGATTTTGATTTTAAAAGTGCTTATGCAAGAAAAGATTACAGATGTTATTGAAAAGACAAAATATTTTACATGAATTAATCCAAATTCATATACCATATAGGTTGTTTGTAGGGAGGTTTTTCTGCTTTAAATTTCCCTGGGGCCTTAGAAGGATGTTTCTGAGTACAGGCTTTAAGTTGACCATGAAGTTGTAGAAAACAGAGAGGGTAAATATTCCAGAAATTGAACAGCACACCATTTTTTTAATCTATTAAAAAATGCTGTGGAAAATGGTTTAATTGGTAAAATTTATTCCTATCATGTCTATCAGGTACAAGTTAAACCAGCACTACTAAGTTGGAGATGAATTCAAGAGATAATACTATATATGTAACTTTTTCTAATTTGTTTAAAATAAAATTCATTGGTAATACATATGATGTGCAGAGAATACCTAAATATTTGATGAACATACCATACTTGAAAAACATTTGGATCATCCATTTGAATTAATTTTTCTCTGAGAAAATAGAGAATATTAAAGAGATGTAAAGAATATTAAAGAGAATGGTTTCTAGAAATTTTAAATACCTCCTATCATTTTTTTGATGCGAACAGATAAGCTGGACTTGGGCACAGTGGTGACCAAGAAAAGATTCTTGCTCTCAAAAATCTGTTTTGCTTTCATTGTCCAGCATCAGGATTCTCTTCAAGTATTGTCTAACAGAAGGGAAAGAGGTCAAGGTAACTAAAACTTTAGCCAAATCCATTCATTTTCTCTCCCTCTTTCCCTCTTTCTTTCTTTCTAATCCTTCCTATTTTATTTCTTCTCTCCTTATCCCTTTCATTGATAGTTTTAAGGAAAAGCTATGTGACAACTTATTAGAATGACTCTAGGAATTTTACTTAATTTCTTTGATCCCCCGTAACTTGTCAAATGGAGAGAGTAACATCACCCACATCATGGGACTGTTGTGAAGATTGAGTGGAATAATGCAAGTAAAGTGCTTAGCAAAGTGTCAGGGGCATAGTAAAGCCACAATAAACCTTCACCATTATTAGTGTGGAAAGGCTGTTGTCAATCACCCTAATTACATTCATTTGGGGATTTAGTTGATCTGCCCTGCTTATGAGCTTCAGAGCATTCCCTGCAAAAAAAATGTATGATTCTGTTTTTCTTCTTCAAAAAAGTAGTGGGAAAAGAAAAGCTGAAGCTAGAATTAATTTCAGATCAAAATGTTTTCTTCCATTGGTCCCAGGCTGAAATAGCCTCTGACATAAAGGAGAGAGAGGTTGATGCCCAAGGGCCAATTCAGCCTGGGACCACTCACAGAACATTGAATCCATTGTGGAATCAGGAGGCTCTATTCTTGTCTAAATGGTTACAAGGGGGATTTAAAATGCTAATGACTGTGATCTAGTATTGACAGGAACCTGGGAATAGTGACTCAGATGTTGTCAACAAGGTATAACTTTGCAATACAACTAAATACCTAGGGGGAACTCTGAGTGTCAGCTTGTTTCCAGAAGAATCTAATCAATCCACCTAGAGAGGAGTGGCACATTTTGTATTAGATTTAAATAGATTCTGGAATGAATACTCAGAAAAGCAGTATTTTCACTTAACTTAGATTTCTGTTGGACTTTGGTGGATTTTGGCTCACTGGTATGCTGGATATATTATATCAAGACACTATACTTTGGAATTCATGTGCTACAAATAGATAATTTATCTTCCTTTGAAGCAAAAATCTTTATTTATATGATTCTATAGTCTTTATTTTTCTTGTTGGAACCAGTTTGCTAAAATTTTCACCCATCTGAGGGCTTTTATTTCTATTTGAATTCAATTCCAAGTTGTCTAGACATCAGCAGCTTAACCCTAGAGCTTAATCCTACCACTTTGTGAAATTCTTGTTGCTGAGGTCAAAATAACTTAGAAAGAAAAGTAGCTTTTATGAAAAGTCTAATAAAAACCAACATTATCTTTATCCTTTAAGTAAGATTCTGTATTTATCTGCAGACCCATATTGTCAATCATTGGAAAAAATATTTAAGAAACTTGAATGAACTTAATTTTGTTTCCTTTATTTGCATTTCTGCCCCCAACCCCAAGTCCCAGCTTTGATTAAATTCATCTTCCTATTTTGATAGATAAGAGTATGGTATATATATTTCCCAATTGATAGGTCTTTTTTCTAGACACATTTTCTGTCCCTAACTTCCAATGATCCCCCCCCCTTTTATTTAAAACAACGTTTCACAGGTAAGTAAAAAGTCACTTGCTTTTTTTAGAGATGCTCTTATGCAGCTTTTCTTTTTGGTTCACATAAAAAAATAGGAACTATGATTGTGTGTAAGCACTATAAAGAAAATAATCTATTAATTCTCCTGAATTTTAGGGAACATTTTCACTGTATGTAGGGGTGGATGTAGGTGGAGGTGGGGAACTTCATAGGGAAAACACTCAAATAGATAAAGATACAAAAAGAAGCTCAGTGTGAAACTACAATATCTTTCTTATCATTTCAGTCAATTTGGAAGTCAAATTTTTTTAATGTGCTTGTCTGGTTAAGGGAATTAATGATGATAAGAGAGAGATATCATTGTACCAACACAATTGAGGGCAAAATCACTATCTTCTAAGGTTCTTGATTGAATTAAAGTGTCCTAATAGATATTTACAGTTGGATAAATACCCCTTAATTATTATATATTATTAAATCCATGCTCACATACTATACTTTAAATTTGTAAAAAGTTTCATTCAGATCTCTATTAGCGTAGCAAAACTCCCCATTGTTTTTAGTCTTTAATTCGGTTCCATAAACTTTTTTTAAAATTAATTTATTTTTAATTTATTATACAAAAATGGAGTACACCTGATGTTTCTCTGGTTGTACATGAAGTAGAGTCACACCATTTGTGTTATCATACATGTACATAGGGTAATGATGTTTGTGTCATTCTGTTATTATTCTTACCCCCCCACTCCAACCCATCCTTCTTTTCCCTCTATGCAATCCATCCTTCCTCCATTCTTTCCTTCCTCCCAACCTGCATTATGTATCATCATTCACTTATCAGAGAGATCATTCGGCCTTTGGTTTTTTGGAATTGGCTAATCTCAGCATGAAATTCTCCAACTACATAAACTTTTTTATCCATTTAAGATTAAATCTAAAGATGATATCAATAAAGGAAAGCTTAAAAAAAGTAAATAAAATAATCTTAAAGATAATCAAAGGGAATAAACATCTAGTTTAACCTTCTTGATTTATAGATGAGGATGTTGAGGTCCAGAGGTTACTAAAGGTCACCAACTAGGGAATAGCAAAAATGGATCTAGAATCTTGCTCCATTGACTTACATTGTCTTTTTTCCATATCTTATTCAAAACTTGTACAAAAGACAAATGGTTGACATTAAGTGTGTGAATTGTATGGTTTGTGAATTATATCTTAATAAATCTGTTTTGAAAAGATGAAAAGATAAAAAGAAAAATTTAAATGTTTGAAAACATGCCTCCTTTCTCTTATGGTCCCTTCTCTATTGTCTTAATGCCATTTTTGAAATGAGAATTTAGAAGCAATAATAATGTTGATATTGAATGAGTTCATATGTTCTTTGCAAATTCTCTTTTTTTTCTGTTGTTACAAGACTAGCGATGCCTCCAAAAGTAGGGATGTGGAAATACTGATTCATTTTTTTGATATTTGCCTGAACACTTTTAGAAGTAGAATTGTGGTTTTTTTTTATTTTTTAAATAAAATGTAACCTGCTTTTTCACTTGTCTAATAATAACTCATGAACTCTTTCTGCTCAGTGCTTAACTATGGTGCCAGGCTAAGTTAAGTCTCACAGAAGTCTCAACATTCAATACTTTCACATTTTATTACATTTTCTTTACTGATTGTAGTTTACCAATATCAAGAAAATAGTCTAACAGCATTTTCCTGCTCTTTCTAAAATTAAGACCTCATTTAGTCACTGTTTCATTGTGATTTCTATGCCCTCAGAAATAACCTCTTAACTTATTATTATCATGTCCCAGCAGAAATCAGGGCTTAAATAGGGAAAGCTCACACAGAATCTCAGATCTCAATGCTTAACTCTGTTCCTCAACCTGCAGTTGATTTGATATCAGAAAGAAGTTGAGTACTTTCACTGACATTCACCATAATGGATACCTCAAACCTTTATTTCATTTAATTTCTCCAGTAAAGTGATGATCTCAAAATTTGTTTTCCAGTGTAGAGTTTGAATTTGGCTTTCAACAGACAATGTATCATTCATTCCCAACCACCATATTTGATGAATACCAGGCACAGTTACATAGGATAGTGTCAGGGTACCAGGAAAAGGTCCGTGATTAACCTGCTTATTCTTAAGCTGTTTGGATGTCTGGGAAATGATTTCACTCAGATTCTCCCATTTCACTTCAAATTGCTTTTCCTATAAATATAAATGTCCTTCTGTTGTTTTAGTGTCCCCCAAAGTACTTATTAACTTCAAATCCACAGAACAGTAACTGTCAGAATGTGTTCCCTTGACTGGGGATATCATCCATATCATTTGAGAACTCAGTAGAAACGCAATGCTTAGGGTTCTATCCCTGACTTTCTGAATCACAGACTCAGGGGCAGGGTTTAGCAATTTGATTTTACAGCCCCTTCATGTTGTAGAATCATGTCAGATCTTAAGCTTCTTAATATTCATATGGCATTACATGTTATGAGTAGAAACTCAATATTTCATTCAATGAGAAATTACAAGAATGACTTCAACTATTTATTTATTATAAATAATTTATTTATTATACTGGGGATCAAAGCCATGAGCACTTTACAACTGAGCTACATCTCCAGCCACTTTTATTTAATTTTTTAATTTTTTAGATAGGGTCTCACTAAGTTGCTCAGGCTAGCCTTAAACTTGTAATTCCCCTGCTTTAGTCTCCAGAGGCACAGTGATAAAAGGTGTGCACCAGTATGCCCAGCTATGACTTTAATTCTTAAATTCACTCTTTATTGTGAAATTTTGCAGTTCCTTTTACTAAAGAGGCATATTCTATTTTCCCACACCTTGAATCTCTATTAGTTTTTTGACCTGCTTTGTCACTTGATATTTGATGAAAGTGATTGAAATATGCAAGAGTCCTTGCATATTTCCATTTGCTTTCTTTTGTGTCTTAGATATTGGCATAAGAATATACCTAGGTTAACATTCTGGGTGAGAGAGACACCTGGAGCTAAGCTAAGTTGTTCCAATCATCCAAGATGAAGACAGCTTATACCATTCAACAGCTAGCTGATCTACTAGCAAGGTCAGAATACATAGGTCCTTGGACTTTTTCTCTCTCTGGGGACAAGATCTGCAGGTAACTGTATATACACTAACAATAAATACTATTGTAGGCTGCAGAGCTTTTGTGGTGTTTATTATGAAGTGCTGTGCAAGAGCTAACTGCTATGTTCAATGAATTAAGAAACCTGAACATCTACCATTGTCTGGCACATTCTTCTCCCCAACTTGGTCCAAACATCTTCTTCTTTCTGCCTGCTAGCAGACAGGATCTGACCTAACCTTACATACTAGATTAACAGGGAAGTCTTGCAGTACCCTTTTGGAAATACCCTGGACAAAGTTCTTTCTTTTTCAGAATGAGATATCAGCTGATCACCACCATAGAAAATGAGTTGTTATAAACCCATGAAAGACATGAAGACAATACATCTAACTCAATACTATTTTGACATTTTCAGCAGTCTAAAAATACCAGAACATAATTCATGAAGAAGCAACACCAGCCAAGCACCATGGAATAGGAGATTTCCTTACTGAAGTTTACATCAAGCAAAATGTCCCATATTGTGAAGATTCCCTGGCCAATCTTTTCATAGAGAGGCAAATTGGGATTTGGCTATAACTCTTTAGCTAACTTTAAAGATATGTGATAATTTTAAAGTTCAATCATCTGTGACTTAGCTTTCTTCCATTCGGCTTTTATTTCTTGGTCTCCTTATAGTCAAAGCTGCTGAACTGAAATCTGTCTTCTTTCTGAATAATACTTTTCAAATTATAACAATGACATATCTTGAATACTACCTTATGAAGCAGACAGAAATGCATTTTATCCAGCTTTCACCTCACATTCAGAGAGACATCTATTTTCTAATTAAACTCTACATTTATCTTTTCTAAGATTGACAGAACTCATCATTGCAGATTGAATATTTATTATGAAATTGTATCTTTTTTTACAGTTTTTAGAACACCAAGTGCAGGGCACTGTACAGAAGTATGTTTTGATGATAATTTAAATCCCATTGTTCTTTTTTCTTAAATTTGAATTACTTGCTAAATGGTATGCTAATTGCCTTAAAGAATTCTTGGAGTTTCTAAAGGTACAGAACTTTATTCTGAGTTGCAGCTGGAACCCTAGGATAATCAAATTCATTGTGAGGCAAAAGTTTTTAACCTTTGAAGGTATACAGCAACCTCCCAGATATCCAAAGTTCAGTTTCCTTGACCCCACTTTCAGAGATTTCAATTTAGTAAGTTTGGGGGTAGGCTCAGAATTTTGCATTTGTAAACAGAGACCTAAGTATTTGTTATGCATCACAGTTTTTAAAAAGGTTATTCACAGGATTCTGATATTCAAGAATCTGCACTGTAGAAAATACTAGTGTAACAAGTAGCTATTCACTATCCCATATTTTATAACAGAAAAATGACACACTTTTAAAAAATATAAAATCATCTTCTTAACAATATGGTGTAATACTTTAAGTATTATAACTGAGATAATATAAGTGAAGTCATCAACAATTTTAGGAAACTGAAGTCTATGTTGGGAGACATTAAGAGGTCTAAGAACATGATGTAATACAAATCTATTTAGGATTTTATGTCATATGGCCAATGAGGGAAGGTGTGTGAGTATAAAACCACTTTTGACTTTAATATTTTAAAATATTTTTTAGTTGTAGATGGACACAATACCCTTATTTTTTGTTTTATGTGGTGCTGAGGATCGAACCCAGTGCCTCACATGTGCTACGCAATGCTCTACCACTGAGCTACAACTCCAGCCCCACTTTTGAGTTTTAAAGTACCTTACAAATATAAGAAATATTCTTTTGAACATACAGAATAGAACTTCAGAAGTAATTTCTTTATCATTAAAAATTTTGATCTGGAGGTGCTGTTGATGTGGGCAAGGCATAAGTGGTGCTAATACAAGTAAGATATTAAATGACAATAATTTCTGAGAACTATAACAGAATGTCTTTCTAAGTTGTGTCAGGATGGATCTAAGATAGCTGTGAAATGATGAATAGCCTGAGGCATTTACTTTCAAAAGACTCTGAAAACATTATACCAAATATTGTGGAGAATCCTTGATACCCAGCTGTCTACTAGGTGACAAGGACTGAACTGTCCACAAGGCATCTCAAGAGGAAAGGTTATAACACATAAAAAGAAAGTCTAAAGAAATCAATTTCATAAGAAGTGGTTATTATAAACCAAGTTTGAGATGATATTCATGAAAATGCTTTGAATAGTATGTACTACTACAAAAAAATCATGGATAGCTACAATTATAAATTACCACATTCCAAGATTTTGCCTCAGGTTTGGACTTACTTGCATTTATAATGTTATATGATGTCCAGCTGAGCCACCTTAACATTGAAAACTCTGATGTTCTGGAAAACTTACCCCTTCAGAATGACTTCTTTTTTACTTATAAAGATGTATCACTGTACTGTACTGACAAAGATTTTCAGTACACACTTAAAATATGTCTTAATATCCATTGTATGCCACTGCCATATTAATTGGGATAAGAAGGCAATTATATATCTGGGGTCATGGCCCATATCTATTTCTTAGGCCCATCTTCTTTTAGTTTGAGTAGAATAGAATATTTGGTGAAATCATAGCAAATAGATCAAATGTCTTGAAGTGCTTCCAAGCTTTTTATAATTTTTCATTTTGACTAGCTAAGATGTATATTCTTATAAACCTGAAATATTAAGATTTTGACATTTCTGTTCCTTAACATTGATGCTAAATGCCACCAGAGTTTTAGATGAATCTTTGAAATAATTATATTAGAGATGCTTCATTATATGATTTTGGGTAATTGTTTCTAAAATCAGATTCTATTATTTGATAGAATACAGCAGAAATAGAAATGGCTAAAATCTTATCATTAAGGTAATTATAATAAAATTAAGAAAATACTGTCAATGAAAAAGGGAAGGCTACAGAAACATGTTTGGTACTGGAATCTCCAGTATCATTTTTCATCTTTAAAACATAAGATAAATAGAAATAATGTGCACTTGTGCAAGTATGTGGCATAGGCTTAAATTATGTCACTCAATTTTTGGAAACAAGATTCCAGTTTTCCTCCCTAAATGTTCCTATGATTTTATTCACTCAACCGATACACACTGAGTACCTACCTACACTGTGCCAAACATTGGTCTATGCACTAGGGATATAGCTGAGAACTAGAGAAACAGCAGTTAGCACCAATACAAGGATTTGTACTTCAGTATCTTGGTACCTGATGCTAAAGTAATGGAGGTTGTGGAGATTAACACTGGCAAAACCAGAAGTTTTGGTATAACTATGCAGAATTGAAAGTATTGTAGCACAGGTGTGCTAGTGTATGTTGAATTTCCGCTTGGCCATGTGATGGACTTACTGTGTACAATGGGATTCTAGCAAACAGGACACAAGCAGGCGTTTAAAGGTGCTTGATCACTGGAGCTTGTCTTTTCTGGTTGCTCTTTGGAACCCATGTCTACCATGTGAAGAAGACTAGGCAGTTCTGACAAAAGATAAAACACAAAACAAAGGAACCTATTGCAGGGATAAGCCATCCAGCTGAGGTTTACTAAAGTAGCCTGAAAAAACAAATGAATTAGAGGCTATCATATACCATCCAGTTTCAACACAGCCTCTACTTAATTACAGAGATCAGGCAAGATTGCAGAGACCAGAACTGCCCAGTAGAACCACAGACTTATGAGAAACAATACCTTATTTCATTCACTGTACGTCACCACATAATCCTCACCACTGCATTAACATATGTGTATAAGTATTTAGTACATCCCAATCTTGCACCAAAACCAGTTTAGTAATAAATGATTCTTGATTAAACAGGTAAAATTAAAAAAAAAAACTTGGGCTGGGGATATAGCTCAGTTGGCAGAGCAGTGGCCTAGCAAGCACAGGGCCCTGAGTTCAATCCCCAGCACCACAAAACAAAACAAAACAACAAAAAAAACTTGACATAATGGGTGCACCCCACATTTTTGCAAAAGAAAAAAATTGGCCTACAATCTGTGACAGTTATGCAGTGAAACATGGCAAATGTTTATTTTTTAAGCCCCTAAGCTTTGCTTTGTCATGCAAAAAATCTTACTGATGCAGGATATCCATATGCAAAAAAATGAAGTTGGACCCCTAATTCATACCATATACAAAATGTATCAAAGGCTTAAATATAAGAGCTAAAACAATAAAATTCTTAGAAGACAAAATAGGTGCAAATTTTGTAAACTTGGGTTAGGCAAAGGATTTTTAGATACGACATCAAAAGTGAAGCCAGAAAAAAATAAACTGGGCATTATTAATATAAGAAGATGTGCTTTCTTAGGGGCCACTATTATATAATCTACCCAGTTACTTTCTGGTTTTGTGAGGTTGGGCAAGCTTCTCATCTTACTGAGCTTCATTTTCTTTATCTGAAAAAGGCAGATACTATTTATATCATAAGGTTCTTGTAAAGAGTAATGATTATAGTTTAGACTCATAACATGTATTTAAGCTTATACCATTGCCTAAAAGAAAACCACATTTATCTTTCATGGTTTATGCTCAATTCACATTCCCCATAACTAACATAAATATACTAGCACCTATGTATTATCTTCAGAATTGAAATAGTCAATGCTACTCTATTTATAATTATAATAATTATATTTATAGTTATTTCTTATAGTTTCCCACAATGGCTGTGCTAGGGTACTTAGTAGTATTACTAATGCCATACTTTGGATAGATCTGTGAATTGATAGCATTAAGGAAGTTCATACAAAAACCCTGTAGGTTTATAACTATGTGAATCTCAAAATAAGAACTACAGATTTCCCTCCAGCATTTTATTTATCATTGATATTGAATTTGTGAAATAAGATGAGAAAATTTATATTAATTTCTATATAAATAGTGTCAAATTCATTCATTAGCATGAAGAAAAATTAAGACCTACATTTTTAAAGACCATGTAAGAGCAAAGAAAAGAGGTGGCAATATTTAAATTAGTTAAGTTGCAAAAGTCAGTTTCTTTTCTTTTTTATTAGAGCATAATAGTTATACATAGCAGTTGGGTTCATCCTGAGGAAATCATGCATGCATGGAATTCAATTTCAGTTTATATTCCCTCACCTTCCCCCCACACCTTCTGCCCTGTTCTCTGTCCTCCAATCTACTGGTCTCCCTTTCACACACTTATTTATTTTATTTATTTTCAGGGGGGATACCAGGGATTGAACCCAGGGGCAGTCCACCACTGAGCCACATCATCCCCAGCCCTATTTTGTATTTTATTTAGAGACAGGGTCTCACTGAGTTGCTTAGTGCCTTGCTTTTGCTGAGACTAGCTTTGAACTCCCTGTCCTCCTGCCTAGTCTCCCAAACTGCTGGGATTACAGGGGTGCGCCATCGCCCTTGGCCCATTTATTTATTTTTTAATTGTTTCTTTCCACTTATACATAAAGGTGAAATTCCCTGTGATATTTTTGTGTGCACATAACATGATTTTTTAAGAATTTGTTCTGCATTTCCTCCCCTTTCTGGTCCCTTTTCTCTCCCTCTTGATCTCCTTCTTCTATACTATTGATCATCCTTATATCTTTATATCTGATCCTCCCTTCCTTTTCTCCTTTATTTTACTTTAGCTTCCACATATGAGAGAAAACATTTGATTGCAAAGATCAGTTTCTTAAAGTATAAAGCCAGTTGAGGTAAAGAGGAGCTAGTTATTTCTGATCATTTCAACAGACATAAAACAGAAAAGTCATATCTGTATATCATAGTACTTGGGCTTTGGAAAGAGATACTTTCAGGAGTAGAAAACACAGAAGCAAACAATTCAAGGACCTTAATTACTATACGAATTGGTGGGTTATTCAGTGAGTAACATTACATTTTTGTGTCCTCACTCTTTTGATGGAACAGATGTGTCATGAAAACTGAAATTATGGTGAGAGTATGAGAGAAAACTTTGAGTAAATACACTTTATGGCCTTAGAATTTAGGTCATTTTAATTTGGGTCTAATTTATGCATAATATCTTGGATACGAACTGTCCAAAGTAGAGATACATGAGAATAGTTGCTAATTTAATTAGACATTTGATACCACACTAGGTCCATTCTCTGATATGTTCCTCTCAAACAGTTTGGCCAGCAAAGATAACGGTAGTTGGAGCACCAAAGTAATGAACTACAGCAATGTGGGAAAGATGGTGTAATTCTCTGTTTAAACAGGTAACAACATAAAACCAATTCCACAAAAGATATTTTGGCATTTTCTGGTGATTCACATTCCTTAAATTCTTATTTAAAATGGCACGTTGCTAGGCTTGGTGACACACCTGCAATCCCAGGTATTTGGGAGGGTTAGGATCAAGGCCAGTCTCAGCAACTTTACAAGACCCTGTATCAAAATAAGTAATAAAAGAACTGGAGGTATAGCTCAGTGGTAAAGTGTTTCTGGGCTCAAACCCTACTGTCAAAGAATGAAATAAAATAAAATGGCATATCTATAAAAGATTTTTTAATTTGAATACTGATAATTTTTTTAAGGTTTCAATTGTTTAGAAAAAGGAAAAAAACAAAGGCAATGGAGATTTTATTGGATTTTCTAGGTCTTTTTTACCATTAGAAGAAAGAAGAAACAGGGGCAGTGAACTTACACTTCAGAAGGAAGACCCCAAGTCTCAGAAGAAGGGTTGCTAGAACAATTTTGATGATATCAAACCTTACCTGAAATAAGAACAAAAGTAGAACACCCTGAACACATTGGAATTTAAAAGTGCATTTACTTTTCAGAGAGCAAAGTTTAGTATGAGTGGGTCTTTCTTGGCTCTCATCCAAGTCAGATTGGTTGAATTGCCATAGTCACCAAAGACTCTCATTTAAAGATTATCTCTCCATAAAAAGGCATGACATTACCTCTAAAAAGAATATTCTAGGAAGATTTTGGTAAGTTCAATAACAAGTGCCCAGTGAATCACTGAAGCTATTTGTAAAGTATTTAGAATACTGCAGCTCTAATATTGGGAGAGATTAGACACTTTTTATCTGACACTGACAACTGAACCTTCTAATCAGTAACTAGTGAGTCACAGTAAGTTTTACAATTGTTACATTAAAGGTTAAACATAATTGGTTATAGTCTAACCTTCTTATCCACTATAGTAACTTCTGTTATAACTTTAGCTATTACAGAGTCTTTCAAGTTCATGATCTCAGCTCTTATTTAGTGTTTCAGTGGGTATTTTCAACTTGTTATGAATAAAAATGTTAATGCATCTACAAAATTTTCTTGAAGAAAAAAATGTTACCTGGGAGGGTCACGGTATAATTAACTAAATATTCCTAGTCAGTACATAGTTAAATTTAGTAGTTTTATTTATGAAGAATCTTTCATGAACACCAAGGTTTTCTGGAGGTGGAATTCTGCTGTGATTCTCTCCTTATCCTTGGGGTTATGGTTTGGACCAAATAAACTCCATGTATAGAATTGACTACTGGGATTTGTCAATGTTGTTCCGGGATTTGTATGTCAAAGTAGACTCTTTTTTTGTACCAGGGATTGAACCCAGGAGCACTTAACCACTGAGTCACATCCCCAGCCCTTTTTATTTAGTGACAGGGTCTCACTAAGTTGCTCTGGGCCTCCCAAAGTTGCTCAGGCAGTCCTCCAACTTGCCATCCTTCTGTGTCAGCTTCCTGAGTTGCTGGGATCGCAGTGTGTGCCACCACTCCTGGTTCAATGTAGACTTTTGATCAAAAGAAGCTACTAGATTTTTGTCTCTATCAGCTGAGGTAGCTACTGCTGCAACTTCAGTGTTGAAAATTATTATTTTTCATCTTTGTAGTACATTGTACTGACTCCTTAATTGTTAACCTTTATGAAATATCTGATCTTGATTATCTTATAATTTAATTTAGGCATATAAATTCAGAGACATACTCTCACTTGTGTGCCTTCATAAGTTTTTATTTCAGGACTGTACAACTTGAGCCACTCTGGAGAATGATGGAGTACAATACAGATACAGTTATCTACTACCAACTGTTTAGTAGAATCTGTGGGATGGGGAACAGGAGTTTCTAGAAAAGGACACTATAGATAAGGGAGGTCTGCCATATAAAGTAGACATGCTTTTTGTCCTATGAATGTGTCAACTTCACCCATAAGAAGTAAAATACAAGTTCAAATTACAAGGGATCTTTTATAACTTACCAACTTGGCAAAAATAAAATTATTTGGTTTGTGCCAGTAAGGGTGTATGGGTAGGCACCTAAGAATCATATGTTTTGGTAAGGTGAGATGGCATTTAATTTTTAAAAATCAGAGAAATCAGTTTCTTGAATTATTCTCAGAAAACATAAATTCTTTCTATTCTTATTCCTTTATTTTTTTAACAGACATACTGAATAGTTTTAGTTGTCTATTACCTTTTCCTCTTAATGAAGTGAATTTAAATTATTTAAAGTATAATGGATATTATCCCAACTATGTAGTTATAGTAAATATTAAAGATTCTATCACATCCTTCTTATGTAGTCATCGATAACTTTGCAAAATTTTCAATAGAAATGAGCTTTCAATTATCACTAATAGGATGAGGATTGATGTGGTCAATTTGCACTGACCATCTTTAAATTGATGAATGTCAAAAATCTTATTCTGTTCACTAGTTTGCAAGGACCTTTCTCCAAGAAATCTTCCAAATGCTGTAAGCAAATAGTTTCTGAAAATCATTTGGCTGTATTCCTATTCATTGAAGCATTGAACTCATAATACCATGAAACAATTAGTCAGACTACAAATTAACTAAGAAGCTTTACTCCCACATTACTGTATAATTCCTGAAATCAGCTTGAAAAGAGTAAGAGACCCATTATCCTGAACCTCAGAATAAATGGGCCTTGGACTTCTATTTTTCCTTTCAAAGGGCTTCTAAAATTTAAGCTGTACTCTCAGTTCACATGAAGACGCTTCTGAATCATTTCTGTCTTAAGAAGAAAATCATCATTTGAATGATGGGTAAACCATCATTTAGAAAGCATATCATAGATAATAAATATATTATAAATGATTATGATGTAGTTATGGAAAATTTTGAAATACCAGGAATATTTCAAGGTAATTTTTTTTGACTGATAGTATTTATAATTTGACATTTCCACATAAATATAAAGTATTTCTTTTCGATGAACCTATTTCTAGAAAGGGAAGGTAATATGAGCATGTACTTCTTTGCAAATATTAGAAATATAGAACTGCTTTGTTACATTGACTGTTTTTTATTTTTTCAGTTTTATATCACAATTATTACATATATAAACTTACATTAACTTTCCAAATATTTACTTATCCCAACCAATGAAATGAAAAAAGAAGTATGTCAGAAACTTTCCATGTGTAAGTAAAACAATATGGAAATTTTCAATGGAAATTTCAGAGTATTTTAGCTGAGTTAATTACTTGTACTTCTCCAGTAATTTTTTCACCACATGCATTCATATTATAAGATCAAAATTATATATTACTTTTTCTCATTTAAATATAGCAGATAAATGGATTTTTCAAATGAGTGGTAATGTATTCATGTACTTGCCCTGGGTATATTATTAGGTCATAGAAATGTCCAACATTGTAACTCAGTTATTGAAGAAATATCTCTTACAGTTCTACCCTTTATAGAAGTGGGACAAGGAGAAATGCCTGGTAGTTGTCCTCAGGGTGAAGAGAGGCTTGCTCAGAAGGACTGGATTCTAGCAAAAATCTGTTATGAGGTGGACTTGTTTGTGCCTACATGTAAAGCATTGCTTTATAGTACTTTATCAAAAGAGAATTAATTCCCTGTCTCTGTTTTCCTACTTGATTATTTCAGGTGAAAACACCTTCAGTTTCCTTTACTGACCATCTTCAATTGTTTCTTTGTTCCTTGTTTCAAAAAAGGAGCTGTGCCTTCACCAGTGCCCTAGAATCTAGATAAAATCCCAGGTACCCTCCTTTGAAATATTGATCTACGATCACCTTCTCTCTAGTATATATTCAGTCTTTCTATTAGCTCTTCCCTCTCTCAGCATATTTGGCAGACACTATTGTTTGTCTACCAATAACCTTCATATCCTTCTGTTTTTGCTAATTTTACTATTTTTCCATGATGAAGATTCAAAGTGCCCAGATACCCTGTTTCCAGCCCCTCCTGTGGTAGTGGAAAGACTGGAGAAAAGGCACAGAATCTTTTGCAAAAGAGTCCTCACTGATAAGAGAGGTACCTGAGCAAAAAATTTCCTTCCTTTTCTTCCTCTCTGCTTTTTATGCTGACTTGTGAGGACAGGAGGCTTGGAACTGCAACAGCCATCTTGCAGCTATAATGGAAAATACATAGAGTATGTATTGAGAAATGTATCTGGGAACAAAGGAAAACCCCTGGTGTTAGGTAGCAGGTAGACATGAGTGGTGGGAACATAAAGTTTGAAGGGTTAATTCTATAGACTGAGCCTACAGTGCTAACTCTCAGCATATCTTTCTTTAAAGTAGCTCACACAAGCCCATTCTGACCCAGCTGTGGTTTTAAAAGATAAAAGTACCTTGCAATCTCTGATTAACAAGCTTATTATTTCCAGATTGTTCTTTCCTCTCAAGGTTGAGGGATGCATGTCCAAAAACTCATCCACCAATTAGAAAACACAAAACAAAAACACAAGTTGCCCTGATGTGAACTGGACCCAGATGAAAGAGGGCCTTTGTGATCATTACACAAACTAAAATGACCCAGAGTTGCTTTTAAGTAGAAATATGCATGGTAGTGACTTAAAAATCTGATACAATTCTATTGTCAGTCAGAGGTAGTCCTTGGGTGGGATTTTACAGAAACCTCCCCTCCTACCCCAATTAAATTGAGTTCACAAAGAAGTGAGTTGTCACTTTTTTTCTCTGTGGGGACCCACTCATTCCCTTGGGGGTGCTTCTCCCCTTCATTTTTTCCTTCTAATAAACTTTGCTATAATTCTACTAAATCTTGTGTCTTGCTTGAAATCCTCTCAATGGGAATACACAACAGACTAGAACACAATTCGATCTCTAATCTCCAGTACAATCCTATGTCAGACATGATCTCATCTCTGTCATCATTGGGACCTTGAGCTATTGAATAAATTCTGCCTTTAACTATCTTTGGTATTCTTCCTATGTAAGAAATACACACCTATTGTCTAAGCAAACTTTGGTCCAATATTCTATTCTGTGGGATATACTTTGTGTCATAAAAATACAGCAAACGTATCTTCAGTAAATTATCAATTTTTACCTGTATGACTTCCAGGGTTTGTGCCTTATTGAAAAGACTTCCCTCATATGAAGATCTAAAAATCATTTATATATGTACATCGTCAGCCCCTATTTTTAAACTTATTTTAACCACTATAAAAATTATAAATATTAATGAGGTACCATGTAATGTTTGATGCATGTATATACATTGCATGCTATTAAAATAATTTTAAACACATTTATCTCCCCACACATTTATCACTTCCTTTTGGTGAAAACTTTTTATATTTTGATGCATCTAAAATTTATTTTGAAGGTCCACATGAGGGGTACAGTAATTTTTTCTCAAAAGAGTAGTTAGCTATTTCAACACCATTTACTGTGACATCAGTTCTTTCTGCACAAACTGAGTTGCCATTTTCTCATACTTTAATTTCATTTTTTTCTAGACTGTAGCACAGCACCTGGTATGAAGTAAATATTCAAGATATGTTTGTTGACTAAGTAAAGGAAATGTGTAAAACATCCCCATAAATCCCATTGTATTTTAATTAGGATCACACTGTGTTTATGAATTAATATGAATATCAGTTGACCACATTTAATATTGTTTAGAATTTCCGAATTTAAAAGTATGATATGTACTTCAGGTTATTTGTATGTTTATACTGTTATACTGTTTATACTGTTAAACTTTAAGTTTTTAAAGTTTAATTCTGTTTTCTTTTTAGAGCCTCTCTACTTTTTAAAAGTTTATTTCTCCAATTTTCCCTTTCTGTCTTGTTATGTTCCCTCAGTATATTTATACTCCTTGCCATCTTCCTTGCCCTACATCCCATGCATCCTAAATTTTCTCTGATCCATAAGGCTCTTGCTATATAATACATGTATGGGGATTATCTCAGCTTGGGAGGCCTGCATTGTCTTATAGTACTGGTTGTATAACTAAAGTAATAAGTAGGCTCATCCTCTGTCAAATCTAACTTACCTTTATGAAGGATTTTCAAACTAAACTTGAAATTCTTTGAAAAGTTTGGATCCATGGGGTCTAATTTAAATCTTCAAAAAAGTCTCATATCCACAGAAGAAATTGATTGGTAGATACCCAATTAAAAAAAAAATACCGTTCTTGACCCTGGGTTTAGGAGAGCTGGAGAAATATAATAGAGTTATATGAAACAGTTTCTCTCTTTAAACATATCATGTCTTATTTTGGAGAATAGATAAAGATGACAATACAAGTAGAAATAACACTAGACATAATTGATTAAAGTATCAAAATATGTGCAGCAACCCAAATATTTAGAGAACAGAAAAAGTTAACTAGTTTTTGGCCCACAGATTCCTTTGTGATGAAAGCTACAGACACTATCCCTAGAAAAGAATAAAAGTAATATGGACCAAAGTATTCAGGGTGGTTTTAGAGAATAACGGGATTTCTAGTACTTTTACCAGAAGGAGAGACTCTGAGTAATTCTTTTAAGTAAAATATTAAATTTAATAATAGGTATCACGTAGGGTTTCTGCAAGAAACGTGCTTTACTTCAAAGTTTTGAATAAAAATAATTTAATAGAGGGGTAAATTGTTGAAGAATGAGCAGATTGGAGGGGCCAAAATGAATAGGAAATATTGAGGCATTTGAAGAGTAGCACCAGTGGGAAGTGGTTTCCATTCTTAGGCCTCCTTAAAGGACAAAGAGAGGCCTCTCAACATGGGAATCCTGGAACTTGTGTGGTACAAGGGCTGCTACTGCTTCTAGAGATCAGAAACAAGGTGGATGGAATAGAAAATAAATACCTAACTGGGCGTGGTGGCATACACCTGTAATCCCAGCACTTGGGAGGCTGAGGCAGGAGGATCATGAGTTCAATACCAGCCTCAGCAACTTAGCGAGGCCCTAAGCAACTCAGTGAGACCCTGTCTCTAAATAAAATACAAAATAGGGTTGGAGATGTGGCTCAGTGGTGGAGTGCCCCTGGGTTCAATCCCCAGTTCCAAATAAAAAAAAAAAAAACCTAGAATTTTCCCACTTCTAAACTTCCAAACTCCTGTCAATGGGAAACTAGCTAGCAAAGGGGCCCAATGATGTAGTCCATGGAAATCAGCCTCCTTGGGAAAAGAACAAGAAAGGAAAGGGTGGAAAAGGCACCTGTATTACAAAGGAAGTGAAGGCAACAGAAATGAACTAGCAGAATGTTCTTTAGGATGTTGCTTTCTTTTATACTAAGTTCATATTCTGCAAAGTGACTGTGAACTAAATAAATACTATATTGAAATAATAAATGTTGTATTAGTACTTACTTTCTCTTATTGACAATAGATTTATCTGTTTATTGACCTGTAATTGAATTGATGATGACAGGAAGACTCATCCTACAAAAAACATAATAAGATGGAAAGGAAGGAAGAAAAAAAAAGAGTTTTTGCTTTTTAAATGATTAATCATTACACCTCACTTGAGGTATAAAATAAGGTCTAAATTCAAGATGGTAAGCCTTTGTAATTTTTATTCCTATTTTTTTTATACCAAGAGAGATGCTTTAGGCAGGATGTGCTCCATGGGTGTTCAATTTGTGCAGTTGTATAGGGCCTGTGCTCAGTAAATGCACCACTATTGTCCTCTTCAAATTCTCAATAATTTTTGAAAAGGGGTCCCACATCTTCATTTTTCACCAGGCTCTGCAAATTACACAGTTGCTCCTCCCTCCACGTATAGCAATGTCTCCTCACTCTCTAGAGGAGGTCTTTATGCATTGTTAATGCAAATAGTAAGCATAATAACCTAATCTATCACATTCTACTAATAAATTTAAAATATTGAAGATGTTAGAGCTTTTCATTTTCCACCACATTTTGTGCTTCAATAAAGAGATATGGATATGCATAAATCATATAAGGAAATCATAATAAATAACTGATATGTCCAAGATATAATTTAATGTTGGAGTCAAGATAGAACCAAGATATTTGGACTCCCAGCTTCAGTCATCACTAATCCCTAAAGTGTCTGGATGCTGTGGATCATAGGGCATGATCAACCAATGGCACTGAAGACTTGTTTTGAATCCTTTTACTTATAAAATATAAGAATCTTTTCCTAGCTAAAATACATCCTGAGAGTTGTCAATAGGGAACAGGGAGCAAACTAAGACCATGACATCAGGAGGTAAAGAAAATCTATTTTGGGCAACCATAAACTTTGGAGGGACAAGAGTATTAAAGGAGGGTCTAGATAAGCACCAAGAATTCAATTCTAATGTAGTTCATTTCTGTGACTTAGGTCTAATATGGTTCAGTAATAGGGTGATTCTATCAGGTACTTCTCAATGCCAATGTCTAGTGATTAGCTTTAGAATTTCGTCTTTTATGGACTGAAATAATGAGTTAAAAAATCTATCATAAGCTGGGCATGGTGGCGCACACCTATAATCCCAGCACTTGGGAGGCTGAGGCAGGAGGATCATGAGTTCAAAGCCAGCCTCAGCAAGGTCAAGGCCCTAAGCAACTCAGTGAGACCCTGTCTCTAAATAAAATACAAAATAGGGCTGGGGATGTGGCTCAGTGACTGAGTGCCCCTGAGTTCAATTGCCCATTCCAAAAAAATCCCCAAAAACTCTATCATAAAACACACTATTTGGCTCTATTTGTTTGTGTGTGGTAGGACCATCAGAAACAGTGCTTTTATAATTTTCTGTTTTCTAGCATCTCTAGCAGGAAGGACAACAATTTTGAGTTGGCTTGGCAACCAGTGACCTAAATGTTTTTCCTTCCAGTATTTAAATTTTGTCAATGAGCTTTCTTCTAATAACCTATTAATAAAAAAGGTTTTCACTTAAATTTATTTTTTAAAGATTAAGAGAATCACAATGCAGAAATATTTATTAACTAAGAGAATATATGTTCAGATTTCTCTGCATTTTACATTTCATATTTTTCTATGAAAATATTGACCCGATTCACATTTTAAAAAAAATAGCTGTCATGCTAAAAATCTGAGTAAGATATGAAATTAAAGACAAAACTAATTCCAGAGAGAAAAGTCCAAGAATGTATTTCTTGTCACATGTTAAGGTATTATACTATATTATTTTGATTTGTATCAGTAGAGATTTCTAGAATTAACTCTTTGAAATATCCAGATGGATAGATTTAATCTGTAGCATTCTAAAGATAGGAATATTTCTGCTAAATCATACTGTTTTATGCCAAAATTACTCATGAAATCAATAACTTATTAAAATACATAGGAATAGTTACTAATAAAATATTCCAATCAATAGATAATAATAATTTGAGTTCTTGAATTTTGTTTATATCAACTTTGTGATTATTGGCTATATTCTCCGATTTTGAATCTCCTCTAACATTTGTCCTTTTCTGGTCATAGGTTGAGTTAGTGATTAAAGAAAAAAAATCTATTCCCTCAGTCTGACTTTGACCCTGTTAGGTTGTCATTCTCTCTGACAGGGCAAAGAATGCTCAGCTGCCAGTTTTTATGACAAGAACAGTATTCTCTCATATGTATTCTAGTACCCTACTTCAAAGCAAACTTTCATTTCAACAGTCTCAGTAGAATAACACATTTGTCTTTTATTTGTCTCAATACTGAGTCAAGGAAGCTTTCTATACCAGCAGTTTTCCCAAAGAAAGGGAAAAAAATTCAACATTAAAAACAACCACCTACACAGCCCTCTAAACATGGCTTTCTGAGTTAAAGTATAAAAGATTTGCAATGAGAGAAAATCACATAGAATGTCTATTTCGGTGTGGAGACAAGGAACTAAAGAGGAAACCCAAAATAGGAGGGATGGAAGCAGCACTGCCAGTGACTCAGTAGGGGACCTTTAGTAAATCACTTAACCTCATCTCATTGCCTTTCAAACAAATCCAGACCTGCCCTCACCTTCCAGCCCTTTAATCCCTTCCTCCCATTTATATTGCTTCCCTTGCTTCCTCTGGGCCTCTGCTACTCCCCTCCCTCCTTTAACTATGACTAAACATATTTCTTTTCTTAATCTCTTTCCTGGGCAAATTTTTTTCCCTTCCCTCCTCATCATGCTCTGTATGCCTGGAATGATTCTAGTGAGTCAGAGGTATCCTTTTAGAATCACAGTTTCCATAAACCCTTCCAACGAGCTTTAAGTTGCTAGTCTTTTTATTTTGGTAATTATTAAAGTGAATAAAAACTTTTATTTTGAAAGTTTTGCCTCCTTGTTTACCGAAACTCATCAAACTTGCTAATAACCCGAGTTGGTAAGATTTTGCTCAGCATGAGACATGATTTTACTTCAGAGCAATTGCATCTTGCAGCCTCTGTTCCCTTCTTCCTTTTTTCTAACCTGGGTCTTGCCCACAGAAATAGACTTCAGGAAATGACACATTTGCCCTAGACCTAGATGGAAGAGTACTTCAGGTCTTGGATGAAGAGGATGAAAATAATTAAAGATTAGAGCTTACTCTGATGAGATTAAACATGCTTCTTTAACCCTGTATTTTATGTATTTTTTTCTCTACTGATACTATTGGATTTATTAAAAGTTGGTTTAACTACATCTGTGCTGGAGACTGTTTGTAGAAATGCAAAAGATTACATATATAAATACTGAAAATATCTAAATACTATTCTTAAGCATTTCCTATTTTTATAAAAAAAAACTAAATTGAATTTGTTGAGAGGTAGGAAAGCTCCAGAGAATCACATGAGTTTTTTGTTTGTTTTTTTTTTTTCAGTGCTGGAGACTGAACCCAGGGCCTCATACAAGCTAGCCAAATACCATACCACTGAGCTACATCCTCAGTCCAAGAACCACAAATTCTGATGTGAGAAACAAATTTCCTCTGCAAGTGACTTAGTCTGAAAATTGATTCAGAAGTATGGAAACAAGAACAATCTTGGTGTCAATTTGGTTTCATTGTGTTTCTTGGTATACTTTTTTTCAATAGTAATCACCAAGGAGAAAGGTGGGGAAAGCAATTTACAGTTTTTCTCCAGTTATTTAGCCTCATTATATATTCTATTTTACTGACAAGAAACATAAGATTAGCTGCGTGGTTCAAGAACTACACCAGTACTGATATTTCTGCTGCTGTCTTGGCCCTATATCCAATAAACGGAATTACAGTAGGCAGAGAATCCAATGACAAGTTCAACAAGCTATTATTTTTATGATTTATAAGATGTGTCCATTTATCTCTGGGAATGATTTTGAAATTTTCAACTATAATGTGTAGGAATTTTTCTTTTGTTTTTATTTTAACTGGTTTTAAAAATCTTTTTAATTTGCTAATGTTTATATTTTTGCAATATAGACTTTTTGTTCACATATTACTTTGAAAAAAACTGCATGATATCACTTGCCACTTTTAAGCAAAAGTTTACCCATTTAACTACATGGCTGCTCCTTCTTTTCTCTTTCATAGCTCATGGACTCAGAACATCTTTGATGACTATTATGTATGAAAACATGTTCTACGTATCCATTCCTGTAAGCATGAAAATATTGAGGAGGTACGGGGCAAAAAGAAAAAAAATGATATTCCCAGGGAAGATGTTAATAATACTAAACTTTTGTGTCAAGTTTTACATCACAAATAGGCACTTTGCTCTCAACTTGATTTTAAAGAAGACTTAAAAACGTTATCCACAATAAAAACTAATCCAAATGACAGAAATTGATATATTGCTAGCATTTCATATCATATTTTTTCCCAAATTGTTGAATACAACACAATAAGCAAGCATAGGAAGACTCCGAAAGATGGAAAAAGAAGTTGGGCTGCCTAGGAACTTGGGACTTGAGAAATGGCATGGTGGTGAGTTTACTCTCTGGGTTTTCTTATTACCTCATTCATATCCTGTGATTCTCTCCCAGAAGCCTCTCCCAGATTCTCTCTCTCAGAAGCCTCTATCCCAGAACTGCCAACAACCACACACAAAGAAAATTTCAGACCCATATCTCTAATGAACATAGATGCAAAAATTCTTAACAAAATGTTAGCGAATCGCATAGAAAAGCATACTAAAAAGATAGTACACCATGATCAAGTGGGTTTCATCCTGGGGATGCAAGGTTGGTTCAACATCCGAAAATCAATAAATGTAATTCACCACATCAACAGACTTAAAGTCAAGAACCACATGATTATTTCAATAGATGCAGAGAAAGCATTTGATAAAATACAGCACCCCTTCATGCTCAAAACACTAGAAAAAATAGGGATAGTGGGGACATTCCTTAACATTATAAAGGCTATCTATGCTAAGCCCACAGCTAACATCATTCTAAATGGAGAAAAATTGAAAGCACAAAAAGTCTTTCCCCAGGCAAAGAACCAGAAAAAGGGTAGTCTAAAAATTAAAAAGAAATGTTTTGTCAATATTCACCATACTCTAGTCAAATATAAAGGGGAAAAAAATGTCCTTTACCTCTAGGATTTCGGTGGTGCTTAGTGGGAAATTGAACTTCATGCTTCTACCCTGGCCCATGGAACGACAGTAGCACTTTATTTTCTTCCCTCCAAGGGCAGGACTGAGCCAGTGTCGTCCTGAATGGGGAGTTAATCTTCTATCTGCTGCCTGATAGAGGAAGATAGTACTTGAATTTCCCTACTGTGGATGTCAACAGGATGATGGGGGCATTTGATATTCCATTCGGCACCCCTTAGAAACAGAAGGTATTCAAATCCCCTTGTCAAGGTAGTGTTAATAGGGCTGAGCAGGGACTTGGTTTCCCATCCCATACCTGGCAGTTGCAAGTGGTGTTCTGATCTCCAAACCAAGGTAGTATCAGTGGGTTCCAGTAGTGAGTTGAGCCAACTCTGTACCCAGGATCAATGAGACTGAACAAGGCAGTGCAATTGGGAACAAGAATGTACTTCATTTTATCCCCATTCTTGATATCAACTGAGCATCTGGCCTCAACTGGCATCAAGGAAGCGGAAAGAGATGGTAGGTTGTAGGGTCCACTGGCACTCTTTCCTCCCCTCTTATTCTCTTGAATCCATGAAGAGTGATGGAGAGTGAACATATGCCCCCAACCTGCACCAACAGAGTGGTGTGGGTCAATCCTTTACTATCCCTTTGCTAGTTCCAGTAGGAAACTGAGCCTCTACCCCACATGGAGGTAATAAGGTTGGTGAATCAGTGCCCTGCTTTCACCAAGATGGTGTTAACAAGGTAAAAAAAGCAAGAGCTAAACCTCCATCCTACTTATGTGCAATGAGGCAATGTACAATGTAGTTGCTACCTCAGTTATGCGATGATGGTCTTAGTGGGGTGCTGTGGGAAACATAGCACACACAGAAAACTAAACTCATGCTACACCTGAGAAGTTGATTGTTTGCTTAAAAAAGGAGGTAATTAAATAGAATTCAGAGTTTCACAATATGTAAAATGTCTAGAATAAAACAGAAAATCACTTGTCATACTAACCACCAGGAAAATCACAGCATGAATTAAAAAAAGACAGTCATCTGATAACAACACCAAGATGAATCAGATCTTGGCATTACCTGACAAGGCTTTAAAGCACCCATCATAAAAAAGAAATTATAAGAAGGAATCAAATTGAAATATAATACTGAAATAAGTAAAATAAAATCTCAATAGGTGTATTCAGTGGCAGAGTAGAGGTGGCAGAGGATAGAATAAGGAAATTTAAAGACAGATTGTTAGAATTTAGTCAATCAGGAACTGATCTTAACTCTGAAAAGAGACTGGGCAGGAAATGAACAAAATACCCCCAAAATTTGGGACAATAATAAAGATCTAAGTTTTCTATCATCAGAGCCTAGGAGAGGAGAAAGAAACACTTGAAGAAATAATGGTTGAAAACTCAAATTTAGTGAAAGATATAATCATAGAGATTAAAGAATTTGCATGAAGTCCTAGTAGGATAAATCTAAATAAATTCATGCCAAGACATACCAAAATTAAATTTCTAAAAGCTAAATAAAAAGAAAAAACTTGAAAGCAGCAAGAAGCAACATATTATTACTCATAGGTGAATGCCACTTTGAATTACAGTGGATTTCTCACCTAAAACCATGAAATCCAGAAAACCTAGTGCAACCTTTTTCAAGTACTAAAAAGAAATAACTTTCAGTCCCATATTCTTTATCTAGAAAAATAGTTTCCAGGGAAGTACAAGGAATAAAGACACTTTCAGATGAAGTAAAATTATGAGAATTTGTTACTAGCAAATATACTCAAGATGAAAGGAATTTCTCTAAATAGAAGAGAAATAATAAATGAAGGCTTGGGACTCCAGAAAAGAGAGAAAATCATCAGAATAGGTAAAAATGGGGTAATATATGATAGAGTAGACTTCATATGCATTTTATACACTATATTTTACCTTTCAAGCAAAAATTACATCATTGTCTGATGTGATTCTTAATGTATGGAGAAAATATGAGGGTGATCTGGCTGTAACATTTGTTACCCCATTGATCACCATAGTTGATGTGGTTGATCTGGCTGGCTTATGTGAGTGCCCACTTCCTCTCTCACTGCTCTATGTGTGACCCTGCCCAATAGAGGAAGATCCTTCTTCTGTCAGTGGTATATGAGTAATTGCACTCTCCAGCTACTACCTCCAAAGGAGCCTCCAATATCTGTAAAGGAGATAACTTAAGACAATTATACCAGCATACGCATGTAGCTCAGCCATAAGAGCGTTTGCTTAGCATGCTGTAAGGCCCTGAGTTCAATCCTCAGCACTACAAATCTCCTCCAAGATAATTATATTAAAATGTAGGAAAGGTGAAAGGACCTAAATGGAAGTAGGATTTCTACACACTCCACTCATAGGGGTAAAACCTCAATACAAATAGCCTATGAAAATTTACTCCATATATTGTAATATATAGAACAATCACAAAGAAAAATGCACAAAATAATGTACTCGGAAACATCAATCAAAATGAAATCCTAACAAATGTTCAAGTAACCCATATGAAGTTCAGAAAAAGAGAAAATAAACAGAAAGCAAACAATAAAATTGCAGACTTAAACCCAACACATATTTACTTTAAATGTAAATGTCTAATTACAATTAAGAGAGAGACTGGCAAAGTGAGTTAAAACAAAATATGATCCAACCATGTTTTCTATAGAAGCTTCAAATATAATGACAAAGGTAGATTGAAAATAAATGAATGGAAAAATATATACTATACAAACTTCAATTTTAAAATAGGAAGAGTGGCTATATGAATATAACGAAGTAGACTTCACAGAAAGGAAAACTAGTAAGGAAAAAGAGGGTCATTCCATAATAATAAAAAGTCAGACTGAGGATGTAGCTCAGTGGTAGAGCACTTGCTAAGCATGTGCAAAGCTCTAGGTTCATTGTGAACACTGCCCACAAAACAAAATTCACCAAAAATGTATTATATTATTAAATGTGTGTTTATCATACAACTGGGAATCAAAATGCATGGCATTAAAATTTACAGAGTTGAAAAGAGAAATGGACAAATCCACAAACATTGTTGGGGGGATTCAACACTCCACTCTCAGCAAATGATGTAACTACTAGACAGAAAATTAGCAAGGGGGCTGGGGATATAGCTCAATTGGTAGAGTGCTTGCCTTGCATGCATAAGGCCCTGGGTTCAATTCCCAGCACCACAATAAAAAAAGAAAAAAAAAAAGAAAAAAAACTTAAAAAAAAGGAAAATTAGCAGGGATATCTAATAATTGAACAATATGACCAACAAAAAGGTTCAAATTAATATACTTGAAACAATTCACCCCCAAATAATAAAACATACTTTGTTTAAGAACCCATGGAAGAACACCAAGATAGAACATATCCTGGATTATAAACAAATCTTAACAAATTTCAAATAATGGAAATTGTATGCAGTGTGGTCTCTGATCATAATAGAATCTAACTTGGAATAAATAAGAAAAAGAAAACAGGAAAATATCCAATCACTTGGGAATTAGACAACACAATTTTATATAATTCATGAATCAAAGAGGAACTCTCAAAGGGAAATAAAAATAAAGCAGAACTTAATGAAAATGAAAATATAACATACCAAAATGTAGAACATAGCTAAATATTCCTGAGAGAAAAGTACAAAAAATACGATAAAAATTTATGAAGTTACAGTAATCAAATTAATATAGTACTAGCATTAGAATATATTTCAAATTAAATATATTATTAGATTATTTGATATGATAGCAAAATCATAAGCAACAAAATAAAAAAATGATAAACTGGACTTCAAGAAAGTCCAATAAGCACATTTAAAAATTTCTCAAAATCACTAGTCATTAGATAAATGCAAATCAAACCCACAGTAAGATACTGCTTCATCCCCATTAGGGTGGCAAAAAGTAAAAAGTAAAACCAGACAATAATAAGTGTTGAAGAATTGGGAAAATTGGAACTCTCTTGCATCATTGGTGAAAAACGGTGTGACCATTTTGGGAAACACTCTGTTAGTTAATCAAAAAGATTAGCATAGAATTATCATATTGCCCAGGAATTCCTCTCCTGGGTATATGCTCAAGAAAAGGAAAACATATGTTTGTGCAAATACTTGTAAATGAATATTCACAACAACATTACTCATAGTGGTCAAAAAGTAGGAAAAACCTAGTGTCCATCAATAGATCAATGTGTAAAAAATTATATGTATCTCCATATAAAACAACATTATTTAGTCACAAAAATGACTAAGTACTGATACAAGTTACAATGTGGATGAATCATAAAAACATATTTTAAGTTAAATAAGCCAGATACAAACCACATATTATATAATTACATCTGTATGAAATGACCAGAATAGGTATGTCTATAGAGATAGAAAATAGATTAGTGTTTTCCAGGAGACAGATCGGGAGAATGGGAGTGACAGTTAAGGTTTCTTTCAAGGTGACAAGTATTCTCTGAAATTGATTGCAGTGATGGATGTACAGTTCTGTAAATATACTAAAACCCATTGAAATGCACACTTTATTGGCTGGGGATGTAGCTCAGGGGGACAGTGCTTGCCTAGCATCCATGAGTCCCTGGGTTCAATCCCTAGCACCAGGTAAAGGAAAAATATATACAGACTTTAAATGGATAATGTTTATGGTATGTAAATTATGTCTCAAAAAAGCTGCTAAAATAAAAATAAATGTGATGTCAATAATAACAGATAATGTAGACAATGTTAAATTAGTTTGAATACCTGAATGCATTTTGTGCATGCATAAAAATGGTCATTTAAAACAAAGAGACATCCAAATTGAATTCCACTCAAGCCATATTCTTTTGAGAAAATGTGCCAGGTACTGTTCCATGTATGCACAGCAGTAAACAGAAATGAATAAGAAACACATCTTAACCTCAGAAAGCCTACACTCAGTAGAAGAAACGTATCAATATTTGTAATCTAAGACAACATTGATCACATAATTTGTATCATTTATTCAGATATAACACCAGTATATAAAATTCCTGAAGTTAATGACAAAACTGTCATTAGGAAACTTATAAAGATAAACCATACTTTCTTCATATTGAGCCCCACCTAACATTTATAAGAAATAGCAAAATTAAAGCCTAATTCTAATCTTCGTGAAATGGTCTAATTGCTTGTGAAATGATTCTAATCTTGGTTCAGGTCAGCTATCATTCTTCTTGTTCCAGCTACATACTTATTTCAAATACTTAAAGACCTTTCCTTTGGGCAACTGTTTGTGAACTCGACCTGCTTAGCTCTCCTATATTAACTTGGAACAATCATTATCTCTTACTGTAATTCCTGACTAGACTAATAATGTTTTGGATTAATGGACTAGTTTACCAATGTGGAAGGATCTACTTGATGAATCTGACTGGGCAATTTTCTGTGAGTCATGTTGTCTCATTTAAAATTCTGTGAAGAATATAATGATTGACAGAAAATCTTCCCTAAAGCAGCATATATTTTGGAGATACATTACTTTTTACTGGTGAACTTGGCAGCTTGACCTAATGTAAACTGATTGGAATTAACAATCACACAGCAAGCCACTAATATCCATGATGAGAGGTGGGTATTTGTGCAAATGCAGTTAATAATCTCTTGATAAATCACAAATTTGGGAATAAACTTTATGTGGAAGAGGTGGAAGAAAAAGAAATAGTACACATTCGTTTTAATCAGCTTTTTCATTCCTGAGACTAAAAGATCCAGTCAGAACAACTGTAGAGGAGGCAAGGTTTATTTGGGGGCTCACGGTTTCAGAAGTCTCAATCCATCGACAGCAGGCTCCATTCCTCAGGTCTCAAGATGAGGCAGGGCATCATGGTGGAAGAGTGTGACAGAGAGAAGCAGCACATGATGATCAGGAAGCAGAGAGAGAGGGGTCCACTTGCCAGATACAAACATATACCCCAATTCACATAATACATTTATTCATACTTTTCACTCTCAGTCTTTTCTACCCAGGATCATGTGCACATGAATTAACGAATTTCATTTCTTGCCGACCACAAAATTAATAAATGAATAGCACCTGTCTGAAGACATTTGTTAGCAGCATAATGTGCTGCCTGCTCTAGAATCAGCCTGCCCAGGTTTAAATCCCTCTCTTACCGAGGCTCCCTTTCTCACTCTTGATTGCCTCATCTGTATAGTGGAAATTGAAATAGACTTTATCAAATGGGATATTTGGGAGTATTGAGTAAGATAATACAAACTGTTTAATATACTATCTGGCTCTTAGAAGCACTTTCTAAATATGTATTATTACTAATAATCATTATTTGTCTCATAGACTGTAACTTGGACAAATGACTTGGATATACCACAACCTTAAGGATGACTGTGAACCACAGACACAGTGTTGGAGACTGAGTTTCTAAAGGCATCAGATACAGAAAAACAGCAGATCACCCAAAGAATTACAGAGGCCAGAAGGCTAATCCCATTCATCATACTCTTAAAAAAATTATTTATTTTTTGGTGGTGATAGGGATTGAACCCAGGGCTTTGTGCATGCAAGGCAAGCACTCTACCAACTGAACTATATCCCCAGCTCCCAATACTCTAATTTTTTGATAGTCTCACAGTTGCTTACAAAGGTACTGAAACTACCTAAATGTGCTGCACTATCTCTTAAGGTGGAAGTGATATCATTCCTTTGTTAAACTCCAATTAACTGTGCCTTACGTTACATCTCTGCTATGCAGTCAGAAAGCAGCTAAGCTTGTTCCATTTGTTTCTACTTTACCAACTACTACCAAATTTAGTGGCTTAAAAACACATTTTATTTGCTCACTATTTTGAGGATCAGGAATTCAGGAAGTAGTGATTAAGATTCCTCTGATCACGTGGTTCAGTTGATAAGGTTTACAGAAGGAGGGTTAGTCTTTCACACACCAAATGACTTGAGGCTCCTTATCCTCATTCTATCCACATGAATCTCATTTTCCATGGTCTTTCCATGTAATCTGACCTTCTTGATGACTTGAATATCTCAAGAAATTTCGAATCTTTACAAGGTGACTGGCTTGCCCCAGAGTGAGTTTCCAAGAACAAGATACAGATATTGCTAGTCCTTTTATGCCTCAATTCAGGTGCTGGCACGGTATCATTTCTGCAATTTTCTCCTGTTCCAAGTAGTCAACAGCTCACCCAGATTCAAGGGAAGGTATATTGACCATACTTTGCAATGGGAGCATATTAAATAATGTGCATCCATCTTTGACTTACGTCAGAGCTACATACCTATATGAATGTATTTTTCAGCATTATAACTTAATGAAGCATTGTCATATGTCTTATAGTATCTGGGGTTTATTTATAAGATTAAAATAGACATCAAATGTAATAGTGGACTCTGTTGATGCTGAAAGTCTCCTTTGGTTTTGAATTTCTTCAGTAGCTTTCTTATTCTATTCAAGTGCTAAACATAGATAAAAACTTAAATGAAATGAAGACATATAAAGCCATTTGCAATTATGCTCTCAGTAGTAGCTTTCAGTTCCATAAACTAAAATAGGTCAGAAATAAAAGAGTAAATTCATTAAAACAGGAAAATTTGTGAAAGCAAAAGAAATTCTGTAACTAAAACATAGCTTTCCTAATGCAGATTGTTATCATGAGCTCATTATTTAAAAATAATTATTTGCATCCAGAGAACACTCTTTTAAAGTCATTGTTATTAACATAAAAATTGCTTATCCACCTAATCTATTTCTGCAATATGGCATCTATTTCCACTTGAATCAGAAAGTATTCCATGTGTTTCTTGCTAATAAGAATTGCTATTACTATTGCTTATTGAAAAGGAAGGGGTTTAGATTCTCTTCCATCACCTCCACCTCCAGAAGTAACACAGTCCTGCTGGCACCCTGATTTTATTCTCATAAAGCCAATTTTACACATTTGACCTCCACATCTCTAGAGTAATTCAATATATATTCATAATTTTGAAGAAAATAAGTTTGTGCTAGTTTGTTACAGGAGCAATAGGAATCTTACATAGCTGGTGAATGCAAAGAAGATCATAAGTGTGGAACAGCAGCCCATCGTGGTGGCACATGCCTGTAATCCCAGCAGCTGGGGAGGCTGAGGCAGGAAGATAGCAAGGTCAAAGCCGGCTTCAGCAACTTAACAAAGCACTAAGCAACTTAGCGAGACCCTGTCTCTAAATAAAATATTGAAAGGGCTGGGGCTGCAGCTCAGTGATTAAGTGCCCCTGGGTTCAATCCCTGGTACCAAAAAAACAAACAAATAAGTGTGGAACAAAAATGCCAAGTGAACAGTTCCTGAGTAAATTCAACAAGCCACAATTATGCAGATCTACTAGAGGAGAATTTTCATTAAAGTTGAAGATATCAAAACCTTGGATATCAAAACCTATTATTGAAATCCAACAAAAAAGGATATAAAGTGATACAGTCATTACAGAGGTGATTTGTCAGAAAATAAAAATTGACCTGCAAATTGACTTTTTGGTTTCTTCTCCAGAGAAAACTTTGCACCTGAGTGTATGGCCACAGCTCAAAGGAAGAATATTTTATAAGCAAAAAATGGTAACGACCTAGGTTCCCACCAATAATGAAGGACTAATAATGACGTATTTATGTTATGGAATACTATGAGACAGTTAAAAAGAAAATGCATCTTAATGGCTTAATCTCTGAAATTCTCCAAGGAGAGTTGCTTAAAGAAGAAAAGAGGATGAGATGTATATAATATGACATCACTGATGTAAAAATACCTACATGTTTATGGATATTGTAAAATCAAAATTGACACTATATCCTATTTCTAACATAACTGAGTGCTTCATTACCATAATAAATAGTGATAATTATAAAAAATAACAAGGTCACTCTAACTAGTTCTAATCCTTAGGATAATAAAATCTTGACTATTTCCTATAAACCTGGAATACCCCACAAAAACAATGTTTTGTTATGCTGATGTCTAAAGATATGCTCTGTAACATTTCTTAATATCATAATCTTGTGAGAAATTTGATGTTTTCTACTACAGTCTGACCCATGTAAATTGGGTAATCTTGGCAATTCCGTAATTTTTTTAAAGTGCATGTTGTGTTTGTGTGCCATACCAATCCTTCTGAAATCTGCCTTCCTTGTGTTCATTGAACATAAACTTTTTCTTTTCTTTACTAAAAGATTATGCTTCTGGTTCTTCCTTAAATATTGAATGAGCATGTTTATAAATGCATAAAAAATCAAGAAGTGCATAAAATAGTAACAATGTGGTAGTCAAATGAAATTTGAGCCTTTGGTAATGTTTTGATTGATTTGTTGTGTTACTGGAGATGCTTGTGAAGCAAGTGCTCCACTCTAATTTTTCATAAGATTTTATCTAATCAAGGTGGATTTTTATAAAAAAAAGCTTACAAGATATTTTATTTATTTTTATTTTTATTTTTTTTAGAACCAGGGATTGAACTCAGGGACACTCGGCCACTGAGCCACATCCCCAGCCCTATTTTGTATTTTATTTAGAGACAGGGTCTCACTGAGTTGCTTAGGGCCTCGCTAAGTTGCTGAGGCTGGCTTTGAACTCGCGATCCTCCTGCCTCAGCCTTCCAAGTCGCTTGGATTACAGGCGTGCGCCACCACGCCTGGCGAAGATATTTTAAAGTATAATATTGTGTGTGTATGTGTGTATGTTTGTTAAAAACTGTATATATTAAGCTAATGCCACTATTTTCCTCCCCAAGTAAAAAATGACAATAATTCTAATGGGATTTATTTTGTGTTTTTAGTTGTCTCTTCCTTCATTTTCATTTCCACAGAAAAGGAACTGGGAAGGAGAGAATTTTCTAAGGGATAAAATTGTCAGATTGTCAAAGATAAAAGAGTGCAAGTACCAATGGAGGAAGAAAGGTTTCAAAGGAAACAGCTGACTTGAAGCATGGAATTCCCCCCATACCAAATTGTAATAGCAGATGGGATTATAATGAAGAAATCCAGATGAGTGTAGGAGGACAAATGCCAACTCACATCAGCCCCTATCTCCTAACCAAAGTTGAATTTTATACATGGATGCCTAAATTACAGAAAGAATGTGAGCAGTGCTTTCCAAACCAAATAATTATTAAAGATCAATAAACTATATAATATATTCACTGTTACAGATCTAGTGGGGAGAGAAAGGTTTTCCTGGCATTTCCTGGCTATGTGAATTTTGATAAATCCCTTAACTGCTCTGTTTTACAGTCCTTATCTGTGAAAGTTGGTGCTTCTCTTACAGATTTCTTGGAGGACTAAACCAGGTAGTGTGTATAAGGTATTTATATGGAATCACTTAGCATATTTCTAGAGGACCTTAAATATTAATCTTCTTTATCTGCCCCCCAACTCAGTTAAAGATTTTATTGAAAAGATTAACTGTAGGTAAAATGAGCTAAAGATTTTATTGATAAGATGAACTGTAGGTAAAATGAGCCAAATATCTCATATTGTAGATGTGGAAACTGAGATGCAAAGAGGTTAAAGGACTTTTCCTAAGGTCAAGGAAACAGTGACAGAACCAGTATGAGAACCCATTTTTCATAATTAAATATGTCAAGATATGAATAATCTGTCTTGATGTAAGTACTTACTTTGTTTCCTTCTCGTTCCTAAGGGAAGACGTATAGATCCTTCACCAGTTTCCACTGTTTCTCAGATTAAAATCTATCCCATGCTGCCTTACTCACACTCTATGGTGAGTTGATTCAGCTGTGAGTGTAATAAGCCACTAAGGTGTATTGTCAAAGATAAAAGAATGCAACTACCAATGGAGGGAAGAAAGGATTTCTTCTAGCTGGGGATTCTCAAACTTGACTGCCCACTGGAGTGGGGTGACAGGGAAAGGTTTAAAAACAACTTCCCCTTTCCTTCTCCTGCTTTCTCCCACTCCTCCTCCTTCTCCTTCCTCTTTTGTAGCACCATCAGTGAGGTTCTATGTCTTTATCGCATCCTCTAGAGTCTCAGAATGAAATCTTTAGCTAGATGGCCAGGGCGAAAGTAATTTTAATGTCTTTAAAAGAAATTACAAGCTCAGGCCTCTTAAATAGTTGTAAGTGCCAAGAATGTCACCTCTGTAACCATTTGTTCTTGACATTTTCTGGACCTTTTTTAGCCAGTGTCAATGTAAAATAACAACTCTGCTTTAAAGGAAATAAAATAATTTATTCTGAGCCAAATATGAGTGACTGTGGCCTGGGAACACATATTCAAATTACCCTGAGTGAAATGTTCCATCATGGAAGAGGTTACATCAATCAATACATTTATCAATTACATTGCTGGGAGCATCAATTAGGAAGACTACAGCAAGGCAGGGAAATCTCTTCTATAGGTTTCAGATGTTACCTTATAGCATTCTTAGCTTTAGGATTGATGGAGACCATAGGTCTGCTGAGCTTAGTGATACATTCCAAGTATACATAATAGTCACAAGTATGTTAAGCCAGATACAGAAGTTAAGGAAAATGGTTATTTATAGGGCCTACGATAGCCCAAGATGATTTTGGCTCTCACCCCACAATCTTCTGTGTTTCCATAATCACAGTATTCTCATCAGTTCAGGTCAAGCAGTCTGTAGGATCTTTAATACAGGTGCAGCTTCTTCAAAGAACTTCAGTTCACACCACACTACTAATACTTTGTAATGCCATTACTATTAGATGGCAATGCTAATTACCCTATTTTGTCACTATACTTGGCATATTTGTATCAAATGATCATACTCTACCCCATAAATATGTACAATTATGTATTAATTAAAATTTTAAAAACTTAGAAACTTCTGATACCCATACAGAAGTTCTGGCTCTGGCACTGACTAATCCCAAGTGAGTCTAATGGACAGCTCAAGGCTGAGAATCATCACTTTATGCCCATTTGCTCATCATCATATCTTGTAAAGCAAAGAACAGTTATATTTTAAAATTCACCTACCAACGTGTTTATAGTTCAAGATGTGAAATTCCAAGTAGGATGTGAAAAACCACAAACTAGACATGGCATTTTATGTTTCCCAAATAGCAAGACAGCTATTATGTCACCTAGTATAAGCTAGTGAGATTTTATTGGTGCATTATAATTACACATAATAATGAGATTCATTGTACCATACTCATACATGCATATAACAATTTGATCAATCTCATTCCCCAGTACTTCCCTTTTCTCTCCTTTATGATTTTTAACTAGTGTATTATAATTGCATATAACAGTGAGATTCATTGTGGTATATTCATACATGGATACATGGACATCTCAAAATTTGGTAGATTTTATTCCCCAGTACTTCCCTCATGCCCTTCCTTCCATCCTTCTTCTTGATTCCCTTCCTTTGCTCTATTGGTCTCCCTTCTATTTCCCTTTTCATCAATTATGATTCCTTGTTTAGGTTATTGTCAACATTTTTGAGAGACCATTTTTAAAGTAAAATAGGGCTGTTCAAAAAGTGAAATTATATAACAATGCTGAAGAGCATACGAATGCTAAGTTTTGAATCTAAACCAAGAAAAGACAATCTAATTGTGAAATTGGTTAACACAAAAACAACAACAAAATAATTATTTAAGGTAACTTTCAATTAAACAATTTGATTGTACAAACTCAGTGATGTATATCCATAGAGTGAGAATAATGGTAAAAACTTTTGAACTTCTTAAACTTATTGTTAATACTGGTATTGGTGTAGTAAATCTGCAACTATTCTGTATTGACTACAGGATAGAGAAAGTGAGTAAATACATAGATATATGGGGAACCGGGGGTATTATTGTGAGAAAAGGAATAATTATATGAGTGTGAAATAAAGGAAACTGAGGAAAAACCCTGTGACATTACATTTGCAGGAGAGGTATCAGTCTGGACAATAATTCGAGAAAATCCTAATTCTGTTCATTAAACAGTTTAGAAGCAATGTCATTCCAAGCATATTCAACATGCTCTACTGTTTCTAAATAACTTTCTCCACTAAAAGTAAGTAAGGCTCCTTGGAGAAATTCCTAATTCTCAATCTGGGGCAGGTAAAGAAGAAGGAGCAAATGGGACACATTTTTGGTGTGTGTGCCAGTAAACAAGAATGTAATTTAAAAACGTTGGGACATTTCAAGAGACATAGGGTTTGAATAGACATTCCTTCAGAGAAGATATATGAATGGTGAATAATTATCTGAAAATAATTATTAATCATTAGAAGAATGCAAATCTAAAGCAGAAGATATTACTTCATACCCACTAGGATGGTTATAATCTAAAAAATTGAAAATAGCATGTTGGCAAGAGGTGGAGAAATTAGAATACTCATATATTACTGGTGGGATTATAAAATGGTACAGATGCTTCAGAAAACATCCTGGCAGTTCTTCAAAAAGTTAAAGATAGAGCTAACATATGACCCAGGAATTCAACTCTTAGGGATAAAACTAAGAAAATTGCAAATAAATGTTCACCAAAAAATGTGCAGTATTATTCACAATAGCCAAAAAGCAGAGGCAACCCAAATGTTCATCACTGGATAAATTGATAAATAAACTGATAAGATCCATACAATATAATAGTATTCAGTCAATCGAAGGAATGAAGTACTGATTCATGCTAAAATGTGAATAAACCCTGATAACATTATGCTAAGTGAAAGAAGCCAGAAATAAAAGGGTACATATTATATGAATCCATTTGAATGAAATATTATAAGCAAACCCATACAGACAGAAAATACATTATTGTTTCCTGTGGACTGATGGGAAAGGTTAAAGGGTAGTGAGTATTTAATGAAAATAGAGTTTTTCTCTGAGCTGATGAAAATGTTCTGAAGTTAGATAGTGGTGATGGTTGCCCAACATTGTATATATACTAAACTCTAAAAAATTGTACAATTTAAAATAGTTAAAATGCATATTGATCTTAACTACACATGACACATTTTCTAGGTTAGATTATATGTTAAAGCAAAAAAAAAAAACCCAAGTCATAACGTGTTTAAATAGATTCAAATCATATCAAGTATCTTTTCTGACCACAATAATATAAAATAAGAGATCAATTACAGGAGAAACTTTGGAAAATTCACAAATACATAGAAATTAAATCACGTTTCTCTATAATCAATTGGTCAATGAATAAGAGAAAAGGGAAATTAAAAAATTTCTGAGAAAAATGAAAATGGGAACATAAAAATACCCAAACCTATGGGATATAGCAAATGCATTTCTAAGAGGGAAGTTATAGCAATAAATGCCTACATCGAAAAAAGAGAGACCTAAAATAAGCAACCTATCATAAACAACCTAATATTGTACCTCAAGGAAGCAAAAAACAAAACCAACTAAACAAACAAACAAATAACAAGCCCAAAGGTAGTGGAAGGAAGAGAATAATAAAGATTCAAGCAGAAATAAATTAGAGACTACACACTAATAGCAAATGATCTAAAAAAAAATCAAGAAGGAATCACATTTATAATAGATACAAAAAATAAAAGAACATATTTAGGAATAAATTGAATTAAAGAGGCAAAAGAGCTCTACTTTGAAAACTATAAAACAATGATAAAATAATCAAAGAAGATACAAATGAATGGAACGATATCCTGTGTTCGTGGACTGGAAGAATTCATATTATTTAAATGCCCATACTACCCAAAGCAATAGACAGATTTGATGTACTCCTTACCAAAATACCAAATACATTCCTCACAGAAATATGAAAAATAATTCTAAAATTTGTATGGACCCACAAGAGTAAAGTGATTGCTAAAGCACTCTTCTTGGGCAAAAAGAACAAAGCTCTGGACATCTTGTTACCTAACTTCAAAATATACAACAAAGGTAGATAATAACCAAAACAGCATGATACTGGTATAAAAACAGACATAGACTTATGAAACAGAATAGAGAGCACAGGAATAAATCTGTGCATTTACCACTAACTGATTTTCAACAAAGGTGGCAAGAACACACAATAAGTAAAAGACAGTCTCTTCAATGAATGGTGTTGGGAACACTGGATATCTACATGGAGAAGAAGGAAGCTAGACTCTTAATTCATACCCTAATTAAAAAAAACTTAAAATATTAAACAATTAAATATAAGACCCAAAACTATGAAACTAGAGGAAAACACAGGGGGAAAGCTCCATGACATTGGTCTAGGCAATGATTTTTTGAATATGATTCCAAAAGCAGAGAACAAAACCAAAAATAAGGTTACATCAAAGTAAAATGCTTCTGCACACCAAAGAAAATAATCAACAGAGTGAAGAAATAACTCACAGAACAGGAAAAAATACTTGTAAACAATACAGCTCATAGGAGTTTTATATCATATGTACATGTATATATGTATATATTTACCAATAGCAGGATAACAAATAACCTCACTAATCAAAGGGAAAGGGACTTGAATAGACAGTTCTCAAAAGAAGACATACAAATGGCTAACAGATATATGAAAAAAATGCTTAACGTCAGTCTTCATCAGGCGAATGCAACTTAAAACTATGGGGGACACACCCTATAATGGTGACAGCAAGGGTGACAATACCCTCATGGCAACCTCCTCCCCTTAGGTGACATTGCCTGACTCACTGCCTAGGATTGGCTAGTAGTAGTTCCGCGAACGTGACCAGCTCGTGCTTGCCCTATAGTCCTATGAGACTCTTGCCTTCGTGCACACCCCATGCCTTGCAGACCCTCAATCTGATTGGATCTCGCTGCATCCTCACCCTACATAAAAGCCGTGTAACTTCCTTTAATAAACGAGTTCCTGCTTTGACAGACCTCCTGGCTCTGGTGTGGTTCCTTGGCCGCCAACACTCATCATCCTGCTGGACCCTGTATTCTCCTCTGGCAGGTCCTGAGGAGATACACCAAACCTTGTTGCCCGGCTAGGAGCAACATAAACCCACAATGAGACATCTTCTCACACCTGCTAGAGTGGCCATTATCAAAAAGACAAAAGATAAAAAGTGTTGGTGAGGATGTGGAGAAAGAGAAACCTCACATGCTCTTACTGGAAATGTAAATTAGTATAGCCTTTATGGAAAAAAGTATGGCTGTTTCCAAAATACTAAAAATAGAACTACCATAAGATCCAACAATCCCAGAGGAAATGAAATCAGTTATATCAAAGAGATATGTGCACTCCCATGTTCATTGTAGCATTATTAACAATAGCCAGGATATGACATCAACTGCAGTACCCTTCAGTGGATGGTTGCATTAGAATATGTGGCATACACGAGCAATGGGATAATAATCAGCCTTAAAAAACAAGGGAATGCTGTCATTTTTGACGACCTGGATGAACCTGGAATACATTACATTAAGTGAAATAAGGGAGACACAGAAAGACAAATACCACAAGCTCTCATTCATATGTGGAATTTTAAAAGCCTATTTCATAGAAATAAAGAGTAGATTGGTGGTTATCAGCGACTAGAGTGGTTGACTAGGGCTGGGGGAGATGTTGGTCAAAGGATACAAACTGTCAGTTATAGGAGGAGTAAATTAAAGAGACCTATTGTACAACACAGTGACTAGAGTTACCAATACATTTTATCCTTGAAAAATGCTACGAGAGTGGATATAGAGTGATCTCACCACAAAAATGATGGTTATATGAGGTAATACATAGGTTGATTAATTAGATTCAGTCATTCTGCAATGCATACATACTTCAAAGCATAATGTTGTACATGATAAATGCATATAATTTTATCTGTAAAGTTAAAAATAATAAAACTTAAAAAGATTATAATTAAGAGGCTGGGGTTGTAGCTCAGTTGTAGAGTGCTTGCCTAGCACGTGTGAGGCACTGGGTTCAATCCTCAGCACCATATTAAAAATAAATAAATAAATAAAATAAATAAAGGTATTGTGTCCATCTACAATTTAAAAACATTTAAAAAGATAATTAAAATGTTGTTTTAAATTATATATATTTTATCTCAATTAAAAAATCTACAATAAATGGGCCAAGGAACTGGACAGACACTTTACAGAAGAAGATGTAGAGGCAATTAATAAATATATGAAAAAGTGTTCAACATCTCTAGTAATTAGAGAAATGCAAATAAAAACAACCCTAAGATTTCATCTTACTCCAATTAGAATGGCTATTATCAAGAACCCAAGGAATAATAGATGCTGGTGTGCCTGTGGGGAAAAAGGCACACGCACTTTTTTATTGCTGATGGAGTTGCAAATTGGTACAGTCACTCTGGAAAGCAGTCTGGAGATTCCTCAGAAAACTTGGGATGGACCCACCCTTTGACCCAGCTATCCCACTCCTTGGCCTATACCCAAAGGACTTAAAATCAGCATACTACAGTAACAGAGCCACATCAATGTTTATAGCAGCTCAATTCACAATAGCTAGACTGTGGAACCAACCTAGATGTCCGTCAACAGATGAATGGATAAAGAAACTGTAGTATATACACACAATGGAATACTATTCAGCCATAAAGAAGTATAATATTATGGTATTTGCAGATAAATGGATGTTATTGGAGAATATCATGCTAAGTGAAATAAGCCAATCCCCCAAAAAACAAAAGCTGAATGTTTTCCCTGATAAGTGGATGATGATATATGATTGGGTATAACCACAGAAATGAAAAGTTGTACCCCATTTGTATATAGTGAATCAAAATGAAGTCTGTAAAAATTTAAAAAATAAAAATAAAAAACAACAAACAAAAAACCTACAAAAAAGGAAGTGTATTAGAAGCAGATAGGTCTGAGTTCATATGTACATTTGCTGTGTCCTAGATATTTGTGAATTTGTGCCAAGTTCTCCATTTCTGTACCTGTTTCTTGTTTTTTTAATTAATTAATTTAATTTTGATACATTGTACACAAATGGAGTACAGCTATTCTTTTTCTGGTTGTACACAAAGTAGAGTCACACCATCTGTGCATTCATACATGTACTTAGGGCTGTTTCTTGTTTTTTAATAAGAGAATCAACAAGCCCCAGCTCAAATCTATAAGGACACAATGCAAAGGGCCCATATATAACTTTCTGGGATTCTTATAATATCTGTCTTTTATTTCCTCTGCAATTGTCCTCTTAAAAGGTAAAAAGTTTCCTCATCCCTCACTTGGACATTATGCAGGACTGGCACACCTGTTCACTCTCATTTTGAACATGTGTTCTCTGCTTCCAAGATACAACATACTCGGGTGCTTCTTTGAATTATGCTGCCTGGATGATTCCTTCTTTAGCCTGCCTTTAAATTCAGAAGATGTGGTTTATAATGTGTCTGAGAACCACGATGTTTTTCAGGCCAAGCAGGTTCTCACAGGACATTCATCTATACCTTGCTTTCAACCATAATATATAAGCCAATAACTTCCCATCTATTTTACTTCTGAGATTCATGTCAAAGTGTGCTATTGACTGGTAGATAACTTCAACTGCATATGACAAGTCAAAACCTCAAACTCTTTAAGTATAAGAAATGCAGATCATTGTCTTCTTCTCCCCTTAACTTGAACCTTTTATCCAATGCTTGAACTTCATTTGACAAAAAGTGCTATCAATACAGGTCCCAAGATAGGACCTGGAAAATTATTTTAGACATTTTCCTGAGTCATCATCATATTCTATCAGTCAAGTTTTCATGGATATAAAATATGTCCATCTCTAACTTAGAGCTACCAAACAAAACTTTACTTAATATTAGGAAAACACATTTAATGTACAGGTTAGGAAACCAGACTTTGAATCCAAATATAAATACAGATTTTACCGCTTCTAAGCCAGGTGACTTGGTCTTGTTAGTAAACCTACTTGAATTTCAATTTCCTCATCAGTAAAGTAGGATAACACAATATTAATTTTTTGGGAGAGAAATAAATGAGATAATGCATGTAAAACTATTAGGATATTATGACTCAGGTTTGTGGCAAGTGCTATGTTTTGAATGATGGTGTTTTCTCCAAATTTATGTTGAGATTTAATCTGCATTGTAATGGCATTAAGAGGTGGGGTCTTCTGGGGAAGTAATTAAGTCATGAGGACAGATTAATGCCTTATGTAAGGGTTGGAAGGAACTAACTCAGGCCTCTTTTTTTTCTCTTGCACTCTTCCACCATGTGAAGACACCTGGTGTCCTCTCTGGAGGATGCACACAAGTTCCATCTTGGAAAGAGAGACAGCAAAATATTTGGTATCTTGATTTTGGACATAGCAGTGTTCAGAATCATGAGAAATAAATATCTCTTCTTTATAAATTGCCCAGGTAAGATATTTTATTATGATAGCACAAATGGACTAAGTCAGCAATTATGCAATTCAGGGAATCTTGTATTTGTTAAATTTGATGCTTGCCATTACAGAAGATGTTCTAGGTCCTAGAGGTTATTTCCATTCAGGGAGAATAGATAGATCCCAGGCAAAGCTTGGATGAAAGCAACCATGAAGTCCTCTTGCAACAGTTGTCCATTTATGCTTTGAATATAGCCCTTGCTGCTCTGCCACTGCAACTTTTAAAATGAACTTGTTTCTTTCTCTTCCTCTCTCCCTGCTCCTCCCTACTCTCTTCCCCTCCCTAATCTTAAAACAAACAGTTACCTTTCTTCCCCATCATAGGCAGAGTTATCTGTCCCTGAGCACACACCCAACATAGGAACGAAGTAATCCACACTTGGGAAGATCTCAGAAATGACTGTCTCCCAAATTAACAAGTGAATTACATCTCCCACAGAGAACACTTGGAATGGAGCCTTTGAATCACCTCTTTAAAAGAGCCCTGTTCCTGCTGTTGGGCAGAATCACAGCCTTTGGGACAGGAATCCCCTGTGCTTCTCCTTTGCTAATAAAGCAATAAACCTTCTCTTTCCTTTTCTACAAAACTGTGTCCTTGTTATTGGACTGGCATTGGGGACAAGGACCGAGCTTTCAGCAACACTCTGGTAAGGTATGAGGTACTGCTCAGGCAAGTCATGAGTAGATCCTGACAAGAAGCAGCTAATATATTACAATAACTCATCTATTTCCATGTGAACATGAACTGAGCTCATCTCAGAAGACCTGTGTCTTCCTGAGTAGAGCTTTTTACCTCTTTAAGATACATCATCATAATCACCTTCGGGTTTCTGGGGACTCTTTAACCATCATTGTTCTGCATCTTCTCAAATTTCTGATCTAATTTTAGTCTGGAGTAGTGATTTTCAACTTTGCTTCCACACTACAATCAACTGGGGAGGTTTAAGAAATTCTGACGCTTGGGTTTTATGGCACAACAATTAAAACAGAATCTCTGGAGATGTCCCAGGTACCAGATATCAGTTATTTTCTAAGAATCACTAAGTGATTCCAATATGCAGCAAACATAGAGAACCACTGATTCAGAACTTTGTGTCACAAAAAATGTGGTCTAGGAAAGAACTATCAGCATCTAATGGGTACTTCTTAGAAATACAGAATTCTAGCCTTATCCCAGATCTCCTGCATCAGAATCTACCATTTAACAAAATACCAGAATAATTTGTACTTATAAAGCACTGATTTAGAACAATTATTTGCAATTACAGTTGCATATTAATATTAGTTGTAAAATGGAATGTTTGGATAGAGTGTAGAAGACAGGGAAGTAGAATAGACACATTAATCAGTAAAGAGGGCCTAGGGGAAGACGGGTATAGAGACAGGGATGGAGACAGTATATAGACTGATGCAAATAATCCAAAGACATGTTTGAATGCATTAGAGGGTAAAGAGGATCACATTTAATATGTATCTGTCACTTTGTGGTAATCAGCTTCCAAGAGGATCCCTACTGATCCATACTTCCTGGCATTCGGGCCTTTATATAGTCCCCTCACAAACTGGGCATACTTAGTATGGCTAATAGAATATGGAAGAAGTGATGCTGCTTTCCAGGGTAGATAATCAAAATCATTGCAGCTTCTTATTTAGCTTTTTGAATCACTGGCTCAGAGAAAAGCCAGCTGTCATGTTGTGATAACACCCAAGCAGACCCATGTAGAGAAGAATTGTGCCCCACTATTTCTTGGCCAAATTGCTAGTGATGTGAGACAGATTAGAAGTAGAACTTCCAGTTTCATTTGAGCTTTCAGGTGACTGCACTCCCAGCCAATATTTTACGTAATCACATAAGAAAGAAATGACCATGAGAGCCCTAACCAAATTCTTCACCTGCAGAATCCATGAGCATAATTAATTTTGTTTCACAACACTAAATTTTGGCATTAACTGTATAACATCATTAGATAATTGCAACAAGGATTTGTACCTGGAATTGGGGTGTTCTGCCATAATAAAAATCTATAATAGGGGACTGGTGTTGTAACAGCTCAGTGGTAGAGCACTTGCCTAGCACATGTGAGGCACTAGGTTCTATCCTCAGCACCACATAAAAATAAATAAATAAAATAGAGGTACTGTGCCTATCTACAACTAAACATTTTTTTAAATCGAAAATAAGACAGTAGATTTGAGATAAGGCAGACATTTGGGAAGAGCCATAAAGTGTTTGTTAACAGAAATGCGATGGCCCTGAGGGAGGCTACCAGAGAGATCTTAAGGAACAGTGAGAAAAATATCCAGTCTCTCTGATAAACAATAGATTTAAGAGTCTAGGAATTTTTAGGGCATTGTTTCTATTCAAAGTAGGGAAAGGCATATCTTGTAGAAATGTATCAGTGTAACTTTAGTTGAAGTAGATCATAAATTTATTCTTAAGATATCCAGAATTATTTTAAAATAATTAGACCTTGTATTAAAAAGGATAGGAAAGTATAAAATGAAGCCATTTGATCCTCCATGTATCTATAGGTAGGAAACAAGTTGCAAAAACAATTAAGCTTCAAATATAGACTATACTGAATAGAAAAGAAAAGATAATGCAAACAGTGGAATCCAGAACCCTGAAGGTAGAGCCAAGAATCATTCCCAGGTGGTAGAACTGATCCCTAATCAAGGTACTAACGACATATGCCTGGCTGGATTTCAGAACTGCTACAGACCAGTGACTCTAGTGTGCCTCCAGTATCCCCCAATTAGGGGGGGCCACTATAACTACTATGGTAGTATCCTATACTACCTTTCAACCATTGCATATAGGGTATATAAGGAGCAGATAACTAGTTTTTGAGTTTACATATTTTCAAACTGGGAGAAACTATAATAGGGAGTATGGACTGGAGAAACCACACCTAAAGAACTTCACCTACATCAAGATCTGGCCTAGATGACTAGATTCTGGACATGGATTCTATTTCTGTTACAGTTTCACAAGGTATTTGGACTAGATACAAATGTATATTGCATGTGTCAAAGACGTATAACTATTACAGCTAGAGAGTTCACTTTGACAGATGAAAATTTCTAAATATGTCTGCACCTAAACACACACAGACACACACACACACACACACACACACACAATTTAGTGTGGTTTTCCTACAGTGTGACTACATTCTTCCCACAGTGACTTTTAAAAAGTCAGTAAATATTTCCTTTCCTTGAATGTGACCAGGGGGTTGTGGATGCTCCAACAAACAGAGTGCATTAACAGTAATTTTGAGTGACTTCTAAATCTTGGTTAGAAACTCTCTCACTCTTTGAATGTCTTCCCTTGGGCCTTGGCCTCCATGCTATGAGAAAGCCTAAAGTGGCCCATGTGGAGAGATTATGTGGAGCATCCATGTGGAGCAAGACTGAGGTTCCCAGGCACAGCATCAAACACTAGACCTTTGGCACAGCATCAAACACTAGACCTTTGAATGAAGGATTCTTCAGATGATACCACCCCACAACTTGTAGATCTTACAGTTCCACATTTTAGGGCAGGGACAAGTACTTCCTTTTGTACTCTTTCCAAATTCCTGACCCATAGAAGCCTTGAGCAATAGTTGTTTTACCTCACCATGATTTAGGTGATTTGTTATACAATCAAAATAGGAATATAGTTCTTAACAGTTTGTTTCTTTGGGGCATCTGAAGTTGAGACTACAGGAAGTAAAGGTTGACTATGTAATTTTCAGTTGTAATACAGGGTCTTATTAAATTCTGTACTCATTATTTAAATATAATCATACAGTGAAGCTGAAGCTATTTCAACATAATTACTAGTTTGTGATATTCTTGAGAGAAAAGGGTACATAAATAATTAAAAATTTGGTTCAAATGACTTTGTCTTTCAGGTAATGCAAGAATGGAAGAAATAAAAGTATTATTTTTATAAAGAAAGATCTAAGCAGAATAGGTGACAGTGTCAGAATATGAAAGCAAGAGTAAAGCTTTCTTTCAATAATTTAGTGATGATTATATAGATGAAAGAAAATGTACAAGAAGCTTTTTTGTTTGTTTCTTTTTCCATAGAGGGCAGGACATGAGGGAACATGGTGGAAAGTGGAGCAGCAGGAATTTGGGTCATAAATTAGGAAGAGATGTAAAATACTGAATATGATATTAAGATAAATTGTGTCTTCTAACAAAATTTAAAGAAACATTTATATCACGCTTTATTTAATTGAAAAACTACCTCCCAGTTCCATAAAATTGGAATTGTATCAAGGATATTGCATGTAAATAATTTATTGACAAAATAATTTTAGGTTAGGGTGTAAGTTGCTCCATGGTTTTTTGCAATAATAATCTGTACTCTAATTCATTATGCAAATCTAATTAATTTCACAATGTCTGTTGTAGTAGAAAACATAGTACGTATAGTCAGAAGTTCTGTTTTATGTTTCTATCTTTGTCATTACTTGCTCTGTGACTTCATTTCAATAGTTTAACTTCTCGCAATATTGATTTCCATATACATCAAACAAACCATATATCTGCCCTCTTTCCTCACAGGGTTGCTGTCCAAATCAAAGGAAATAATGTATGTTCTATGCCTGGAATATAGTGTACATAAAAAGAGAGCTGCTTGTGGACTAGAATGGAATCAGACTTGATGTGATCTGAAAACTTAACTGTATTGATTATTAATGTATGATCCATAAGTCAGTGTAGATGTCTCCTTTTACAAACTCACCCAGTTTATGGATTCCTAACTCAAATTTATATACTGAAATAAGGACAGATGTTGGACTCTGAGCATGTGGATCTATCCCTTATTATCAGTGTGTATAGGGAAAAGTTAAGCTTAGTTTTGTCATCTGAAAAATTGGGATAAGAATGATAATACATGACTTACAAGGTTAATTGTAGGTTTTAAGTGATATGCCACATCTAAAAATGCCTTCCCAGCTAATGTCATGATTTTGATTTATAATATCTCTGATATTTCAGGGAGAGTGAACATGGTGTTTGTCGAAGCAGTTAGCTTCACTGGCAAAGAGATGTCTTTGGTGAGATGGTCTTCAGATCATAACAAAATTTATTTTCCTAAAACTTTCAAACATTGGTCTTTCTTTCCTCCTGGAGTGGAGTAACATTGACTAAGAAGATCACATTCTCTACAACATAGTATTTCAAAATATAAGGAGACAGCTGTCACATTTCTTCAGGATTTTCTTTCAAACCAAAAATATCCACTTTCCTTAAAAGAACCTTGTGTAAAGGGAGTTCAGATTTTCCTTGGATCTTCTCCAAGATACCTTCTTAAATGTGTCTAGAATGGGGCATGATTTTTGGGTGTGTTTCGGTCATCATACATCATCTCCCTTGAATTTGATTCTAAATACTTTTGGTTGTGTTCATATATGTATATTATATCATATCAATAATTATAGTACATTTAATGAATATTTCTTCATATTGTGTACAATTCTTATTCTTCTAAAAATTCTATGAAGCAAGAATTGTTTTCACTTTTGTATAGACACTGCTTAGGGAAATAAACATTTGCTCAAGTTCACAAGTTCACAAAGGCAGCAGTATGTAGAAAAGTGGATTAGTTTGCCTGAGGCCCTTCCATACTGCCTTACATTGAAGTTGAAGAAGTGTCAATTTTCCGACTCAAATATCAAGAAAGATATCCTTCTATGTGCAGTTAAATTTTTGTCACCTTGATTTGGGAATATTTTTCAAATACTTCAAGATATCTGAAAACCTTTTCCTGTCCTTAAATACACTGAACTTTATATAACTGAAAACCAATTTGCATTCTGTCCAGGTATACTGATGAAACAAAATTGGGAAAAAAATTGGGAAGACCATCAGATATCCCATCTCCATTATGATCTATTCAGAAATTGATACCCTTTAGATCTGGTTGTTCAACCACTGTAAGTTCAATTTAACTGTGTTTTCTTCCAGACTATATTCCTTCATCAAGCTCATCACAACAGCATAAGGGCTATTTTCAAATGCCATGCTAGAATTAGCCAAGCAATGTCCATGAAGCACTTCTTATTTCTAGGCTAAAGATTCATATTGATTTTTGGTCAATCAGATAAAAGTTTTTAAATTGAAAAACTATGTGAAAACTACCAGCATATCTACAATATCATAGAGTAATGCTTATAAAAATATTCAACTCAAAATATGAAGTTCATTTTAAAATAAAAACATTTTAATTGTTACAGACTATAATCCAAATTCAGTGAAAATCCTGCTATTATAAGTTTAACCATGTTTAGAAATTATGGGTGTAGGAGGCAATAACAATTTTCACTTTGTGACATTTTCATAATGATACTAAAAATATTTTCAAAAAGTTAACAGCATTATAAAGATGTGAAAATTCATGCAATTATGAAAAACATGCTACCAAAATGATTAAATATTTTACTGATTAAAAATGTTGCATAGGTTTAAATTAAGTATCACAGAACTTTTACCTTTGAGGATTTGGACTAATTTTGTCTGAAATAATCTAAGCCTTACTTGATCATTCACTTATTTGCCCATCTAGCAATTAATTATACCTATGAATAGAGTACTTGGGTTTGGAAGTTCTCATAATGTATTAGACCCAATTCCTATGTCTATTGAGGGGCATGAATATCCTATAATTCAGCAAGGGAGAGAATAAGTATATAAATTATTTAAAATAGATTATGATGAATTCCATAAAATAATTCAGACAGAAGAGAGAAAGATCAGTTTTGGTCAAGATGATCAGCAATTTTTCATGGACCAGGTTGAATATAAACTGAGCCTGGAAATCTAGTGATATTTCAATATTTCAAGATGTGATGAATGGTATTTCCCAATTCCAATCCATTTTACTTCTGAAGGTGTTTATTTAAGGCCTAAAAGTAGCAAAGAGGAAATGTGATTCCTTCTTAGCCAAGGATAGAATGTTATTTTGGTGAAATACAGGGAATACCAAAGCAATATCTCTTTGAACATGTGATTTTTGTCGCAGATACTTTGTATAAAGTGGGTTTACCAAAGAAAATAAGAAATAATTCTTTCTATGAATTAATAGTGTTGTAATAGCTAAAGACATTCTTGATTGATACTAAATCCCTGGATTTAAGTCTGTACAATCCCATACTTCACCCACATAGTTTCAGTCTTGGTCAAACGAGTGTAGTATTTTACATGTAAGAAGGTAGGCCTTTCTTGAAAACTTAGCAAATAAATCAATCAGGGAACAGAAAAAAATGTCATGTAAAAATGCACTGCCACAGATCAAAACAGGCCAGAATGTAAGGTTTGATTTTTTTTTTCCTCAGTTAAATTGAAACCACAGTAAGAAACAATAATTCAGGTTAGGAGAAGTTCATTTTAGATGGCAAAGGACCATGGACTACACTAATTTGTTATATAATGTTCACTATTGAAATAAAATTTATTTTATACCTGTGTGACCATTTCATAAAATGTGTAATTTCCTCGGACTTCTGTTTTGTGGAAGAAAAATTTAAAAATCACTATCCCCCCATGGTGTAAATACTTGGTCAAACAAACAATATTAAAAATACTACTGCTCCCTAAGTTCTAGTACTTAGGTAGAAAATAGAAACCACTGCAGTTATTTTATTTTTATTTTAAAATTAGTTAATTTGCATTTTAATTGAAAAATACCCTGCAGGTATTTTTTTCTTTGTTTTGCAGTGCTGGGAATGGAATCCAGGGCCTTGCTCATGCTAGGAAAGCACTCTATATTTGAGCTATAACTGTTCAGCTTCCTGTAGGTATTTTAAAGAAAGGAAATTACATACAGGGTCTTACCAGTGTGATTGACAAAGGGAAGATTCAAAAAGAGGGTATAATGCAATCTAAAGTCCGAAACAGAAATTGCTGCCACACCTTGGCTGAAGGGACAAAGGGAAGAAGCAGTATTATTGAAGATCAGAACTGATGGTGGAAGCTGGATCTATATTTGGTCAGCTTAAATGAGAAGAAAACACTGGCTAGAAAGAGGTAGAGCAGAGCAGCTGTTCTTACTGGTAACAAAGAAGAGCTAGAGGGGAAGAAAAACCCTCGCTACTCCCCTTCTCTCACTCTCTAGTTTCCAACATTGCCTCCAAATACCTGAATTTACTCTGATGTCAGAGGGAATGGGAGAGGGAGAAAGGTAGTTCCTTTTGATGCAGAAAAGGGCATAGATAAATGGGAAGGGATCTGAGAGCAGAAAGGAAAGGACAGAGAACCACTTTTGACAACATTTCAGATATCTTATGTTCATAAAATAAATATTCACACTAAGTAAATGATATACAAACATATATTTGGATTCTATAAAGTTATTTCACAATTGATACACTGTAATGCAATGACCTTTATCTGTTTCCAGAAATATTATGGGTATCTTCATATGTTGTCCCATAACTTTCTTTTAATAACTGTACTATATTCCACTGTATGGACAGATCTTGATTATAAATAATGCCAGTATTGAAGATACTTGTGCTTGAAAAATTGCTCACTTCTACAATTATTTTATGGAATGTATTTTTAAAAGTATATTTCTGAAAGGTGTATAAACATAATTAAAATTTTGATAGATTTTCCCTATGGTCTTTCTAATATTTGTAGTAATTTTTATTTATATCCAATTGATGAAAGAGCTAGTTTATTCACCATTTCTCTCAATATTTTATATTGTCATTGTTTATCTAGTAAATTCATTTATGTACATGTATACTGGTATGTGTTTGTTAGTGCCTGTGTCTATGGCAATGACTATGTCTATATCCATATATCTTTTTAGGTGTAAGAATATGTCTGTTTCTGTATGTCTGATTGTATCTATGTCTATATATCTCCATAAAAATAGTTGGTCCTCATATTTGTGGATTCTGCGTTTGTAAACTTGCCTACTTGTTAAAATTTATTTATAACCCCCAAGTCAATACTTTTGGCATTTTTATTTTTATTTGTGGACCCGTACAGGGTGGTGAAAGACTTGAATTTACCATAGCTGAGTTAGAACAAAGTGACATTCTGACTTCCTGTTTCAGATATCAACTCTCATACTAAAGAATTCTCCTCCTCACTGCTTAGTGCCATGAGTTTTTTGCATTTTTGTGCTTTTTGTTGTTTAAAATGCCCCCCCAACAATGTGCAGAAGTTCTGTCTAGTATTCATAAGTACAAAATGACTGTGATATGCCTTATAGAGAAAATGTGGGTGGTTAGGCAACCTTCATTCTGGTATGAATTATACTGCTGGTGTTCTTAAGTTCAGTGTTCAATGGTATATATTGAATAAGTTACCTTTAAACATAAATATACAAGCATGAAATAATGTTCTGACCAGAGGCTTTAAATTACATAGTCCTATATTTTCCTAAGAGTTATCACTCAATATTTGTTAATTCAACATTCATAGAGACATTATAGAAAATAACTACTCTGAAGAACAAGAGTCAATTGTATACATATCTATGGCCCCATCTTTTTATATTTTCAATTCTATAAATATTTATCAAGCACCTGCTATGAATTAGACAATGGGAATAAACCTCAAGCAAAGACATCAAAAACAGGCAGAGAGAAAAGTAGGAAAATTTTTTCTACATCAAAATTTATATAATATTTGTGTTTCAAAGGACACTACCAACAGAGTTAAAAGATCTGCAGATTGGAGAGTAAGTTTTCAAATCACATATCTGATAAAAGATTAGTATCCATTATATATACTGAACTCTTATATCTCAACAACAACAAAAAAATCACACAATTGATAATTAGGCAAATGGTTTGAATAGATATTTCTCCAAAGATACACAGATGACCAAAAAATGAATGAAAATATTTTCAACATTACTAACTACTAAGGAAATGCAAATCACATTCACAATGAGATATCACTTCACAGTCATTAGTATGGCTATTATTGGGAGTGGGGGGAGAATGGAAGGAAGGAAGGAAGGAAGGAAGGAAGGTCATAGTGTGAGGGTGTGCAGAAATTGTGATATTTTGACTTTTCTGGTGAGAATGTAAAAATGATGTAGCCATTATATTGAACTTTTTTTCCTCAAAAAATTAAACAGAATCACCAAACCAGAGTCTGAAACAAGATTTTTGGCATGCATGTTAGGTGATCCTAGTACTTTGGTAGAAGGAAATGGGAAAAGCAAGACAGGAAAGGATGAGAAAAATAAAAAACATCAGTATAACCATGTCTTGTTAAGGTCATTGCTCTGGGAAACAATAGCTCCACCCTACTAGGATCCAAAAATCACATGGAATGCTACCCCAAACTGTCCACCAGAAGTGTAGGAGACTGGCACCTTTATCCACTAGCTCCCATCCATGATTGGTTGAGTGTTGCCTCTAAGGGCCTTAAGCCTACTCTCATGGCCTTCACTTACTGGCAGACCAAGTGGATTCTGGCAAATTAGTTAAATTCTGGAAATTACCAACATCAGAAGGAAGAATGCGATTATAAGAAACTATACATACTTTGTATAATCTGGTAATACGAATTTTGATGTACATTTTAAAAACAAAAAATTCATGCACATGTAAATTGCTTGTTCTAGTTGGTACGACCTATTTTAGAAGAAATCACATATTTGGAGGTAGTTTTTAAGTTGTCAAATGAGGAAATACACGTTTACAGACATAAAACCATATTTTAGCAATTTTGGAAAGTGAAGATTCAACTAACATTTTGGTAAAACTGATTAATTGTTACATTTATTTTATTTAGTTGAGAAAATCAAACCCAGAATGAATTAAAAATGTGTGAGGGAATACTTGATACACCCTTTTACCTTGTAAAGGAAAAAAAAATGTGTTTGAGTATATGTATATGTATAATTATATATGGATTACAAATGTAAGTTATGCATTATTTATACATTATACATACTTCCTATTCTTTTCATTTATAGTTCAAAAAGTATATTAAGAGTGCAGCCCAGTGCAAGGAACTAGGGCAGGTATATATGGATTGTGGCAAGGACATAGATACTTGGAATTTCATATTAAATCAAAGTTATCTGCTTTCCTGGAATGAATACTCTGAAATTAGTTATTAAATAATTATATGCCTGAGTCTCTCAATCTGTAACAATAGACTAACAGCACCTTTCCCTACTTCTCCTTCTTGCTGAGGTATGTTTTCCTGATAAAATACATAATTATCTCTGAAAAGGCTTTAAGTACATCAATAAAAGGATGACATTATCATTAAATGTAGTTTTATTATGCTGTTAGATCTTAGAGAAAAAGTTGATCAGTTCCTTCCACCTATTGTATATTTATTTGAAATACAAGAAAATCTATAGATTTATGAATAAAAGTGCAAGCAAAACCTTGTGCAAAATAGTTCCTTAAAATTTCCACTCATGAATGCTTTGCTCCTGGTTGTTTAATTGAAAGGCTATTATTGAGATGGGTCCTTGGTTTCACTTGATGATATCCTGTCTTTTTGTTTAGGAAACTATACTTACACCAATATATTTTTATTAACATATTAGGATTTCTGTACCTAGTCCTATGCTTGGATATTAAAAAAACATATGAAAAACATGTTTGTGTGTGTGTGTGGGGGGGGTGTTGGTACCAGGGGCTTGAACTCAGAGAAACTTAACCACTGAGTCACATCCCCAACCCCCAGTCCTGTTTATGTTTGAGATAGGGTCTTTCTAAGTTGCTTAGGGCCTCGCTAAGTTGTTGAGATTAGCTTTGAACTACTGATTCTCCTGCCTTAGCCTACTGAGCTCCTGGGATTACAGGTCTGCGCCACTGTGCCTGAATCCCTCTCTGAAAAATGGTTCTCCTCCTCCTCCTCCTCCTTCTTTTTCTTCTTCCTCTTCCTCTTTCTCCTCCTCCTCCTCCTCCTCCTCCTCCTCCTCCTCCTCCTCCTCCTCCTCCTCCTCCTCCTCCTCCTCCTTCTTCTTCTTCTTCTTCTTCTTCTTCTTCTTCTTCTTCTTCTCCTTCTTCTCTTTCTTCTCTTTCTTCTTCTCCTTCTCCTTCCTTTTTTTAGTTTCTTTGATGATTAAAATTTTTAAATTTTTTTTAATTTATTCTTTTTAGATATACATGATGATAGAGTATATTTTGATATATTTACACAAGCATGGAGTATATCTTATTCTAATTAGGATCCCAGTCTTGTGGTTGTACATGATGTGGAGATTCATTGTGGTGTATTCATATATGGTTCTTAAGGATGGTAAGCTCATGGGCTTTTGGAGGATCATCTTCATTCAACTGAAAAAAATAATGGGGAAGTGTGTAAAATCAAATAAAAACTGTGATCCTTTTTATTATAGATATGAACACAAAAGAATTATATATATTTGGTATTTGCATCAAACTCTATTGGAATTAACCCATCCTAAAATGAGAATTTGATGAGTTGACATGAATCAAATCACATGGCCTTATTATTGCAGAATGAACCTAATAAACTGAGTTTCTCAGAAGCAAACTTGAAGACATAACATGAGTAAACAGAGAACATACAGCAAATGAAAGAGTCAGCTTAATCAAGGTGACGTTTTATCCATGGCAATGTCAGGGTAGTAATTTCCTTCTTTCCTTGTCCTTGATATACAATGATGTAGACTAACTATAACTTCAGAATTCTCCTTTACAGGACTAAGATTCAGTAGTATTTATTACATGGTCAATATTAAATATTTTATAATTGTGGACAACACAGTATCTTTTGCAACTATTTAACACTTCAATTGTTGTGCAATTTGTAACACAAAAGTAGACAGACACTATATGTGGGCATGGCTGTATTCCAATAAAATATTATTTACAAAACCAAGCTGCTAGGCTTTGGTTCATAGTTTGATGATCCCTGGTCTAGATTTGATTATGATTTAAGCACAGTTGGTATATAATTACCTGCTTTCTAGTTTTGGTTTTAAGGCAGCTTTAATATGCCTGAACTTTCCAGTGTTTAGTTAAAAACAACTCAAGCTAAATGGGTCCTCCACCTTCCAGTTCTAGCTTATTACCTTGCTAATTTTGTTATCTTTGTTAAGAGAATTTGATACACCATTCCAAGTCTCAGTTTCTCATTTGGTAAAGAAATAGAATAGATAGAGTTGCTGCAAGAGTTAAATAAGTAAACATAGATGAAATTACTTGTAAACCACAAGGCATGAAAATATTTGAATAAAGTATCAATTGTATTTCTTAGATGAATGTGTTGCAAAAAGGTTACTTTGTAATAATTCTTTTATCCAGATGAAACTCATAGCACTTTTTGGTTAAAATCTACTTTTCTCTCTTTCCTTTGTTTAAAAGGCCTTTTATTGCAGATAAAAAGCAAGGTACCAAACTAAAATTTCAGGGACACATTTTTCACTTTCTTACAGCTTTTAGGGTATTTTTTTCTTCAGGAGTTTTAATCTGATGCAAAAATAAAATGTGGTGGGGAAAAAATTCCTGTACAACCCCCCCAACTAGAAATCATGCATCTTAGTCCTAAGAAAAAATTCAAATCAAGCAATACAGGGTCTTAAGTCAAGTATCAATGTTCATTCTATACCATAGTCCATCTTAACAGAATCGGGACAAAATAATAGAGCATTAAAAGGCAAAAAGTAAATTTGGCAAAAAAAGCTGAAAAAATATACAAGAAATTGTCTCATGAGGATTCAAGATGGTGGACTAGAGGGAAGCTGCGTTCTTTGTCGCTCCATAACTCAGGATTCAAACAGAGGAAAATCTGTTCCTCCGTGAAGCAGTCTTTACTCGTCATTGATCCCTTGCTGTTTACCACGTCTGTCTACATTGGTCACCCACAGTCTACCACATAGTGATTACAGTTGAGTGCAGATTTCTCACTGACCCCCGCCTATCATCCGTCACTTGCCTGATTGCCTGCCTCTGGCCTACCCATCACCTGCCTTTCACCTACCCATCGCCCACCAACCAAAGTTCATCTGCCGATTGTCCCCCAGTAGCCTGCAGAGCCTGCAGACCGTCAGTGGTTTGCCAGCTGCCTGTCGTTGCCTGGAAGTTCACTGTCACAGTACCCGCAGGTTTGGTTACACATGCCTGCTGCCATTTTGGGAAAGAAAAAGCCAGGAGCTGCAGGACCACCAGCCCGACTGATAGCACCCCGCCTTGAGGACCCCCAGCTTGACTAACAGCCGACTACCTCCAGGCGCCCAGCCTGATCAACTGCACCCCACACAGACTCGGTGCCCACGCCCTGCACTACATCTCCCCATCTGCCAACACGTTTGGAAGCCAGTGCAGCCATCTTGGATTATCCACCAAGGGGAAACTGTCATTAGGTGGGGCAAATCCCATCCTGAGACGCAAGTTGGGGACTGGAAGCTCATTGTCACGCACCTCTCATGCCTCAGGCTACTAAAGACTGTGAGGTTTTGAATAGCATATGACTGTTATAGTGTAGATTTTTTTTCTCCTTGTGAAAGCATTTAAATTTTTATTTCTTTACTTTTCTTGCTCTCTAATTTCCTTTTGTTTACCTGTTTCCTCAAGGACTTTTTCTCACTTTTGTCATGCTAACAAGCAACTTCTTCTGACTACACTTTCACTCTTCCTATGATCTAGAACTTCTTCATACTCTTTTCTTACACTGTTAACAGTTACACCCTACACCCCTCCACATCTTCTTTGTCCTCCATAAGAAACTGCAGTCCTCATTGCAAATCTGTTTGCTATACTGTAGATAATAATTGAACTCATCCTCTCTGCTTATTATGACAATATTGTAACAACATTGTAACAAAAAGACTACTGTAACAATAGTCTTCATAGGGGCTATTTGGTTTACAGCTGCATATTGTCTGTACTGGGTGTTGCTAATATTGATCCCCCCATTAAAGAAGAGGTTTCAGAAAAATATAGGGTCGCTACAAGCATATAGGACAGAAATTATAATCCCCTAGATCTGCATTGCCAGAGGGGAAAATACATGAACAACATAAAAAACAAGAGAGGAAAGTGTTCCAAATAAACCAAGATTCTACACTAATAGAATCCAATGACAGCATGGTAGAAGAAATGTCAGAAAAGGAGTTCAGAATATACATGATTAAAATCTTCAGAGATGCAAATGATGAGTTAAGAGAGCAAATGCAGGCAATGATTGACCATTCCAATAAACAGCTGAAGGAACAACTACAGGAAACAAAAGATCACCTCAACAAAGAGATAGAGATTCTGAAAAAGAATCAAACAGAAATCCTTGAAATGAATGAAACAATAAACCAAATTAAAAACTCAATGGAAAGCATCACCAACAGACTAGATCACTTGGAAGACCGAAACTTAGTGAGAAGAGATACAGAAGGACATTTCATACTGCTTAAGGGAACCATAAATCAAGAAGACATAACAATCATAAATATTTATGCCCCAAACAATGGCCCATCCATGTACATCAAGCAAATCCTCAATTACAGGAATCAAATAGACCACAACACAATAATTCTGGGTTACTTTAACACACCACTGTCACCACTGGTCAGATCTACCAAACAAAAACTTAACAAAGAAACCATAGAACTCAATAACACAATCAATAACTTAGACTTAACAGACGTATATAGAATATTCCATCCATCAATGAGTGAATACACTTTCTTCTCAGCAGCACATGACTCCTTCTCTAAAATAGACCACATGTTATGCCACAAAGCAGCCCTTAGTAAATGCAAAAAAGTAGAGATACTACCTTGTATTCTATCAAATCATAATGGAATGAAATTAGAAATCGATGACAAAATAAAAAAGCAGAAACTACTTCAACAACTGGAGACTAAATAATATGCTATTGAATGAAGCATGGATAACAGAAAACATCAGGGAGGAGATAAAAAAATTCTTAGAGGTAAATGAGAATGATGATACAACATATCAAAATCTCTGGGACACTATGAAAGCAGTACTAAGAGGAAAATTCATTGCATTGAGCGCATTCAAGAAAAGAATAAAAAGTCAACAATTCAATGACCTAACCTTACATCTCAAAACCCTAGGAAAAGAAAAACAGACCAACACCAAAAGTAGGAGAGACAGGAAATAATTAAAGTCAGAGCTGAAATCAATGAAATTGAAACAAAAGAAACAATTCAAAAAATCGACAAAACAAAAAGTTGGTTCTTTGAAAAAGTAAAAAAAAAAAAATAGATAAACCCTTAGCCACCCTAACAAAGAGGAGAGCAAAAACTCAACTAAAATTCATGATGAAAAAGGAAATATCACAACAGACACCATTGATATACAAAACATAATTAGAAGCCACTTTGAAAACCTATACTCCAATAAAATAGAAAATCTTGAAGACATCGACAAATTTCTAGAGACATATGATCCTCCCAAACTGAACCAGGAGGACATACACAGTTTAAACAGATCAATTTCAAGCAATGAAATAGAAGAAGCCATCAAAAGCCTACCAACCAAGAAAAGCCCAGAACTAGATGGATTCTCAGCTGAGTTCCAGAAGACCTTCAAAGAAGAACTTATACCAATACTCCTGAAAATATTTCATGAAACAGAAAAGGAGGAAACCCAAATTCATTCTATGAAGCTAGTATCACTCTGATATCAAAACCAGACAAAGACACATCTAGAAAAGAAAACTTTAGGCCAATATCCCTGACGAATATAGATGCTAAAATCCTTAACAAAATTCTGGCAAATCACTTACAAAAACATACTAAGAAGATAGTGCACCCCAATCAAGTGGGGTTTATCCCAGGGATGCAAGGTTGGTTCAACATCTGGAAATCAATAAATGTAATTCATCACATCAATAGACTTAAGGTTAAGAATCATATGATTATTTCGATAGATGCTGAGAAAGCATTTGACAAAATACAACACTCCTTCATGCTCAAAACACTAGAAAAAATAGGGATGGTAGGAACATACCTCAACATTTTAAAGGCTATTTATGCTAAGCCCACTGCCAACATCATTTTTAAAGGAGAAAAACTGAAAGCATTCCCTTTAAAAACTGGAACAAGACAGGGATGCCCACTGTCACCACTTCTATTCAACATTGTGCTGGAAATGCTAGCCAGAGCAATTAGACAGACCATAGAAATTAAAGGTGTATGAATAGGAAAAGAAGAACTCAAGCTGTCACTATTTGCTGATGACATGATCTGATATTTAGAGGATCCAAAGAACTCTACCAGGAAACTTTTAGACCTCATTAATGAATGCAGCACAATAGCAGGATATAAAATAAACACACATAAATCAAATGCATTTATCTACATAAGCAAAGAATCATCTGAAAGTGAAATGAGGAAAACAACTCCGTTCACAATAGCCTCAAATAAAATAAAATACTTGGGAATCAATCTAACAAAAGAGGTGAAAACCTCTACAACGAAAACTACAGATCATTAAAGAAAGATATTGAGGAAGACCTTAGAAGATGGAAAGATCTTCTATGTTCTTGGATAGGCAGAATTAATATAATCAAAATGGCCATACTTCCAAAGATGCTATACAATTTAATGCAATTCCAATAAAAATTCCAATGACATTATTCATAGAAATAGAAAAAGCAATCATGAAATTCATATGGAAGATCAAAAGACCCAGAATAACCAAAACAATCCTGGGCAGGCAGAATGATGCAGGAGGTATCACAATACCAGACCTTAAACTCTACTATAGAGCAATAGTTACAAAAACAGCATGGTATTGGTACCAAAATAGACAGGTAGATCAATGGTACAGAATAGAGGACACAGAGACAAACCCACATAAGTACAGTTATCTCATACGAGACAAAGGTGCCAAAAACATACAATGGAGAAAAGATAGCCTCTTCAACAAATGGTGCTGGCAAAACTGGAAATCCATATGTGATAAAATGAAATTAAATCCCTATCTCTCACCCAAAACTCAAACTCAAAATGGATCAAGGATCTAGGAATTAGACCTGAGACTCTTTGCCAAATAGACAAAATAGTAGGCCTGAATCTTCTTCATATTGACTTAGGACCAGACTTTCTCAACATGACCACCAGAGCACAAGAAATAAAAGGAAGAATCAATAAATGGGACGGATTCAAACTAAACAAAAGAAATAATCAATAATGTGAAAAGAGAGCCTACAGAGTGGGAAAAAAACCTTTTCCACACACTTCAGACAGAGCACTGATCTCCAAAATTTATAAAGAACTTACAAAACTTTACACCAAAAATGCAAAGAACCCAATCAATAAATGGGCTAAGGAACTGAGCAGACACTTCACAGAAGATGATATACAGGTGATCAACAAATACATGACAAAGTGCTCATCATCGCTAGTAATTAGAGAAATGCAAATTAAAACCACCCTAAGATTTCATCTAACTCCAATTAGAATGGTTATTATCAGGAATACAAGCAATAATAAGTGATGGTGTGGATGTGGGGAAAAAGGCACACTCATACATTGCTGGTGGAGTTGCAAATTGGTGCAGCCACTCTGGAAAGCAGTATGGAGATTCCTCAAAAAACTTGGAATGGAACAACCATTTGACCCAGCTATCCCACTCCTTGGTTTATATCCAAAGATCTTAAAATCAGCAAAGTATAGGAATGCAGCCACATCTATGTTCATAGCTGCTCAATTCACAATAGCTAGATTGTGGAACCAACCTAGATGACCTTCAATTGAAGAATGGATAAAGAAACTGTGGTATATATACACAATGGAATATTACTCAGCCATAAAGAAGAATAAAACTATGGCATTTGTTGGTAAATGGGTGGAGTTGAAGAATATCATGCTAAGTGAAATAAGTCAAGCCCAAAAAACCAAAGGTCGAATGTTTTCTCAGATTAGTGGATGCTGATACATAATGGGGGGGGGTTATGGGGGGATAAGAAAAGAGGGGAGCAAGTATGGATGGTGTAGAGGAAAATGGGATGGGAGGGGGTGGGGGAAGGAAAGATTGTAGACTGAGACAGACAGTATTACCCTATGTATATGTAAGATTATATGAATCGTGTGAATCTACATTGTGAAAAAAAGATATATTTCCTGCTGTATATTTATATCAAAATGGGTTCTACTGTCATGCATAATTAAAAAGAACCAAGAAAAAATAAAAAAATAAAAAATTGTCTCATTTATTGTCAAAATATCTGTAATCAATAGTTTCGAATAGTTGATATGAATAATGTATAAGATATGTTGACTGAAGATACATTATGATTAGTAAATAAGATAATAACATCTTATTTATGGATGAAGGAAGGACAATCTGTGTGTGTGTGTGTGTGTGTGTGTGTGGTGCTGGGGATGGAACCTAGTTCTTCATCCTTGCTGGACAAGCACTCTACCACTGAGGTACATTCACAGCAACAAAGGATAATCTTTTATATAGCATTTTAAACTCAATTCTTTGAGTGGAAAATATTTTAATAAAGGTCAGTTTCCTTTAATGAGTATTACTCTGTACAAAATTTGAGATTTTATTAATGAGTTGCAAGTGTGTAACTTATTGGTTTGAATCCTTTTAGATCACAAGAGACATAAAGAAACTATATTTTTGAATATCTACCTGATTTACTTTCCTTATGGGCATTTTAAAAGAAGAAAAGAGTTGAACTCCTACAATCTTGGGAGAGTAAAGTCACATCATTGAAACAAAGTGTAAAATATTTTCCTCCCAAGTTACTTTGACTTAATAAAAAGTACAGTCTTGTTCTTATTTTGTTTTTAAGTTTTTAGCAAAATATTGACTATTATCATTAGAGCAGCAATAATTTTTTTACTTTTTTCCTGGTTTTAACTCAATTTTTTTGATGTGTATTAATTCTTTGCTTTGGCAAATAAAGATTGGTACTTCTCCATTGCACAGTGTCATGTTCTTTTCTAACAGAGAAGTTTATCCTAAACAAAACTCAAATGATATTGTCATGAATGACTGAAAGCAAGTTGTGATTTTGCAAATGAAAAACAGCTAGACTGTGTCTTCTGCTTTTCCCAGAGCTCAGTCTTTGACATTTTCTCTTCTGATTTCTGATTTCATTAAGGTTCTGGGAGATGAAAACTTCCAAACTTTTGAAATTCTGTTGAGTTTATCTTTAGTCCCTAGAGTGAGCTCCGTAGCACTCTACATCATAGTGGAAAAGGCTAAAGATGGGATGAATTTCTAATTTTAGAGATTTGGGCAGGTTTCTGAATGTCTTAGAGCTTCAATTTCAAAATCTTTTAAGAATAATGAAACCATCCATGTCACCACACAAAGTTTTTGTGTGTGAAAAAACATTTGCAAGCTGTGAAACGCTACATATTTACAGTATTGCAATTATTAATAAGATAAAGTTGAGGACATCATTGATTTTTTGGGAGTATTGGGGAGTTTGAATCCAGAGGTACTCTACCACTGAGCTACATCCCCAGACATTTTTTTGGGGGGGAGGTAAAGGAGGAGCACTTGACCACTGCATCACATTCCCAGCCCTATTTTGTACTTTATTTACAGACAGGATCTCACTGAGTTGCTTAGTGCCTCCCTGTTGCTGAGGCTGGCTTTGAACTCACCTGATCCTCCTCCCTCAACCTCCTGAGCTGCTCTGATAACAGGTGTGTGCCACTGCGTCCAGCTCCCCAGCCCTTTTTGTCTTTTATTTTGTGACAGAGCTTACCTAAGTTGCCTAGGATGGCCTTGAACTTGTGGTCCTCCTGCCTCAGTCTCCTGAGTTGCTGGAATTATAAATATACACTACCATACCCAGCATGTCAATGATTTTTTAAATCAATTTACCACTGATATTGAAGGAGAGACTTCAGCTGATGTTCAGTGTATAGGAGACAACCAATTTTTTCCCACTAGTTCAGAACAAAGAAAATAGATTCATTTTTGTAGTCCTTCTAACTTTTCGGTCTATTCACATGCATTCTAAAGTGTTCTGAGGTAGTTCAACTTTATAGAAGGGACGTGACATCATCATGAATGAGAAGAGGTAGAACATAATGGGATAAGTTAGGAAAAGATGAGGTGTCTGAGAGAAAACACAACCAATTGCAAACCATCACTGAAATCTTCAGAGAATATTAATCTATTTCAATACTATAATTCAGGGGTCAGCAAATTGTGATCTGCTTTTTTTATGAATAATTTTTTCTTGAAATAGCCATGCTCACATTTTTACATTTTGTCTTGCTGCTTTTGCACCACAAGTAGAGGACTGAATAGTTGAAACTGATACTGTATGCTGCACAAATCCTAAAGTATGTGCTTTTTGACCCTTTAAGAAACATCTGCTGAGCCCTGCTCTGAGAAAAAAAATGTCTTTAAGTGTCAGGCTAGGTACACAAGAGGTGATCTGTATCATTGAGAATAAGTTAGTGCCCTTCCATGAAAAGAGATGAGATTATAGTAAGGTCAACATCCTAATGCCACCAACTTGAAATTGTATTGAGAGTGAGCCTCTTAATTATAGAAAAAGTTCCATATGCATATATAGAAACATTCGTTCTTACACTTGTTTTCACTGTTGTACCCTAAGGTGTGAAAATAGTGGGAAAGGAGGTAAAATAGCTACCAAAGTTTAGAAGAGCACCTGATACTTGCTGAATGACCAAAATGATTTCAGTCTTTTTCAGATGGGATATATCTGAGAAAGAAGTGAAAATGATGGTCGACTCTCCAGTCATTATGATCTGACGCAAAGGAAAGAAATCAATATTAAAGTGAAAGTTATGAGTTTAGAGGATTAGCTTTCAGAATGGTATGAAAGATGGGAAATATGTTAACTACAATTCAGGTAAATTAACATAATAAGCATATTACAACCCCAGTGCTGGGGCCCTCTGGTGGAAGAAAACGGTACTACAGTTTTCCTGTTAACCTGCCCGCAAATACACTTTGGAGAATGCACTGATGTGAGTTTAGGTTCAAGCAAGCTATTCTACTTATTTAGGGTAGCAGTGATTTGAAATGACTCTATTTTCAGAGAATCTTTTTTAAAAAATTTAGTCGTAGATGGACACAATACCTTTAAATAATTAATTTAGTTACTTATTTATTTTTATGTGGTGCTGAGGATGGAACCCAATGCCTCACATGTGCTAGGCAAGTGCTCTACCACTGAGCCACAAACCCAACTCCCTTACAGAATGGAAAAAAGGAAAGACACTTCATTTAATAAAGCTCCAGAGCTGTACTAGTATAAGGTTAATTTGTTATTTTAAAAGTTTTTATTTTTTATTTTTCTGTTAGTACACCAACCTATTTTTTTTTCATTATGAAATGATTTCAGACTATCCAAATTTAAAAAAATAGTACAAATAACTCCTGTCCTTCACCTTCACCCAGGTTCATCAGCTGTTAGTAGACTGTCCTTTATGCTTTCTGTATCTCTCTCTGTCTCTGTCTCTCTCTCTCTATTTTTCTCTCTCTCTGAAATATTTGTAAGTTACAGGGATCATTTCTCATTTCCCCTAAATATTTCATATCACATTATGTGGTTTTCAGGAATAGAAATGCCTTTTTAAATAATCAGTAAAATTATCAAAATCAGGGTACTTAACACTGATACTATAGAATCATTTAAACTACATTCTTTTTCAAATCATTCCAAATGTTCCAATAATCTCCTGTGTTAGCAACTTTTTTTCCTGTCTAGGATCCAATTCAGGATCAAACTTTTCATACAATTGTTGTGTTTCTTAGGCTCCTATAATTTGACCAGTTCTTAAGAATTTCTTTACTTTCATAAAATTGACATTTGAAGAGTTAAAACCAGTTATTTTGTACAATGTCTTTCAAATGCGATTGTCTAAATGCTCTTTTTATTAGATTTAGGTTATGTATTTGAGGTATGCTGTGTTTTTATTAGCGCATCACATCAGGATGCTCAAGGTGTTGATTTGTCTCATTATTAGTGATGTTGACTTTGATCATTTAGATACAATGTCATCTGCTAGGTTTTTCCATAGTATAACTACTGTTTTCCCTTTTGTAGTTAATAAGTAATTTGAGGGAAAACACTTTGAAGTTGTTCTAATAACTTGTTCTCTTACATTTTTATTCACTGGTATTAGCATTCATTCATGATTGTTACTGGAACTAATCATAATTCTTGAAAAATTTTGGATTTTATTGCAGTACTCTTCTTTCATTTCTATCCCTTCTCCTCTCTTTTCTCCTTTCCTCTCTGCTTCCCTCCCTCCTTAATCATTATGGACCAATATATTCTGATTAACTTTAATGGGTTTTGTAATGTTGTCATTTTCATTGTCATCAATATCAAATTGTCCCAGATTTACCACTGGAAATTCGTTTGAGCTAGCTTCTGTTTCTTTCTGATCTTTCCTTACCATTCTTTGAGAATTTCATACACTGTTTCAGAAAAAGATGTTCTAGATATGTTTTTCTTTGCCTTCGTCCCAGAATCAAATATTTGTTTAAGAGACTTTATGTAAAAGTTTTGATTGTATTTTAGTTATATAGATGTATTCTTTCCAATACTTCCTTCCCTCACTGTCTAGTTCTTATTAATCCTTTATTCTTTTTCTCTATAGCCAAATTGAATACTTTGTCCACCCTCATGCATAGGTCGTTGGTCTTTCCCTTATTCTGCTTGGTTCCACTCAGTGATTGGGAGGGTGGGTAGATGGCTCTGAGAGAGAAAAGAGCACAAGTCATTTTTTATGTGTGTATAATTTCAGTAACATTGTATTTGCTTGCTGTGTCAGTCTGCTTTCCATCACTATGACAAAATACCTGAGATAAACAACTTAATAAAAGGAAAGATTTATTTTGGTTCATGGTTTCATGGGTTTCTGTCCACAGTTGTCTGGCTTCACTGCTTTTAGTCCTGTAGTAAAGCAGAACAACATGGTGGGGAACATGTGGTGGAGTAAAGTGACAGCTCATGGTGACCAGGAAGGAGAGAGAGAGAGAGAGCACACACGCATGCAATGGGTCAGGGACATAAAAAAAAAAACAAACCCTCAAAGGCCTGCCTCCAGTAATCTACTTCTTCCACCTAGGTCCTGCTTCCTAAAGGTTGTACCACCTCATAATAGTGCCACAGGCTGGGAACCAAGCCTTTAGCACATTTGGGGTACATTTCATGTATAAACCATAACACTTGCCATGTCAGGTGTGTTGATTTAGTTTTCTTCCTTTTTTTGCTTTGATTGAGGTTTTGCACAGCTGACAAAATGGCATTTACCTTAGCAATTCCATAGTGGGTGGATTGTGTAAAAAACTAACACTGAACTAGATTTCAGGATATCTAATTTATAACACTGACTCTATCTAAATCTTGGCAAACCAGTTTGGTTCTCTGATTCTGTTTTCTCAGTTTTAAAATGAGAATGGTTTCCTTTTCTGACTGATCTCAGAGAAATACAGTTCATAAAGATTTTTTAATCTGTGAAATAGTAATCCTTTGCTTAGAATTTATTTACTTTTCCCCTTAAGAAACATAAGCAATTTGTACTGGAAAATAACTAAAAATATCATTATATAAATTTATTGTAATATGAAGACAGATTAAGTACTAATATATTTATAAGGTGTTGAAGCAAATGCAAAACAAATTTGAGAAATTATTATTTTATCTATAAATATATTTTTAAACTAAATGGACAAATTAAAATTGTCAGGTTTTTATTTGCTTCAATGGGCTCATTATAGAGTAATTTGTCATAATGCCGACATTTTATAACTGTAGATATGAGGAAGGTTTAGTGATTGTTTAGATTCTACTTTTCACATAATAGAGGCTTATAACTGTGAATTTATTGAATGAGAGAAGAAATCATATCATTATAAGGGTCTCACAATATTCTTTTCACACAAGAAAGAGCTTATTTATAATACTAAGTATAAATATTTGAGACTTCTGGTTGAGAAACTAAATATACAAAGGAACCAGGACCAGATCATATGTAAAAATACAACTCTGACCACAAGCTCTTAACCAATCAAAGAAGCCAAAATTCAACCTCTGTAGCAGTTGATTCCAGATGGTCAAGTCTAGGTCAATCACTGCCAGCTCCCCTAATTTTTGTCTTCACTTACAACTTAGGACCAACAAGAGAAAGTCAAAATTTTTCCCTTAACCACTCAGATATGATGTCTCACTTCTGGTTAGCCTGCTTCTAGCTTTCCCATACAAATAATCTCCAGTCAGCATGTAACTTAAGCCCCAGCTTTATGTTACTGTAAAGCTTTCCCACTGTCCTGCCTGCCTTTGACACTCTGCCAAATACAAGTGATGGTGACTGACTCCTTTGTTCAAGCAAGCTGTGATAAAACAATTATTCCTTATTCTCATTTGGGTGGTATTAATTTTCATATTATCATTTTTGATAGATTTCCTTGTGGCTTCCTACATGACCTACATTAAAAGTATTTATAAGAAATTCGAGTTCACAATTACATTGTCAAGTTGTTTTTATTTTGCCTTTTATTGTATTTAATGAAAGGTGTGCCAAGCATTGACCTGTTTAAAATGTAATTATGAGTAAATATAAGGAGACAACATTCTCTGGTCATTTAAAATCTGTATTGTGCTTTTTTTTTTTTTTTTTTTTTGGTGCTGCGGAGTTAATCCAGGGATGCTTAACCACTGAGTGACACCCCCAGACTCTTTTTGTGTTTTATATAGAAATAGGGTCTCACTGAGTTACTTAGGGCCTCACTAAGTTGCTGAGGCTTTATTTATTTATTTATTTATTTTTTGCAGTGCTGGGGATTGAACCCAGGGCCGTATGCTTGCAAGGCAAGCACTGTACCAACTGAGCTACACCCCCAGCCCAATGAGGCTGGTTTTAAACTCACAATTCTCCTGCCTCAGCTTCCTGAGCCACTTGGATTACAGGTGTGTGTGTAACCACACCCGACCTGTATTATGCTTTCTTAAGAAAACAGAATATTTCTTCTGAAATAGTTGTGGAGGTGTAAAGGTCAGAATATGTGGATGTAATCAATTGAACATATATTAACATTTTCTCTTTTCTGTAAACTTGAAAACTAGCCACATTCTAAAATCATATAATGGATCTTAACTAAGTTGATTCATTTAGCATGGATCATTTACCAATAAAATCAAAAGATCTAACATTAGATTATCTCTGGACTTAGATGATGGTTCATACAGCCAGTTTTCCTTCACAGAAACTTAAATTTATCTAAGCATAAGTGGTCATGGCAATTATGGACAAATACTATTCTTTGGCTAGTAAGATCTGACTACTAGAAAAGTAGTTCAATATTTATCAAATCACTAAGCATTTCTACACATTCTTTCTGGGTAGAATTGTCATTTATAGATTATAGACTCTTCAATCAGAGAGACCTACCTATACTTGACCTTTGAATTTATTATATTTTAATTGTGCCTCGGTGGTCAAGTTCCTCACATTAGATAATGCTCACTCTTCAAAAGTACAAATCTGTTACCTTGCTCACTTTTCCAATCTAACCTATTACCATTTGGTATCTACTTCATCCATTCAAGTGCTACCATCTTTTAGATAAAATTAAATTGTCATTTACCTATGATCCCAATTAGATTCAGAGACAGCTTTTTCTTTTCAAGTTCATAGCACCTAGAACTTATAATGTCAAATAACATTCCTAAAATTAGACCAAATACTTCTTATTTATTTATTTATTTATTTATTTATTTATTTATGTGATGGTGAGGATTGAACCCAGTGCCTCACACATGCTAGGTAAGCACTCTACCACTGAGCTACAGCCTCAGCCCCTGGACTGAATACTTCTTGAAGTCAGGGACAATGTCTTGGTTTGTCCTTGGATCTCATATATAATATTGTACCACCATATCCTTGCATGTGCATTGAATTGAATGGAGATTCATAAAATGTAATTGTGTTCAATTCTGGCTTATAATTCTCTGTCCCTCACAGTGTTTAGGGTGGTTATTAATGCAGTACAGGTACTCAGTAAAATGGTTTTTTTGGCTGATTAGTAGTTAATGACCCACTTTCTTTTTTTTTTTTTTGACAGTTTACGAATTTTTATTCTCAAATCACAGTACATGGAGATATCTACAGCTACAGAAATGGAGTCTTGCAACTATTGGTAGATTGTCCAAAGGCATATAATGAATAAACAGTGAAACAAGTAATGTCATATTTATCTTCATATCTCTGAAACCTTTGTTAATTTTGAATTAAAGTAAGAAATGAATTGGGATAGGTCCATAATGATTTTGATGTTTGTGAGTATGTTGCCGAACTGTTTATGCCATGAACACATTTCCTAGCAATAAAATAAAGCAAGTTTCTTAACAATAAAAACAAAATAAAGCCAACATTTAAAGAGTGATTACCATGAACCAGGTACCATTTTAAACATGTCATAGGTATTAACTCATTTAGTCCTTGCAAAATCTAAGAAGGAAATAGTGCATTCTACAATCAAGCTTAAGAAGGTCTGACTAGTCCCTGGCAAGAAGTAAGTGGTAGATTCAAGATTTGATCAGGTCCTGTCCTCAAAAGTGGGAATGACCCACTTTCTTAGTTATAACCTAGGGATAAGAAAATTTGATAGCTAAAAAGCATCGCAAAGTGATGTTTGTAAATTTCTGTAGGTTTATCTTTATGTATATATGTATACACATGAGTATATATTTTAATTCTGAATCTCAGTTTATGATCTTTACTCCTCATATTCCTGGGTGGGAAAAAAGAGAAGGAATCCAGTCAAATGAATGAAGAACCTATCTGCTAAAACTAGGATCTCATCATATAAGTTGCTCCCTTTCTTCTGTTTGATTAACATTTATCTTTTATATCTGTTCCCTAGAGACATCATCAATGACTCATAAATTGTTAAGGAGAGTTATATTTTCATGGAAGATCACTGGAAAAGTTCATGCACATATATATTATTTTATTTTCTTATTCCTCACTTTTAAAAGGGGGGAAGCGATCATTATTATTATTATTATTTTTTGCAATTATCACAATTAGCCTTTGTCTCAATGTGAAAGATATTTTAAAAAATTTTGTTATGGGAAGATTTATCATAAGGAATCAAAGATTCAACATTTATTGAATGTCTAACATATACCAATCATTGTGCTTACTTATCTTACTGAATTCTTGTGATAACCTTGGGGGGTGGGATTTTATAGCTATATGTTCATATTAGAATTTGATTAAAAAAGGTTTTAAAATTGAAAATTGCTGTTCAAAGAGGCTAAATTAAGGGAATTGGGTGTTTTAATTCATTTATTATTCTAGTTAGATCATACCAAGTTTTTAATTAAAAAAGATAATCAATTGCTATAATTGTGTTTATGTTTAAATAGATGTGTCTATGTGAAGAGTTAGAAATAAGTGAATTAAACGGAATTTCTCTTTTATGACTATTTTAGTAGTGGGGATTGGAACCAGGGGTCCTCAACCACTGACCTATATCCACAACCTTTTTTATTTTTATTTCGAGTCCAGTTCTAAGTTGCTGAGGGCCTCACTGAGTTGCTGAGGCTGGCATTGAACTTATGATCCTCAGCAATCCTGAGTTGCTGAGACTACAGGCTTGTGCCATTGTGCCCACCTATTATTTTATGATTTTTAATGTTAAATTCAAGTGATCAGGTGTCCCTTCCTAAATGTCTCAGCCATAGTGAAGAAAAAACAAGAAAACTGTTTACCTACTTTTCCTTGAGGGACCTAGTAATTCCTTCTTCAGTGACAACAAACTCAAATTTTAACATCACCATACAGATCATTATCACACACATGCTCACCTCTACGAAATCAAGCTTTTAATAAGTTTTATGGCAAGCAGAACTAGAAGCACAATAGGTTATAACTTCATTAATACAGTAAGCACCATTTCTTACCAAGTATCTTTAGCAGGGCATTAAAAGGATTTTAGCATTAAGTGGGCCACTACTAAAATACCCAAGAGATATACTGCTTATATATGCCAGAATAGGCAAGAAATATATCTTAGTGGATAACTGGCTTACTTATGCAGAGTTCTGTTTGTCATATGTAAAGAAATCCCAAATCATAAATGATTAAGGAAGAATAAAATGAAAATGATCTGGATTCTCATTAAAAATTTAAATTATTCCAATGTTAAATGTACTGGTTCAGTATTCTTTACTGTATATATTATTTTCCTCTTTTATCTGGTGTCCTAATAATATCAAATAATGGCAAGGTCTGCTCATTAATTTTTTGCTTTCTGTGTAGGGAATGTATGAGAAGTACAGCAAACTATGAATGAAAAAGAAACCAAGGCCCTTTCCCTTTAGGAATTGATAGTCATTATGGGAAATAAGGTTTATCATGTGGAGTTCATGGAAAGTAAGGGACTGAATAAAAACTCATTGCTACAGAAATCCAGAGGCAGGAGAGTCTCGTGTGAATTAGAGGATAACAAAGGAGTTCATAGAAGCATTAAAAATGAAATATAATGGACTAGTTATGATTATAGAGTCTTCAACTACAGATACCTACCCACACTTGACCCTTGAGTTTAGAGTATTTTAGTTGTGCCTTAGTGGTCACACTCCTCAAGTTAGACAATGCTCACTTCATGTATGATGAGGATTCTAATAGAAATTATTTCATAATGTTATTGGGAAAGTGAAATAAAATAATGCATTAGAAATTATTTCTTTAAGCTAGGTGTGGTGACACATGCCTATGACACATGCCAGTTTGATGCTGGCCTCACACTTGTGATCCTCCTGCCTCAGCCTCCTGAGTTGCTGGGATTATAGGCATGTGTCACCACACCTGGAAGAGGGAATAATACTTGAGACTTATTTTGAAATTGTCATTAGATTTATACCAGATTTACATTAGATAAGGCAAAAAGAAATGGCAGATGCCTAGGGTTCCCAAATAATTGAAACGGTATTTGTAAGAAACAATAAATATGAAAGCCATTTGCCATAATAATTTACCTTGATATGGTGCTTTACAGTTTAGGGAACAGTTTTATTGACATAATAACATTTCAGTCTTTCCAAAAAAATTGTGATGGAACTAGGTTTGGTGGCAAATGCTTGTAATCCCAGCTACTCGGGAGGCTAAGGCAGAAGGATCACAAGTGTGAGACCAGCCTCAGTAATTTAGTAAGATCTTGTCTCAAAATAAAAAAAAAAGGGCTGGGGATGTAGCTCAGTAGAAGAGCCCTTGCCTACATGTACATGGCCCTGGGCTTGCTCCAAAAACTACAGAGATAGAGAGAGAAAGAGTGAGAGACAGGGAGAGGAGAGAGAGAGAAAGAAATGTGAGTTTAAGTTCAGCACTCTTTCAATTGAATTACTTTGCTCAATGAACAAAATGGGAGTTGGTTTTTGGAGAAAAGGGTCAGTAAGTTCTTTATGGTTTTGGTTGCCAATAAAGAGTTAAATTGAATTGGTAAGTGGAAGAGTAATTGGAAATAAGGAGGCTCAGATTGAATTTCTAATCATCAATGTAGGGAAAACTACAAGAAACTATGAGAACAGGGTTCCACTCCATGATCTTCACTGCAGGATCTCCAGGGTAGAAACTCAGAAAGGTTTGTTTAGTAAAAGTGTGTCTGATGCAAGGGAAAGTGACAGTGAGCTATTAAAGTGATCTGATATAAAGTAGATAGGAGGATGCCATTGGGAACAAAGACAGAATGCAATTGAAAATTTATATGATGAATAGTAGAAAAAAGTGACAAGAAGGATGCAGTAGTTAGTAGATGATAAAAAGTACCCGAATACTTCTTTTTTTTTAATTTTAATTCATTGTACACAACTGGAGCACAACTATCATTTTTCTGGTTGTACACAAAGTAGAATTGTACAATTTGCATATTTATATATATACAAAGGGTATAGATGTTTGTCTCATTCTATTATCTTTCCTTCCCTGCCCCCTTCCCACCCCTCATTTTCCTCTCTACAATCCATCCCTTCTCCATTCTTCTTACAGAGCACTGTTTTCCCAATTTCCAAGTAATAGAGCATCCACTTTTTACTTTGAAAGGACTAGATCATTGAGTTGAGAAAGGTATGTTCCAGCATGTGTTTTTCCTTGTCTTTCATTCTTTAATAAGGAGAAATGGGTAAAGTGGTGAATCGCAAGCTGATTATCCTCAGGTAAAGTATGGGAATCCTCCCTTACACACTAGTTAGCTTCAACTAACTGGATGCTCAGGAACCCATTTGTCCCCACTCTCCTATCTTCCACATATGGAAGTGGCCTAAATGGTATAAAGCAGATGGGCAATGAGCCAAGACTCAGAACGTAGTTGAAGGGTCACAGGAAGGGATGGCTACACTCACAGCTGCTTAGCAATGAAGAGGTGCCTACTATAGTAAAGACTAGGAGAGGAGCCTGAAGGTGCCTGGCTTAATAGGTGACCACTTATTCAACTCCCTTCTGGCCTCTGTAGGATAGTACAAATGATACTCATTTGACAGGAGGTCTGGTGGTCAGTAGGCTCTGACTTTGGCCTTAGATCCTTAGTTCTAATTCTGTTGGGGGTACATGCAAACTCCTTAAATACTCTCTCTTCCCTTTTTCTCTTTCCTTCCAACCTGTTCCTACAAGGACATCTTCAAAGACTTCTCTAATCTAGGAGGAAACTCTGAATCTCATTCGTTGTGATTTTTATTATTTTAGGTCATTTATAACAGTCTGAATTAAATATATTCTCTGGGATTTCTCATTAAAAGATTTCTGAAGGGAGAGTGCTTTTAAATGGGAAAACTGTCAGGCTTATGATTATATGGGGAATATTGTAATGTTTCTCAAAAATGTTGGGGAAATATATAATCATAGGGGGTACTGCACTTTATTATGAAGAATACAATTAAAATTATCTAGAGCAATCATTGTCCTCTTTCTGTGTGTAAAGGGGTTGCTGATTTGAAAATAAAACAGATATCACCATTTCCCCATGCTTGCTTTATATAACACCAAGGTTTTAAATAATACATCACTTTATTTAAAATCTATTTACATGGTAATTGCCACTGTATAATGTATGAAAGATCACTTCACTGAGTTTAAATCTGGTTTGCACTGTGGGCTTGACATATATTTTATTATTTTTTAAAAAACCTCTTAAATTACCCTTTGTGTATTTCTAAAATGCAAGTAACTATTTTTAGAAAAATAATCATGAACTCTAGCTGTTGCTAACCTGTCTTGTGATCTTTTGCTTTCTAGATTTGGTTGCCTTTCTGAAATGCCATTCTGCCTCTTCAAAAAAGTAGGCAGCAACAGGAGATTTAAATACCACCTAAGAGAATGTTATTTTTTTTAAATCCTATTTTGAATTTCTTACATGATAAAGCAGACTTTCAAAACTCCTGCTTTGAACATTTTATTTTATATGAGGCAGAAAAACATTTCTGAAGAATTTTTTTTCAAAACATCATTAATTACTTCCTCATTACTGGACTCTGGGCAACCCTAGAAGGAGAAACCATTGATGGTTGCTCAAGGGCTCAGTGCATTTATCTCTCCCCCCATGTTGATTTCTATTTTGTGCCCTATCCTCCAGTCTTGCTCCTTTAGGGACATCAATAGCCTTTGGTATAGGGTGATTTTGTTAGTTTGTTTATCTGTTGCTGTCACTAGTGCTAGCTGTTAAATATCGCATGATCTTCAGAGAGACCTTAAACATAGTAAGGAATAAAGTAATGTCTATTCAATAATTTCACTGTTGTGCTTGATAGTCAAACAGGGAGTGTCTTACTTTTATGGTTTAGATATGAGGTGTCCCCCAAAAACTCATGTGTAAAATAATGCAAGAAAGTTTACAGGTGAGTCGATTGGGTTATGAACATCTTAACCTAATCAGTGAATTAATCCCCTAATAGGGATTAACTGGGTGGTAACTTTAGGCAGGTAGGGTTCATCTGGAGGGGGGGTCACCTAGGGTGTGGCTTTGGGTATATATTTTGTCTGTGGAGAGGGTAGTTTCTCTCTGTTTGCTTCCTGGGGTCATATCATGAGCTGTTTTCCTCTGCTTCATACTTTCATCATGATGTTCTGCCTCACATTAGGCCCAAAGCAGTGGAGTTGGCCATTTGTGGGATGAGACCTCTGAAACTGTGAGCTCCAAAACACCTTTTTTTCCTCTAAAATAGTTCTTGTCAGTTCTTTTGGTCGGAGTGGCAAAAAAAGCTGACTAAAACAGAAATTGGTACTGAGAGTGGGGTCATTGCTGTGACTAACTTGACCATGTGGTTCAGAAGCCTTTGGAGCTTTTTGGAATTTGTGGTAGGAATTTTGAGACATTTAGAGATGCAAGCTGGAAAAGTTTTATATTGTTGCTACCAGAGCATAATAGGTCATTCTGGTGGGAACTCAGTAGACCAGAACGTCAATAGTTAAATACTAGGCTCAAGAGGTTTCGGAGGAGGACTGTATTGGAAATTGGTGTAGAAGTCATTCAACTTATGTTCTGGCTAAGAAATTGTCTACATTTTGCCCATGTCCTAAGATTTTCTGTGAGACTGAATTTAAAGGCAATGGACTTTTTAATCTGGCAAAAGAAATTTCTAGGTAGTATAGATTTGAGGAGGTGGCATGGCTATTTCCGGTGGCTTTTGGCCAAGTTTATTGTGATAATCACGAGCAAAAAGCAAAGCAGAAAGATTTGAAAAACTTGTTTGACTAGAAAAACAGGTTGACTAGAAAACTGTGAGCCAAACTGGGGCTAAGGAAAGTGTAGTTGTTAAAGACATTATAGCCACTACAGAAACACTAATTACTTCACCTGGAAACAATAGTAAAGATGGTTTGAGGGGATCTCAAGAATTGGCAAGTCCACCCTCATCTCAGGTTCAAGGGTGTGAAAGTAAAAATTCCCTGAGCAGAGACCAGTGGGGTACCCTGCTTGCATGGCAAGGCCTAGAAAGTTGCTTCACCATGATCTGCTGCCCAGGCACTCAGAGGCTGGTGCAGTCAGGGTCCAAGGAGATTGACTAGTGCTCAAAATGGTGGCAGACATTGACATCAAACATGTGGCACTGGTTCAGCAGGATTTCAGGATGCTAGAGTTAGGGGATCATGGAGGCTTCCAATGAGATTTCAAAGGAAGGCCTGGGAAGTCAGGCAAAGTGAAGCTGGGTCAAAGTCCCTGTGGACGGCCCCTAATAGGAAATGTGTGGACATGTGAGGAAGCCAAAGCTGTAGTGGAGACCATTAAGATTAAGAAATGCCAGTATAGCTGGGTGTGGTGGGGCACGCCTGTAATCCCAGTGGCTCAGGAGGCTGAGGCAGGAGGAGCAAATTTCAAAGCTTGCCTCAACAAAAACAAGGCATAAAGAAACTCAGTGAGACCCTGTCTCTAAATAAAACACAAAATAGGGCTGGGGATGTGGCTCAATGGTCGAGTGCCCCAGAGTTCAATCCCCAGCAAAAAAAAAAAAAAAGAAAGAAAAAGAAAGAAATACCAGTATGGCAGCAACTTACAGCAATTTAGCAAGGCCTTAAGCAACGTAGCAAGACCCTGCCTCAAAAAAATAAAATGTAGCTCAGTGGTTAAGTGCCCCTGGGTTCAATCCCAGCTACCCTCCACCCCCCAAAAAAGAACCACAACAACAACAACAACAAAAACCCAAAAGCCAACAACAACAAAAAAAGTATGCCAGTATAGTATAACCTCTGCCAAGAAAAGCTGCAGGAATTCAGGGATCAAGCACAGACAAGCCAAAAGAGAGGCAATATGCGGTGTAACAAAAAAGCCATAGTTGTGGAGCTACACAAGCCCTTTGGAGAGAACATGGGCATGGCATGTGCTTCAGATGCTGGACATGAAGCTACAGGACCTGTTTGCCTAGCTAGATTGGTCCCATCCCTTCTTTCTATGCTCCTGTTGCTTCCTTGTGGAATGGAAATGTTTACTGTGTGCCTTTATATATTGGATATATGTAGCTTGCTTTTGATTTTTATAGGGGCTCACCCTTAGAGTTTGCCTTGAATCTCAGTGGAGACTTTGGACTTGGACTATTGGGCAATCCTGAAACTGTTAAGCGTATGGGGACTCTTGAAATTGGACTAAATGTATTGTGCATTGTGAGATGGTCATGAGCTTTTGGGGGTCAGGGGCAGAACGCTATGGTTTAGATATGAGATGTTCCCTAAAAGCTCATGTGTGAAACAGTACAAGGAAGTTTAGAGGCAAAATGATTGGGTAATGAGAACCTTAGTCCAATCAGTGAATTAATCCCCTGATCCGGATTAACTGGATAGTAATTGTAGCCAGGTAGGGTGTGGCTGGAAGAGGTGGGTTATTGCGGGCATGCCTTTGGGGTGTATGTTTTGTATGTGGTGAGTGCAGACTCTTCTGCTTCCTAGTGTGATGTCTTGAGCTGCTTTCCTCTGTTATACTCTTCTGCCATAATGTTCTTCCTCATCTCAGGCCCCAAGGAATGGAGTCAGTCATCTATTGGACTGAGACCTCTGAAACTGTGAGCCTCAAAATAAACTTTTCCTCCTCTAATTGTTCTTGTCTGGTCTTTTTATCACAGTGGTAAAAAAGCTGACTAAAAGACTTACCTTAAAACATTAAGAGTAGAATTGAGAAATAAAATTGTTATAGGGAGGACCTAATCATGAACTTAGCCCAAACTGTGATGTTATCACTTTCAGTAAGACGGTTTCCAGATAGTGTCATGGTAACTCAGAAGATGCAAGGACCTATTTTAATTTCTCTCTGCACTCATATATTAGGTGATCTCATCCATTCTCTGGATTTAAATACCATCTAAATGCAGATGATTCCAAAATTTACATTTCTTCTGATAGTACCCTGTGAACTTCATTCTCATTTAACCAAGTCTTCTTGGGATTTCTAGAAGGCTTCGAAGAAAAATTTATGACACAGTAGAAAAAATATGAAAATAAAAGGTGATAATCTTAATTGAAAAGTTATTAAAGAAAATTAAAATATCAATGCCATTGCAATTGGATGATTATATTCTGGTGCAGGTGTGATGGGCTGACAGATTTGACTCCATGGAAAAGTTACAGGCCAGGCTATATGGGCAATGACTAAACAGGCTCCATTTTGCTCTGAGACTCCATGTTACATAGGAAATGCTTTCCCATGGGAACGCCCTGCCTCTGCACCCATCAACAGTTGCTTAGCATGACATATTTGGCAATACAAAATGAAAAAATGACAATTTTGTATAATGAAAAATTGTTCTTTTTTTGATTCCTATTTTCCAAAACAATGTACCATGTTAATAGTGATGTCAACAGTGATTGTTTAGATGTTAGTAACCATTCTTTAGTTTGTACGTAAGTAAGGTCATTTTGACCCACTTTCCCCTCTGCTAATGATTTCAGATCTCATGATGTCAGTTTGCAATTTTGCTTTTATTTTTTATTTTTTATTTTTATTTTTGGCAGTGCTGGGGATTGAACCCAGGGCCTTGTGCTTGTGAGGCAAACACTCTACCAACTGAGCTATATCCCCAGCCCCCAGTTTGCAATTTTGAATCATAGCAGCAGACACTTATGATTGGTGTACTGATTTATGGTATAAAAATCCCTACAACCCTATGGTTGGGGCTGTTCTCCCAATAGCCATTTTTTGGGGCATCGTGTGAGACAGCCAGCCGGCTTAATAAAGACTCTCAAATTTGGACTTCTCAGTGGTGATCGGTCTGTCCTTAAGTTGTGCCCCATAACACAAGTAGAGTTATGAGAGTTAAGTGAATATATCAGTTATATTGTGTTTGCATGAAATTGGCAGAAAATAAATTTGCAAATATTTCATATGTTTTTTTTTAGTTGTAGATGGACACAATATCTTTATTTATTTTTATGTGGTGCTGAGGATCAAACCCAGTGCCTCACACATGTGAGGCAAGCACTCTACCACTAAGCTACAGCTACAGCCCTAAATTTACAATTATTTAAAATAATTTTTTTTGGCGCACATAATTAGGAGTGCAAAAGAAGTGCAGATTTAGAAAACATCAGAGCTCTAGATTTATCTGTGTGTGTGTGTGTGTGTGTGTGTGTGTGTATGTGTGTATGTATCTTTTACTATAGGAGAGTTTGTATTTTATTAAGCTTCCCTCATTATGTCAGGATGGCTGCCAGCTGCCACTGGGGTATTGTGGTTCTATGTTCATATCCACAGTGGGAGGAAGTAGTTAGAAAGGGGGCCAGGAGAGAAAGAGAAATTGGCTTTCCCTGGCTCTTTCTTGATAGTGAGAAAGTTTATTTCCAGAAATACCCCAGAAAGGCTTTTCTCATATTCATTGGTTCATACTAGCTTGGGCCATCTCACATTTAAATTTTATTTGGGAATCACCCCCATCCTCTGTGGCTCATGCTTCACTGGGTAACTTATTCTATCTCTGTCTCCAGAGGTGAGTTTATATTTGTTTAAGCCAATTTGGGTAATACAAGACCTCTGCCAGTGAGTTAATTCTGAAATCCAGGCTTAAAGCATTATTCTGGAGACTGGGGACATAAGTCATTATTGCAGAAGGAAGAACCTATGTTCAATACTTTGCAGGAAATGAACAAAGTCTGGAAACAAATGAGAAATATATCACCTGGTTGGCAGCTGAAAGCCATTTTGTGACCCAAAAGGAAGCTAGCTAGTGGGCAGGACTGACTTCATCAGGAATGCATTACCAAGAGGTTCATTGAGAAATTATGTCAGTCAGGCACTGATGCAGGTTCTCTGGGGCCTAAGATTAAACAATTTAGTGTGGGTCCCACTCTGATAAGTGGATGATGATACATAATGTGGGGTGGGAGGGAGGCAAGAATGGAGGAAGGATGGATTACAAAGAGGAAAAAGAGGGTTGGGGATGGGGTGAGGGGAAAGAAAAATAGCAGAATGAGACAAACATCAATACCTCATGTACATGTATGATTATGCAAATGGTGTGACTCTACTTCATGTACAACCAGAGAAACAATTGTACTCCACTTGTGTCCGATGAATCAAACTAAATTTAAAAAAAAAGAAAGTATAATATTCTGGATATATTGAGTTCAATAAACTATATAATTAAATTTCAAAAAAATAAAATTATATATATATATATATATATATATATATATACACATAAAATTAGGCAAAGATCTTTAAAATTGGCCCTTGCATCCTACTGCCTCTAAAATAATGTTTAAACTTTTAAGTGAATCCAAATCTGATTTCAACACCGTTAAAGACCTTACCTTCCACCTTGCTAACTTTGAACTCCCAGACAGGCACAAGAGTAAAAAAAAATTCCACATTATTATATACACATGAAATCATCCCAATTGATGCAGAGATATATGAGATTAGAGTGTTCGGGTATGCTTTGTATTTTTGTACATTGCTTTGTATTTTTGGAGATAATTATGTTAAGTGAAATACGGCAGGCACAGAAAGACAAATACTGCATCATCTTACTCATAGGTGGAAGTTAAAATGGAGTTGATCTCACAGAAGTTGAGAATAGAGTGGTGGTTACTAGAGGCAGGGGGAGTGATGAGGGATGGGGAAAAGTTGGTCAATGAGTACAAATTTACAGTTAGGAGCAAGAAATTTCTTGCTGCTACTGCATAGGAAAGTGACTACAGAAAACAATAACATATAATACATTTCAAAAAGCTAGAATAAGTTAGTTTGAAATTTTTACCATAAAGAAATGATAAATATTCAAGGAGATGGATATTTTTAAACAGATGTAAACATTATACAATGCATATGTGCATTGAAATATTACATGATACCCCATTAAATAAGTACAATTTCTGCATTTTCATGTGTAGGTCGAAAACATTAAATTAAAAAAAATTGCAGAGGGGAAAAGAACTAGTTTATGCCCAATGTTTTAGATCATGATAAATATAGCAATTTTTTCCAAATGTGGCTATAGCAATATTTTCCATCCTACTTACTCTTCTGCAATGAGACATTGCTATCTCCATTGAAATGTAGTGTTTATTTCTCCACCTTTGTGGATCTGGATGGGTCCTTGATTATTTTAACGTGGTGACCCAGTGCCTTTCCCAAGCAGAGTTAATTGACCTGGAAGATTTCTTTTCTTTGCCCCCCTCACCCCTGCAGGGATGTATTTTCCATGTCTTTACAAATAAATATTTTTGTAAGGAAAGCCCACAAGAGAAAGATGGAAATAATTACAATCATTTGTTTCATTTACTGAACATTTAATACAAACCTGCACATCACTGCATCAGTCCCTATTTGTTATGCTTTATTAGATATGAACAAAAGATGTTTGTGAGAGAGGAAAGTCTATGTTGAGGCATTTATTAATATTTTAAGGGTTAATAAAAATAGTTAACATAGCACACAGCTACTGAGGCAAATTTAATTGCAGAAGTAAATCTAAAAGAAAAAGCAAGCAAATAGTAAAAACAAATGAAGAAAGGAAGGAGAAAAGAAAAGAAAAGAAAAGAAAAGAAAAGAAAAGAAGAAATAGAAATAAAAAGAAATCAAGAGACCTTGGAACATTTCTTTCTTTTTGAAAGATAGCAAACATGTAAGAGGCATGACTACTCTGTAACTACCATGTTGAGAGAAGCCCAAGACAACTGGAAAGGCCTTGGTTGATGGGAAGCCATGTGGAGATTCAGACAAGCCATGGAGCACCCAGGTACTGTATCAGTGAATGAAGAAATATTTTAGAGATGGATCTTCTAGCCTCAGGCCCTTCAGCCAATGCTTTATGGATTTAAGATAAATCTTTTAGCCAAGTCATTCCTGAATTTTTGAAAAACATAAGCACTATAAATGGTTATCCTAATCCAATAAATATTGTGGCAATTTGTTAAACGACAATAAATAAACAAAATGTTATTATCAATGGAATGGACAGTCAATGGAGGTTTTTTTTAATCAAAAGAATATTATCTGAGTTATTACAATGTATGTGGAAAACTGAAAGAAAGGCTAGACAAAGAGAAAGAGAAATGGATTTGGGAGGGTAGTGGTATCAAGATGGATGCTAAACGTTGTTCTGATTCCAATTAACACTATCAAGGAGTTAGTGTGTGTCTGAACTATGATGGCTCTAGTAGGTTAAGATGATTAAGACTCACTAACTCCGATCCCTTCCCTTCCTCTAGTGGACCACATATCACTATAATTTCAGTGCCTGTTTATCCTATATCTAGGCCTCAAGTTAATTCCTTGTTCATTGTTCCTTTTAAGGTTCAATTTCTGCTATAATATCAAAATTTTATTTATAAAAAACCAAGGCATCCACATGACAAAAAGTAAAGTTTAATAAGCAAAATAAATTAGACCTCTAAACTTCCACACATTTTAAATATGATTCCAGGGAATATCTGGGGCATATATATGTTAATTCTTACCTAAGAGATATTATTATAGATTTTCATACTCTTAGAAATAATGATTATCAATGTCACTTTGATGGTATTTGTAAAGGCTTAAAAAATCTTATTCTTTTTATTTCTCTCTGTATTCACTATTCTGTTGGTTTTGCCCATTTGACTGAAATATACCATATGAGAAAAATTAAAGTAGGAAAACTTCTGGAACTCATAAATGAATTCAGTAAAGTAGCAGGATATAAAATTAATGCTCATAAATCTAATGCATTTTTATTCATAAGGGATGCATCCTCTGAGAGAGAAATTAGAAAAACTACCACATTCACAATAACCTCAAATAAAATAAAGTACTTGGGAATCAATCTAAGGAAAGAAGTGAAAGACCTCTACAATGAGAACTACAGAACACTAAAGAAAGAAGTTAAAGAGAATCTGAGAAGATGGAAAGATCTCCCATGTTCTTGGATAGGCAGAATTAATATTGTGAAAATGGCCATACTTCCAAAAGTGCTATACAATTCAATGCAATTCCAATTAAAATCCCAATGACGAACCTCATAGAAATACAGAAAGCAATCATGAAATTCATTTGGAGGAATAAGAAACCCAGAATAGCTAAAGCAATTCTTAGCAAGAAGAGCAAAGCAGAGGGTATCACAATACCAGACCTTCAACTATACTACAGAGCAATAGTAACGAAAACAGCATGGTATTGGCACCAAAATAGACAGGTAGATCAATGGTACAGAATAGAGGACACAGAGACAAACCCACATAAATACACATATCTCATACTTGACAAAGGAGCCAAAAACATACAGTGGAGAAAAGACAGCCTCTTCAACAAATGGTGCTGGGAAAACTGGAAATCCATATGCAACAAAATGAAACTAAACCCATATCTCTCACCCTGTACAAAACTCTACTCAAAGTGGATCAAGGACTTAGAAATTAGACCAGAGACCCTGCACGTAATAGAAGAGAAAATAGGTCCAAATCTTCATCAGTTGGCCTAGGACCTGATTTCCTTAATGTGACTCCCAAAGTGCAAGAAATAAAAGCACAAATCAATGATTGGGATAGAGTCAAACTAAAAAACTTTTTCTCAGCAAAGGAAACAATCAGCAATGTGAAGAGAGAGCCTTCAGAGTGGGAGAAAATCTTTGCCACACACACTTCGGACAGAGCACTAATCTCCAGAATCTACCAAGTACTCAAAAATCTTTACACCAAGAACACCAATCAATAAATGGGCCAAGGAAATGAACAGACACTTTACAGAGGAAGATCTACAAGCAATCAACACATTTATGAAAAAATGTTCAACATCCCTCATTATAAGAGAAATGCAAATCAAAACCACCTTAAGATTTCATCTTACCCCAATTAGAATGTCTATTATTAAGAATACAGGCAACAACAGGTGTTGGCGAGGATGTGGGGAAAAGGGTACACTCATACATTGCTGGTGGGAGTGCAAGTTGGTGCAGCCACTCTGGAAAGCAGTGTGGGGATTCCTTAGAAAACTTGGAATGGATCCACCATTTGACCCAGCTATCCCACTCCTTGGCCTATACCCAAAGGACCTAAAATCAGATTACTACAGTGATGCAGCCACATCAATGTTCATAGCTGCTCAATTTACAATAGCTAGATTGTGGAATCAACCTAGATGCCCTTCAACAGATGAATGGCTAAAGAAACTGTGGTATATATACACAATGGAATATTATTCAGCCATAAAGAAGAATAAAATTATGGCATCTCTAGGTAAATGGATGATGTTGGAGACTGTTATGCTAAGTGAGATCAGCCAATCCCCAAAATCCAAAGGCTGAATGGTCTCTCTGATAAATGAATGATGATGCATAATGCGGGGGGAGGGGAAGGGTGGCAAGAATGGAGGAAGGATAGATAGCATAGAGGGAAGGGAGGGGTGGGGTCGGGGTTGGGGGGAGAATAATAACAGAATGTGTGACAGACATCATTGCCCTATGTACATGTATGAATGCACAGATGTTGTGATTCTACTTTGTGTACAACCAGAGAAACAATAGCTGTACTCCATTTGTGCTCAATGAATCAATAAGCAAATAAAAAAAATTAAAGTAGTTTTTGTATATGACATTTCTTCTCCCATTTTGTTGGAAGGAGATTTAAAGTTTTCAAAATATTTTCACAGAGGTACCATTATGATTCTCATATCAGCCCTATCATATAAATTAGTAAATAATTTTATCTAATTTACCAACAAATAAATTGAATGCTGAAGGAGGTTAACCCACCTGTCTACAAACATGAAGTTAATAAGTATTGGGACTGACATTCACAAGAGCTGGGACTTTTATCTGTTTGTGAACTAATGTAAAGGTTTTTCCAGTGCCAAAAACAGTACTGCTACAAATATATATTTGCTTAATGGAGTTTAATTGAATCAGAAGTAATATTGGTAATATTTTTAGCATAGAAAATAAATAAAGACTAAAGTTATTGACATCTGTACATAATGCCTAATAGTGCCATGGACTTTGTATTTTAAGATAAATTATTTAATATTTTTGATTCTCATGTTCCTCAGTTACTTAATATATAGTAACATACATATGGTACCAGACTACTATATGGATTAAATTTGATCACATATGTAAAGTATCTGCCAAGAACTAAAAATAAATAAAAGTTAAGCTTCTTCTTAAATCATGGTTGTTTCCTTTTCTCACAAAATCTTTTTTTCATATACAAGAAGCTCAAGGTGGAAAAAATCTCAGGTTGACATGTAGTCAAATGGTATCCATTCCTGTTTCTAAAATAACAGTAACAAAAATAATTTAACAAATAAAATCATGAAATTTATTAAAACTAAACGTATGATAGTTTTCCTCAAACGCAGGATGATGATAATGTGTACTCTCTCTGTATCTATTATCTAACTTCAAAATAGGTGATATGAAATCTGAACAACAGCAAAGAACATTTTTAAAGGTTGTGTCAATCATATTCATGAACTAACATGATATACATAGTCCAGGGCATTCAGAGTTAGCTTGTTCATAATGTTCCATCTTTATTTTTATTTTAGGTGTTGGAGCTTTTATTTTTTAATTAATTCCAAAATTTTCTTCCTGGGTTGATATCCAATACTCAGCGGATGAAGAAGAGGCGTGATGGGATGATCTATAAGAATACTGAAAGTATAGCTTTTTATAGATGAGTAATTTGAAGCAGAAAGAAGCAAAATGACTTACTTGCCTGAGATTAAACAATGACTCAGGTTCCTAGCAGGAATAGAACATGGGCTCTGGATTTAAGGCTGCTCAGTTTTACTCTGAGAAATTATTCTTTTTCCTGTACTTTCTTTAGTAATGTTCAATACACATTGACACTTGAGTGAGAGAATTTATTTTTTGATTTTGTTCCTGTTCTGCTGTAGTTCACTGCCTAATTATCGTGTAAAGATTACTCTTCAAAGATTCTACCAATCTTCACCTTCTATCTTAGAACTGTTAATTTCCCAAGTTTTCTTTGACACATAAGAACTTTTTATGGTATGTTTTTGCTGCTGTAATCACTTTTCTTTGCCAGTCTTATGATCTTATATATAAAGGAACATAAACATGGACTATGAATACATAAATGAAGACTTTACATTTACCCCCATCTTGGCACTTATCGCTATTTAAAAAATAAATTGCTGTAAGTTCTATTTATGTTAGTGGGGCTACTGTTCTTGTTTTACATTAACTTACACAATGAGAATTCTAGGTTTGGGGCACATAAAACGGTATTTAATAGTTATATCCCTGTCATTTATAAAGTACATTAAAACTTCCATTAGGGGGCATAACTCTTATGGTTCATCAGAAACAATAGTATTAGATTAAGAGAAACTTAAAACAGGAAGCGCTATCTTTAAAGTTATCACTGTTAACCAATTGCACCATGTGCTAAAAAAATGCTTTAAAAATGATCCAGGCTATTTTTACTTGTAGATGAAAGGGATAAACACTAGTCTGGACTAATACACCTACAAAATCACAAGTGTAAGGAACAACAAAGCTGTAGCTCACTATCTACTTCATAATATTCATTCGTTGATCAAATGATGTAAAGTTTAAGATGATACAGTACAGAGTATGTGGCACATGATAGCTTCTGATTAAATAATGGTAGTTTTCTCCCTTTCCATTTGTTTGCACTTATTTCAGGAAGCTTATAAAGAACTTTTCTTTTTCAGATTATAAAAATATATGTACATTGCACAATATAAACTTTTGAAAATTTGAAGAAGCTTAAGAAAAATTAAAATTTATGTACTTATAACAACTGAAGACAAAAACTTTTAATAACTTTGGGCATCTTTTCAATCTTTTATGCATATATAAATACTTTTTCATATTTTTGCAATATTAATATCATTTTTCAGCTCTAATTTACACAGTGTGAATTTTTAAAGGATCAAGAATTACACCAATATCAAACTTTACAACAGAAATGCTAGGTAAAAGGAGACAATAAAGAGTTCAAGAAAGAACTTGGACCTAGAATTTTATATTCACTATAATATCTCATAAACAAGAAAGTGATAAAAAAATTCTTAGGAATAAAATGCCTCATAACACTTACTACTCAGACACACCGTTTCAAAGCACTGTCAGAGGAAGAATTTCAGTAAGAAATGACCAATATGATTGTAAGTGAGCAACTTTTTGTGGGTTATTGTTGTCTACAAATATTGATTTAAGAACTGTATTTCTCAAACAATTTGGAAACAAAACTAACCCAGTAGTTCTCAATAATTTTGGTCACAATATTTGGTCTCACAAAAATTGTTGGGAATTCCAAAGAGCTTTTCTTTATGTGTGTTATGTCCATTTATATTGCTCATATTAGAAAGTTAAACAAATATAGAATTATTATTTAAAACTGAAATAAGCAGTTCATTTCAGGTTTAAATAAAGATATGTCTTCTGAATAAATATCCAAAACAAACATTTAGGAATTAGATTTGTTTTATGTTTTTGAAAATCTCTTTAATATCAAAAGTAATAGAAAACAGCAACATTCTCATCCCAGCTTCTGCAATCATGCTATTGTCAGTCATATGCCATTCACTAATGTCATGTCACCTCTGGAAAAGTCCACTACATACTTTTGAACGAGGCAGTGAAAAAGGCAAATCTTAGTATTATTGTGAAAGTAATTCTGACCTTGCAGACCCTTTGAACAATCATGTCTTCCTAAGGTGCTGTGGACAACACTGAAAACTTGCTCTGAATCATGCTAGTGTTGTGAGGAAAGGTCTTAAGGTAGGGAAAGAGTGTAGAGGGAGGCGGCAGGAAACCATTGATATTGAGAACCTTTCAGAATGGATTGATATAAACATATATTCATACATCTTAATAATATAATTAATGTATGATGAGCAGAAATATAATATATAACCTTAATTCCATAGAATAAATAATTAGAGGTGCTCAATGAAAGGCAGAAAAGAAATATTACATGATAACTTTCAAATTAAAAACATGATATAAAGTTCAGAAATAAATCTCAATATAATAGTGTATTACAACAAACAGAAATATGTTAAATTCACATACAGAGATTGAGCCTCTGAGATTGGATTAAAAAGCAAGCAAACCAACATGCACATAAGATAAAATCTAGCTAATTATTCAAATAGAATGGAAGGAAAAACATATGGCAGAGAAATATGAAGAAAGTCAAATTGGGGAGGCTCTTTAATCTCAGACAAAATAGATTCTAATTTGGAACACACTATATGTTAGTTAAAAATGTAATTCAAGAAGCTATAACAGTCTTGAACATCTTTACATTAAGAATAGCTTCAAAATATGCAGAACTATGGTGAGTAAAACCAAGTGAAAACTGCAGAAATTGACAATTGTAATTATAGATTTTACTATACTTTTTTATAGTAGAGACTGATAGATTAGTCAATAAAAGGATAGTTGACTAAAATGATTATTAGCTTGAGCTACACACACACACATACATATATATACACATACAGATAATTTAACTCTTATTTTTTTAAAATTTATTTATTTATTTTTGGTTCAATGTACACAAATGGAATACAACTATCATTTTTCTGGTTGTGTACAAAGTAGAATCACGCCATTTGCATATTCATACATATACATGGTATAATGATGTTTGTCATAATCTATTATCTTTCCTTTCCCACCCCTCTCCCCTTACTTTCCTCTATACAATCCATCCTTCCTCCATTCTTCCCCTACCCCCCCACCCCTGTTGTGTGCCATCAACTACTTATCAAAGAAATCATTTGGCCTTTAGTTTTTTGGGATTGGCTTATCTCACTTAAAATGATACTTTTCAACTCCATCCATTTACCTGCAAATGTCATAATTTTATTATTCTTTTTGGGGGAATAATATTCCATAGTGTATATATACCACAGTTTCTTTATCCATTCATCTATTGAAGGGCATCTAGGTTGGTTCCACAATCTCGTCATAGTGAATTGCTATAAACATTGATGTGGCTGCATCACTATAATATGCAGATTTTAAGTCCTTTGGGTATAGGCTAAGGAGTGGGATAGCTGGGTCAAATGGTGGTTCCATTCCAAGTTTTCTAAGGAACCTCCATACTGCTTTCCAGAGTGACTGCACCAATTTGCAACCCCACTAGCAATGTATAAGAGTACCTTTTACCCAACATTCTCACCAATACCTGTTGTTGCTTGTACTAATTATCAAGAATACAAGCAACAATAGGTGTTAATTAACAATGATGATGGGGAATTTTTTGATAGATATTGTATGATTTTTATTATATATTTGTATTGGTTCTTTTTAGTTATACATAATAATATGATTCTTTTTGACATATATAAACATGGCATATAATTTGTTCTAATTCAGTCCCTAGTACTTCCCCTTTCCCTCCCCTCTTCCCACTCCTGTTCCCTTCCCTCTACTCTGCTGATCTTTCTGCTATTTACTTATGGTTTATTTTTATTTAGTGGATGCACATGATGGTGAGATTCACTGTGGTATATTCATATATGTTCACAGGAAATTTAGGTCATATTCATTGCATTGTCTTTCCCTATCCCATCCTTCTTCCCTTCCTTTCATTCCCCTTGGTCTACTCCACTGATCTTTCTTCTATTCTTTCCCCTCCCCACTTATTTTGGATTAGTTTCTGCATATCAGAGAAAATATTCGACCTTTGACACTTTGGGACTGGCTATTCCACTTACTTGCCATTCGTCTCTCTGCCTCCTGCCACCCCACCCTTCCTATTCCCTGAGACAAGACAAAATTGAAATTAAGCCAATCAATAACCCTACAATGGCCTCTAAGTGTTCAAGTGAAGTGTCACACTTTTCTCACTTTAAATCAAAAGCTAGAAATGATTAATCTTAGTAAGAAAGCTGAAATAGGCTAAAACAGCCAGATTGTGAATGTAAAGGTAAAGTTTTTGAGGAAAACTAAAACTGCCACTCCAGGAAACACAGGTAGCTTAAGAAAGTGAAACAGCCTTATTGCTGATATGGAGAAAGTTTTACTGGTCTGAACAGATTGTAAATCCTTTGCATATATACCAAGGACTGGGATAACTGGGTCAGATGGTGGTTCCACTCCTAGTTTTTTGAGGAATCTCCATACTGTTTTCCAGAGGGAACAATTTGCAGTCCCACCAACAATGTATGAGCGTACTTGTTCTCCCACATTCTCACCAACATTTATTGTGACTTGTATTCTTGATAATTGCCATTCCAACTGGAGTGAGATGAAATCTCAGTGTAGTTTTAATTTGCATTTCTCTAATTGCTAGAGATGTTGAACATTTTTTCATATATTTGTTGATTGTTCATATTTCTTCTTTTGAGAAGGTTCTGTTCAATTCTTTTGCTCATTTATTGGGTATTTTTTTTTTTTTGGTATTAAGCTTTTTGAGTTCTTTGTATATCCTGGAGATTAATGCCTTATCTGAGGTATAGGTGGCAAAGATTTCTCCCATTCTGTAGGTTCTCTGTTCACACTCTTGATTGTTTCTTTGGCTGTGAAGAAACTTTTTAGTTTGATGCTATCCCATTTATTGAGTTTTGATTTTATTTCTTTTGCTTTAGGAGTCTTGTTCAGGAAGTCAGTTCCTGTGCCAATATGTTGAAGCACTGGGCCCACCTTTTCTTCTAGTAGGTGCAGGACCTCTGGTCTCATTTTTAGGTCTTTGATCCACTTAGAGTTGATTTTTGTGCCGAATGAAACATAGGGGTTTACTTTCATTTTGCTACATATCGATTTCCAGTTTTCCCCACACCATTTGCAGAAGAAGCTATCTTTTCTTCAGTGTGTGTTTTTGGTACCATCATCTAGTATGAGATAACTGTATTTATGTGGGTTTGTCTCTGTGTCTTCTATTTTGTTCCACTGGTCTTCTTGCCTATTTTGGTGTCAATACTATGCTGTTTTTATTACTCTAGCTCTGTAGTATAATTTAAGGTCTTGTATTGTGATACATCCTGCCTCATATTTCTTGCTAAGAATTGCTTTGGCTATTCTGGGTCTCTTATTTTCCCAAATGAATTTTATGACTGCTTTTTCTACTTCCATGAAGAACATCATTGGAAACTTAATAGGAAATGTATTGAATCTGTATAGTGCTTCTGGTAGTGTGGCCATTTTGACAATATTGATTCTGCTTATCCAAGAACATTGGAGGTCTAATTTATTTCAACTTTTAGCTACATTTTACCTACATTAATTTACTTTTCTAATTTATTTTTTTAAATTTGTCTTTTGAATTACTTTGCTTTTTAGTTTTTTTTTCTTTCCTTAAATCCCAAGTATATATTTTGGTCACCTTTTGATTTATTTTGATTTTGTTGGATCATAAACAATGACTTTTTTTGTAAGTCTCTTAGATTATTTGGTAGCATTTATTCAGTTATTCGTCTAGGAAAAAATATGAATAAATGGGTCTTAAAGAAGATCCATTAGGATGGGGAGACCCAGTTAGATGTAAAGGGCATCTCACTAAGAGGGATTAATATGCACAAAGGTAAAAAGGATGAAAGAATGGTACATGTTCCAGACCTAGAAAAAGAGGAATTTTGGAGCATAAAGTGAGAAAGAAGTTAGGCAAGATGAAGTTATTACAAAATGATGCCTTTTTGAAAACAACTCCCCTATATTTTCCATTCTTTAAAAACATCAAGCACAGTTTCTTTATCCATTCATCTACTGAAGGGCACCTAGGTTGGTTCCACAATCTAGCTATTGTGAATTGAGCAGCTATGAACATTGATGTGGCTGCATCACTGTAGCAATCTGATTTTAAGTCCTTTGGGTATAAGCCAAGGAGTGGGATAGCAGGGTCAAATGGTGGATCCATTCCAAGTTTTCTAAGGAATCCCCACACTGCTTTCCAGAGTGGCTGCACCAACTTGCACTCCCACCAGCAATATATGAGTGTACCCTTTTCCCCACATCCTCGCCAACACCTGTTGTTGCCTGTGTTCTTAATAATAGACATTCTAATTGGGGTAAGATGAAATCTTAAGGTGGTTTTGATTTGCAAATTCTCTTATAACGAGGAATGTTGAACACTCAGCCATAAAGAAGAATAAAATTATGGCATTTGTAGGTAAATGGATGATGTTGGAGGCTGTTATGCTAAGTGAGATCAGCCAATCCCAAAAATCCAAAGGCCGGATGGTCTCACTGATAAATGAATGATGATGCATAATGGGGGGGGAAGGGTGGCAAGAATGGAGGAAGGATAGATAGCATAGAGGGAAGAGAGGGGTGGGGGGCAAAAATAATAACAGAATGTGTGATAGATACCATTGCCCTGTGTACATGTATGAACGCACAGATGGTGTGACTCTACTTTGTGTACAACCAGTGAAACAATAGCTGTACTCCATTTGTGTTCAATGAATCAATAAGTAAATAAAAAAAATCTAAAGTCTCATAGCAAGACAGTATATGTAAGCACTACCATAACAGTAAATATAATAAAAATTGCCTAACAACTCAAGATAAAGACAGAGATTATCATTCTAGATTTTTTAAAAAAACTGCATACAGGCTTAAAGCAACCCATTGAAATATAAAGACAGATAAAATGTGAATTATAAATGATATCCATGAAAAACTAAGCATAAGAAGTTTGTAGTGAGTGTATAAATAATTAGAGAAGATAAACTTCAATATTACTAGAGGTAAAAAAAGGATATTTTGTAATGATAATAGGATTGACTTGCTAAAAACATATGTGATATTAAGTGTTTCTACACCTAATTATAGAGTTTCACAACAAATGAAGCAAAAATGGTGGAACTAAAGAGGAATAACCAAATCAACAATTATAGCCTGACAGAAAACTTATCCAAAATGTAAGAAGGATGATAGATATGTAATATTGATGATAGAAAAATAATGAAATGATAGAGATCTAAACTTCTATAAGTCTGTAATAAACAAACAACTAAATGGAAATAAAAAATGATCAAATGGAAAAAAACAAAACAAAACATCAAGCACATTCTGTGCCAACCCCTTCTCAGGTGTCTTGAGTCCTTGTGGAAAGGAAGGAATTGGGTGGATCAGAAGCAATTCTGTATATGTCTATTGCTCATGGGTGGATGGTCTTTATGCCAAACCAGGTAGCATGGTTGGGGAGTTATCTGCACAGATCTGGAAAGACATACTAAGGTACTTGGAGTAGAGGTCCTGTATTAAATCAGCTTTTCATTTCTGTGACCAAAGTAATTGACAAAATTGACTTAGGAGGAAAAACCTATTTTCCTTCATGATTGGTAGACTCCATTGCCCTGGGCCTGAGGTGAGGCACAACATCATGGCGGAAGTATGGTAGAGGAAAGTTGCTCACCTCAGCTTGTATTGTTTTCCTAGGACTGCTGCAATAAGATACTACAAACTATATGGCTTACAACAAAGGAAATTCATTGTCTCACAGTTATGAAGGCTAGAAGTATAAAGTCAAGATGTGAGCAGAGTCACCAGAGTCACGCTGCTAATGAGACCAGTAGGGGATAGTCCTTTCTGAACTGGTCTTAGCTTCTGGTGGTTTTCTGGCAATTGTTGACATTTCTTGGTTTGCAGTTTCATAACTCTAATCTTAGCTTCTGTCATCAATGGAGTTATTTGGTGTCTATCTTCACTTCACTGTCTTCTTATAAGGACATCATTTATGCTGATTAGAAGCCCACTCTACTCCAATATAAATATAAGTATTATTTCTGCAATTACTATTTCTAAATAAGGTTAATTCTGAGATACTGAGGGTTAAAGAATTAAACAGCTTTTGTGGAGGAACACAATTCAACCCCAAACAAAGGCACAATTCAGTTTGTTAGCCATTGCTAACAAACACACTGATCTTCTAGATTGGCTGTTTGGGTCATTAACTCACTATTGAGGAAAATCTCTAATAAAACCTAACCCACTATACATATAAAAGCAAACTAACCCAACCTGTATTAAACACATTCCTTTAAAAATCCTTTCATTGGTTCATGTTTTCAAAATAGAACTTCAGAATTGGAAAACGGTCACATCTATTGAGCTCAGTACCCCATCTGGTATTTGAATGTCTAACATAGTAGTTGCTTATGGTTTTTTGTTCAGTACTAGGGATTGAACCTAGGGGTGCTACACCACTGAGCTACATCTCCAGCCCTTTTTATGTTTTACTTTGAGACAGGGTCTCACTAAATTGCCCAGTCTGGCCTCAAACTTGCTAACCTCCTGTATCAGCCTCCTGAGTTGCTTGGATTACAGGCATGTGCCACTTCATTGAGTTGTTTTTTACTTTTTTGGTCATACTAATGTTTGCTCTTAAAATGAAAATTCCTTATAGATACCTATTTGATATAGAAGACACTTGAAAATTTGATTATTGAAAAAATAATTCAATACCATCCAGGAACCAATAGTCTAAATGTTGGAAACCACTCTTCTAGCATAGTCTTCAAATTTCTTTGAATAGCATTATCCTGCTAAAAATTCATCTCCTTAGCAGGAGATGTGTATCCAAGTACGCAAAAGGAGTGTAGCTGAAATTTGATGTCACCAAGATTCGTACTGAAATAGTTCTTCTATAGACTTTTTTGGATTTTCAGTTTCTTTTTATTCCCCGTCTCACCAAAGCTTTCCCCTCAGTTTTTCCCCTCGTTTCTGGGGCTACACTTGTTCCTACTCAATATATGGCAATTGACTTCTCTAATTAGACCGTAAATATTCTTAAGGCCTTGAATGTTCCATTGTGATTTTTATCCTGAATCTAAATCCAGTTACTGAGCTAGGCACAAGTAGACCTTCCTCTACACTTCTATATAATGAATATAAATAGAATCTGTGTGTTCTTCCACATTTTATATGTTGAAATTTTCAAGGTGGTCATCCTTGGTCATGGGTCCACTGGGAGGTGACGAAATCATGAGGGTGGAGCCCTCAGGAATAGGATTAGTGTCTTAGAGAAGAAGCCCCTTGCCTTCTTGTGTACAGGAAGAAGGCACCATTTATGAGAAAGCGAATCCTCTCCAGATACTGCCAGTACCTTGACCTTGGATTTTCTGGTCTCCAGAAATGTGAGAAATATCTGTTCTTTATAAGTCAATCTGCTTATGATATTTTGTTATATTAGTGTGAATGGACTAAGATAGCATGGAAACTTCTCTATTGTGATAGTGCACATTTTGATTTAGTTCCCTGGATTTTGAAATTAGCTAATCTGAAAAATGCACTTTTGATAAAGTAGTGATGTCCTATTCCTGATTCCAAGGGGCGATTTGTATATGTAACCAAGTTCTGGAGGTTTTTCAAACAAATAGTATTGGTGTTAAGGATGAGGTAAAATGAGAGATATGCAGGGTGTGTTTTGGCATCTTTCCACCTTATTTACTCACAAATAAGTCCTGCTGTGGATCAACACTGTGATATTTTAGTATTGAAATTCAACTATACGTTTTCTGAACAGTGGATGGAACAAACAGGGGGTTAGGAACTCAACAGATAACATAGTATTTAGATTAAGATGAAGAGCTTATTCCTTTGCAAATATTTTTGCATGATTTTAAATTTTAATTTTTTAAAAGAGCTATTTTTCTTTCCCAAAATTGTTAAGAAGCAATCCACTTAAAATTGTTCTAATATGAATCAAGCAAAAATGCAATTTAATTGTAAATATTAGGTGGTTAATACCTAAATCTGTGTGAGCAAATCCCATTCCAGTTGGCACCAATGTATTACAACAAAGTCTGTACTTCATTGTGCTTACTGACACATATGATCATTACTAAAAGTTTTTAAATACAACTTTAATAAAAGCAAATCACTTAAAATATGTTCATAGATGGATAATTCACCTTTCCAGTCTCATTAGAAATATAAAACTAATGGTAAGATAGGCCAGAATTCTTTTTAGTGAGTTGACAAGTCCTTGAAATGAAATTAAGTCTGCAATATTATTCAAACTATTTTTGTGACTTCCCCTTGGCAGAAATCACTGGAGCACTGGGATTCCAAGAAAACAATATGGGAAAGGAAAATTCATGCATCAATTTACCTTTTCTTAGGGTTTTCTTAGGCAGCTATTGTAATTCAAATAAATGAGCATCTGAGACTACTCCTTCATTCAACATTATTACACAAAGAGTGAAGTGAGCAGAGCAGAGATTCATTAGTCTCAAAGCTGAACTGTGGTGACAATTTATAAGCCCAGTTTTTGAGGGTATTAGCATTGCAACAAAGGAATTTTTATTATGTTTCATTTCACTTTTTCAAGTTCAATAAAAATATAGAATGATGTTTTGGAATGGACCAATGGGATTTTTACAAGGCAATAAAAGGTGCATTTGTCCTTGAAATTCCCATATGATTTTTTTAGAATCCACTCAAACTAAATAGTAGAATATGATGAAGAATATGGTGTCTCTTGAAAACTCATTTATGAAATGTGAGGCCCCTTCAGCATGACTGATTCTCTATTCATTTGAGAGCCTTTGAACTTGCCTTATGCTGCTCTTTTCCTATTCTAGGCAGATAAAATATGGTTTCTGTGTATGAAGTTATAGTACTCAAGATAAATTTACACTATTTAAAATGCATTATAAAGAAATTTAAAGATTATATTTGTTTTGAAATTATAAATAGAAGAAACTGTCTTCCCTTCAATGAAATTGTTGTGGATTTGGCTGAACATATAGTTTGCAACCAAACGAATTGATCTCACAGTTTTAGGTAAAAGTAGTCCCGTATAACACTTCCATTGGAACACCAGAAATTGAATTTATTTTGTTATTCTATCTTTTTAAAGAAAAAGTACAATTGATTTTATCATGATTATAAAAAATGTAGAAAAACATCTCAAAAACTTAGATTTTCCCATAGAGGTAATAGGTCATTTTCTACTTCCAGGTTGTACAAAGTCTAGTTTTAGAAAGAGTCACACAATCAGGTTTATACAAAACAAAATATATATTGATCTTCAGAATGTGTATATTCACTGATTATACTGAGTTAATTCTCAGATATTCCTCTCTTTAAAAGAATATGAGTAAAAATTACATTTGATTTATACTAATGCCCATTCATTTAACAAATATTTGCTGAGCACGTGTGCCAAGTTTTGTTCTATATTATTTGCAGTGAGTGCTGAATAAAACAATAAGATACCTACTTTCATGGATTCTAGCAGAGCCTAGGGTTGTAGTGGTGTGTGTGGTTTGGGAAGACAGAAAGGAAAAATTAGTAAAAAGAAAAATTAAAGAATGAATAAAGAAAAAAGAAATAGTACATATTTTGAATGAAAAAAATCAGGATGGGTTTTCATATACCTTGCTTTATGTAGGATAACCAAAGAATTATAATAACAGTTAACATTTATAGGACACTTAAGCACCAAGTACTTCTGTGTTTACCATTTACATTGATTAGGATATTTCAACAACTTCTTTTTATTAATTTCATCATAATTTTACTTATGTGGATACTGAGACATAGATTATTTACTTTGTTTTTCCAAGATTACAGTATTAAGAAGTGATTTGATCCCATGTAGTTTCACAAAGATGTAGTGTTCACAAGTACTATGCTCTTTGAGATTATATTTGGCTTCATAGAAGAAAAATGAAGCACAAAACATTGAAAAGGGCTAACAGAGGCAGAGGAAATAGCAAGTGCAAAGACCTTTAAGGCAAGAAAGATGATATTTTTTAAACAAAATAGTAAGATTAGAGAATAGTAAGTAATTGAAAATGTCATGAAAGTTGCTTTGGGAAGCACTCTGGGACAAATCATATAGGGCTTTGTAAATAACCATATGGCATTTATATTTTATTTTAAGAGCAATGCCAAATAATTAGAGGGCATTAAAACAAAGGAGAGATATGATTTAATTTATATTACCAATGGTCTGCTTACAGTAAGTAGAATGGAGAGAGTGGGCTAAACAAACTAGCAAAGTAGTAGAAAGGTTATTGCAGCAATCAAAGCAGCTTGTACTAGGGAAGTGATACTGGAAATGGAAGAGAAGGCTAACTTTAAGATATATTTTGCAGATAAATGGATGGAATTAGAGATTATGATGCTAAGTGAAATAAGCCAATCCCCAAGAAACAAAGGTTGAATGTTTTCCCTGATAAGTGGATGATGATATAGAATCTGGTTGTGGGGTTGTGGGGGGTGAGGGAAGAATGGAGGAACTTTAGATTACGTAGAGGGAAATGAGAGGGGGAGGGGTGGGGGTATGAAAAATGGTGGAATGAGACAGATATCATTACCCTATGTACATGTATGATTAACAAGAATGGTATGAATGTACATCATGCACAACCATAGAAATGAAAATTTGTACCCCATATGTGTACAATGAATCAAAATGAAGTCTGTAAAAGTAATAAAAAATAAAAATAAAAAATAATAAAAATGCAGTAGTAATTGAAAATAAAAAAGATATATTTTGATAGAAAAATTGATTTTATTTAGATTGGTTGTACAGGATTTAAAAACACAAACATCAAATTTCATTTTGATGCACTTCACATCTAAGTGGTAATATCACAGAGGCAGATGGAGAAAGTTCTTGGCTGCTGATATTGGTGTGGAATCATCAGCATATAGTTGGTATTTAAAGATATGGATCTCATATGGGGGTCAACAAATGAGTGGATACAGAAAATGTGGTATGTATACACAATGGAGTTTTACTCAGCCATAAACAAGAATAAAATTATGACATTTGTTGGTAAATGGATGGAACTGAAGAAGATCATGCTAAGTGAAATAAGCCAATCCCCAAGAAACAAAGGTTGAATGTTTTCCCTGATAAGTGGATGATGATATAGAATCTGGTTGGGGGGTTGTGGGGGGTGAGGGAAGAATGGAGGAACTTTAGATTACGTAGAGGGAAATGAGAGGGGGAGGGGTGGGGGTATGAAAAATGGTGGAATGAGACAGACATCATTACCCTATGTACATGTATGATTAACAAGAATGGTATGAATGTACATCATGCACAACCATAGAAATGAAAATATCCAGACCCAGAAAGTCAAGGGTCACAATGTTTTCTTTCATATGAAGAAGTTAGAGCAAAATAAGAAAAAGAGCTATCCCATGAAAACAGAAGGGAGATCAGTGGAGCAGAGGAAGAGGATTGAAGGGGAGGGAGGAAGGATGGGAAAAGGAAAGAACAGTAGAATTAAACTGACCAAACTTTCCTGTGTACATATATGAATATACCACAGTGAATTTCACCTTTATGTGTATCTATAAAGCACTAATTAAAAATAAACAATAAATAAATTGAACGATGACCAGCAGAATAGAGGAAAGGGAACAGGGGGAGTGGTGAGAGAAGGGAAAGGGAGGAACTGGAGAAAATTGGAGAAAATCATATTCCATACTTGTATAATTATGTTAAAAAACCCCAATATCATATGTAACAATAATGCACTAATTTTAAAAAGGTATGGGTCTGAATATATTCTAAGGCAGAGTTCTTTAAACCTAACTGCACTTTGGAATCATCTAGCAAGCTTCTTAAAAATAGGAGATAACATCCTCTCTCCAATTAAATTAAAAATTTGAGGGGATATTCCCTGTATCCATACATTTAAAGAGCTCTTTAACTTATCTAAAAAAGCATCGAAGTTTGAGAATCACTGGTCTACGTAGAAAGCACGTATGCTCTGACCCATTCTATCCGGTGGACGGGGAGAACAGGTGAAGTCAAGAAAGGAGGCTGAGGAGTGAACAATGATTAAACTGGCAGTGAGCATTCCAGAGAGGGAAGTGTTTCAAGAAGACTAGATCTATTTCAAGAAGACCAACAGAATTAAGGGATACAAAAAAATTCAGTACAAAGAGAACCTTTGTATACAGTGATACAGGAGCTGTTATAATCCTTGACAAATAGAGTTTTGATGGACTGGTACAATGGGTGGTGAAAAAGTACATATGTCCAAGACCACAATGCATTTAAAAAGTTTTTCTTATGTGAGAAAGAGCAGCAAAAATAGTGTTGGAGAAAGACCCATAGGAGGGAATTCTTCATTTGTAAGAAAGAATTTACCAAAGTGTATTTTCTGTTGGTGGGAGGACCTAGTACAAATGAAGAAATTGCCCTTGAGAAGGCTGAAGGGATACCACTCGCTGCTCAGTTGAAGGTGTTGACTTTCAATGGAAGCAAAGGTTACAAGGCTATCTTGTAAAGAGTGAAGGCTCTGGGATGTTGGGCAATGTGGAAGATGATAGAGATACTGTCTGATTGATTTTCTTTCATTTGTGAGGTAGGTGGCAACCTCAGCTGCTGATAATGGGTTGGATTTTGAAAGAAGATCATTGAATGTAGAGAAGAATTATAATCTGTCCATTTGGGGAAGTAGGGAAAAATTTTCCAAAGAATATGTATGAGGCTTTAGTGCCCATTCTTTGATGCATGCTATGAATTTAGCATGGGAATGATCAGCAAAATTGTGAAGATTTTATTTTTCCGAGAAATTTTCAGTCACTTGGATGAAAATATTGGAACAGTTGAAATTTTCCAGGTGAGAGTGAGAGAGTAGAAGGGAGTTCAGAGTGTTTTTTAAAGGAATTTATTTTAATAGTGAACTGTGAAAAGGATTATGGATAAGAAGACATGTCTGAACTGTATTTTTATGCTTTTTGAAGCCATAATATTTTGTTTCAGCCAGGTAATATACCCAGAAGATAAAGAAAAAGAA